>OU015495.1:17346732-17836732 GCA_907164885.2 Dolomedes plantarius | reverse complement strand
ACAAAACTTATAAAATTTGTGCCTATTATTAAAATTTAAAAATAAGCAATAACCCAATCAGTTTAGATCAATACAAGAGTCTTTCCTGCATCCAACCCTGGTTCAAACTACGCTGAGAAACAGGTTGAAGTCAGAAAAAAAAGGGGATAGATCAGAAAGGCCCATCTCGATCAAAAAGGGTCACTTCCCATAAAATGAGAGCACTTTCATGATATTCTTGGAATGGAGCATACCCCAAAACACACAAATACCTTCTCTCACATTATCACATTGTACTTAGAACTCTGACACACAAATTATTTTTTAAATATCAGCATTACTAAAAACTTGAATCATGCAAACAATACAAAAGTATTTCAAACTTCAGAGCACATAATCGTTACTTCATGCATTCATGATAAAACTCATGTTCATCTTAGAATTTTGTTTCAAATTCATATTACCACAGAATAAAAATTTCATATTAATGAAAATGCCTTCAAAAAAAGGCACACTACTGGGTTGTTACATACTTACCTTCTCCAGAATCTCTCTCTAAGAAATATTCCGTGACTGGACAGCCCCCCTCATCCTTCGGTGAATCTATAAATAGGACATCATTAAATAATAGTATCATATTTTGGGAAGAATGAAAGCTGATTCACTCTTACAAAAGCCTATAACCAGGGAATAAAAACATTGGAAAATACTCAAATAGGTGCACAATAGATAATAGAAATATTTATTAAAAAAAATTTATTTTCCTTGATAAAAATCCTCAAATATATTCATGTCCACGATAGCAAAACTTTTTCACAACAACTTTGCTAACTCATCTTTTGAATGAATTCTCTTTAAAGCTTGCAATGCAATGCCTAAAGCAAAAAGTAATGTCATATCAATCGTGAGAATCGTTTAAGCTTTTAAACAATACTAGGAAGAAAAATTTGTATACATTCATGAAGTTCAAAGCAGTTTAAAAGCAAAATTCTTTTTTCATTGAGGCAGGTCGAAAAAGTTTATTTTGTAGCCCTATAACAATCTTACCATGCATTAAAAAAAGGTGAGTAAATCGGATTCTGTGATGACAATATTTGTAAACAAGGGAAATTTAAATATATATAGATTCAACAATTAAAATTAAGAAAGTTATTTAGCAAATCAAATAACATTTACATCATTTATATTTAACTTTTAGTGCAAATACAATTTAAGTTCATTTACATTTTAATCCTATCATTAGAAATTACAGTTAGTAGATTTTAGAAGATGGAAAAGAGTTGCGATGTTTTTTTTTTTTTTTTTATAGAAATGCAATAACCCATAAAATAATTAAAATTTACACTAAGTTCGTTAATGATGCATCACTGTGGTGGTTTATAAGCCAAAAACAATATAAAAAAATTTAGAAGCAAAGAAAATTAAAATTAAGCAAAATTACTTCCCTATAATTGAAGCACACCTAAAAAAAAATCACCTGAAAAATAAAACTTCAAAAGATTATACCTGCTGAAAAATAAAATTTAAACTCAGAGAAAAAGCTGATAAGAATTAATTCAAACTAAGATGCAAGTATGACATGACTAAGATATACTAAAAAATAACATTTATTCACGTAGATTACTTTCACAAATATCTGGTTTAAATACATGTTCCCTATGCCTTTAACAAATCTGGTTTAATTACAAACTCCTCCTACCAATAGTAAAAAATCTAAATATTAATCATTAAAAACAATCCATCTTGATTATTTCATAACCGATATTCTAGAATTCATAAGAAACATTCAACTAATGTGGTGATGGTGAAAAAACACGTTTAAATGAAGTGATTAAAAGAAAAATAAACAAAAGAAAATTTCAATAAAATTCAATAAACAAAAAAAAGGGGAAATTAAATTCATTACCAAATTAAATGCTGCAGCATACTAACTTAAACTAACTTTAAAAAATCATCAGGGGAAATTTAGAGCCAATTTGAAAGCGCTTGTGACGCCAAGTCCAGAATCGAAGAAAGGGAAGCTTCTGTACAGCTATTCTTTTAGGCAAAATGCCGGATATGTATTTCCTTTCTCCCCCAAACTATCCAACTACGTAAGCAACGTGATATTTACATCATTAAACACCACCATAACGCAGGTCAACCGTTGCCAGACGCCCGTTGCGTCATGACGATACTGTGACGTCAATCAACCAACAGTGACGCCATTCTAGCAGCCAGCAACGACGTCATAGACTCCCGAGCTATTTCATCAATGACGTCAAGCACAAAACAACTTCTAAATTTGCATAAAGAAGTTTTTCATCTCTTACCACAAGGGAGCGCGGTAATCGAACTGCATATATAGGCCGGCGTTTCCCTGTCAGTGTGGCTTTTCTTTTAGTGCTAGTGCTGCTGCATGCGCTTATGCATTAGTGTGGGTGATTAACAGTGACTCGCAGCCGAACAGTTATGTTCAAGCCATCTCGGTGTGCGTATTCCATTGCACCCGAGTCTGAGTTCAACATAAAGCAAAGGTTTCCAGCTAAAAGATATCCAGCTTCCAATACCGTACAGGTATTTCACCCGCCTATTCAAGGGAGTTTTTGTCAACAGCTTTCATTTCATTTTGGCAATGTGTCGCCAACTCATGTGAGTTAATCTATTTTGTTTATTTTTTCCCCGAGTATCAGCGAACTAAATTACGGACACGTTCAGCTGTTTTACACTACAAGTTGTGTAGTGACTCGTCTGTATTTATACTTTTGTGTTTATTAGAAGCAAATAAATTTATGTTTTATTTTAATGTTAAACCTGAGTATGTCCTACTTTAAGTTCCACATGCCGCAAATTAATATAACCATTTAGCGTTACTTTATTGTCACTTAGCTATAAAAGTCCACCTTTACTGCTAGCTAGAACGACTCTGCACATTAATCTAATCGTCAAGTTTGGGGCATTTCTGCCCGCAAATCTCAAAATATTCCTAAAGTCCTTTCTCTGTCCGGGCAGAGAGAATAAAAAACTCTTGCTTCTTAGCTAGCTCTGGTCTGTCTGCTGTTTTTTTGCCCTCTCAAGCACAGGAGTTGATGTCTTCACCTCTCCAATATGCCACTTGGATGTAAAATAGTCCCTAACACACCATCAATCTCGGACAAGGAAAACATTAAAATTATGAATTAGCGAAAGGAATCTTTTCTCCAACTCATCGTTAATGTTTTTATCTTCTTTCATCATATCATCATTGTTGGTTCCTTCTTTCATCCTTGAAAACGTCGCCATCTGCAAGTCACTGCATTCAACAATGCAGGGAGTGCCCGTCGTCCCCCAACTCGGCTAAACCTATCAACCCTCTAAGGTTCGGGGAGAGTGTCTGCGAAAATGGGGACACAGGATGTCTCTGTTTTGAAGCAACCAGGAAAGGGGAATTATCTCAAAAGGAAGGACTAACTTTAAAAGAAAAAGACACACACTTTAATATTGCATTCATTAAATATAACCCAAAAAATTCAACAACCAAAAATACGTACCAGCCACCTTACAATTTATTTTTAAATCAGATTTATTTATTTATCTAATATTTTAACACTCAATTAAAACGTGTGATAACCTTCCTCCAATAAATTCTTCATAATGTCAAAGAGTTTCAAGAAACTAGCGTACGTTTCTCTAAATTCTACGACAATCAAATAACTGAGTATTCAATCCTCACAAGTTTAAACAGAAGAAATATTTAGAAGCTTAATAAATTTATTTATACAAAGCATTCTTTACTTAAGGTTAATTACTTAAAAAACCGAGATTATAATAAACATTAATTATACTATTAAATATCAACAACAATTCATCACAGGAAACTTTATGGCCATAGACCCGTGTTTTGTTTTGTTTTGTTTTACACTATGCCATGAGTCAATATTTCAATTACAGACATATTCCTTCTATCTTAGTTTTTTGTGCTTATCCTTAGGCCATCCTATACAGCTCCGAAAAAGTTACTTCCCTGATCTTTATGAATGATTTTTTTTATAATTCAACACAGTTTTCTTTTAGGAATGGGGAAAAAATCAAGTCAGGCTCTTCCCTCTTGTCTGAAGAACAAAATCAAACAAGGTAATTACACTATGCCATGAGTCAATATTTCAATTACAGACATATTCCTTTTATCTTAGTTTTTTGTGCTTATCCTTAGGCCATCCTATACAGCTCAGAAAAAGGTTACTTCCCTGATCTTTATGAATGATTTTTTTTTATAATTCAACACAGTTTTCTTTTAGGAATGGGGAAAAAAATCAAGTCAGGCTCTTCCCTCTTGTCTGAAGAACAAAATCAAACAAGGTAATTATCCATTTTAGTGGAAGTAGGATTCATTTGGTTTTCAGCTTCAATACCATTCACATAATCAAGAATCAGTCAAAAATGGCTCAATAACCTAAAATATATATTTTCTAATTTTCACAAAAATCCAGTCTTTTTAAATGACACAAAACATGCAATAAATCTTGTAAAAAGGATGGAGTGAGTGAGTTTGGTAACATGCAGACATGCCAGACTTACTTAAATAATTAATTTGAATAATGACTGAAAAACAAACTGGAGTGATTGAGTCATAAAGTTTGGTAAACAATGGGAAGACATCTAGAATTTCCAGTTTCAATTTTCCAGAATTATTTTTTTTAACTTTCATTATATATTAAAATTCTTCAACTTTTGTCCTAATTATTCCACTTGAACTTAGAAATTCCCAGACTTTTCTCAGTATTTCAGGTTCATCCTTACTTGTAACTCTGCTTCAGCAAGTTTCCATAAGGGTCTGATTTATTCCCATAACATACACTGATTACAGTTTCAATCATAAAAGCATATACAATTTGTTGTATCAGGTGCCTTTAACTAGAGGCTGTGTCTGATACTAAGTTGTAGAAAGAGTGATGAACAATAGGGGCCACATAGGACGAAAGGTAGAAAGTGGCTGTCACTGACTCCTTTGTGTTTCGTGGAAAGGGGAAAAAGTGTCCCCAGGCAGAGATTCAAGGACATCACAGTGGCCTAGGTGGAAATTCCACAGAGACAGATACAACCCCCGACAGTTGTTGTAGGCCAAGGCAGTAGATATAGGGTCAGTTGAGATTTCGAAGGGCCAGATGTAGCATGTTCAGCAAGTTAGGCTGGAGATGTTGCAATGGCTTTCTGTGAAGATTCTCAGTGAGACAACTGCATCTCCTCTCTATCTTTTGTGTGACAACTACATCTTCCTCTGAGTGAAAGAATGGCAAAGACCACTCAACACCATTATAAGAAATCCAGAGCAAAATTAATTTCCTAAAAATAATATTGAAAAGATACTTTTAAAAACTGTACAAACCCCAGGTTATTTTGAAACAGGATGAATGAGAGCGACCCTTCAGATAAGGCTTTCCAGGTGGATCAGGCTTATCAGGTAGAGTTGAATAGGTAACAATCTGACTCCATGGACTGGATCCCTCATCATTACTGGCACATAACTTAAAAAGAAAACAGATTTTCATGGCTTATTTCACAGGTGCATATTGAAGCAGTTTCTTATTAGGTCATAAAAACAATGCTTTGAGCCTCGATGTGTGAAGTCATTCATTAGTGATCAAAAAGTAAATGGACACCCATAATAGTTTGCAGTGCATATAAAATCGAATAAATCTTGTTAAAATTAGAAAATTATAAAAACCTACTACTGCTGCCTATTGGTTTTACCGAAGGAAGACAACTTTCCGATAAAATAAAAAGTGTGTTTTATTCCAAGACTCAAAATATTATGAGCAAAAAATATTAGTTTCATAAAAACTAAAAAAAAAGACTTCAATAAAATAATCATGGTTCATGCTCATATTTCAAAGAAATGAAGGGACTTTTAAGGATTTAGGACCCAAATACATAAAAAAATTACAGACATTTCCTATGACATTAAAAAACTTTGACTAAATAATTTGTTACATGGAAATGTATGTTATTTTCTAAATAACAATAAAAAAAATAAACATGTTCACCAGGGCATTAAAAGATGTTATTCTCTATGTCGCACAATAGAAAAAAATAAAACCTTACAAAAAGCAATATGCAGATACATCCATCTATAAATGAATAGTAGGCTTTATAAAAAAGCAGAACATGCTTTACCCAACCAAATAGGTTCCTTCAAAATGACAGTCAGTACTCATTATAAAGTAGAATAACAGATTATAATGTTTATGTTAAAAAACGAGACAAACTGATTTGAAAATATAAATGAATTAAATTTTCTACTAATATAAACAACACAATACTAACAGGGCATTTTCTTCTACAGTAATAATTAACAACAGAATTCTTAAGTTCCCATTTGTAGCTTCATAAATGTAAAAAATAGATTCCCCTAAATCTCTCAAGAGGCAAAATAGGGAAAAACTGAGACTTTATGCCATAAAAGATTTTTCCTAAAATCTAAGAACTTTTAAAGTTTTTATGAAAGAACTCTATGTTTGTAAGAAAATTCAAACTTTACACACTTCAATTTATTAAAGCATTCAAATTTCTAATGAACCTAATGTACATACCCTAAATTTGTAATTTGCATTACGTCTCAAACGCATACAGGTGTAAGAAGTCTCTTTTCCATTATAAACAGGAAGAAATCCATGCAACTAAAACGGAAAATAACATATGTTCTCTGATTGAAATTTTCAAGGACACACTATTTTAAGAAATTAATTTAAAACACAAAGATACATATATACAATTAATCATGTAAATCAAATAAACAACCTTAATGTCATTGTTCTATTTTTACTATTTATTAATAAACAAAGCTACAGTGTTTTATTTATTTAAGAATACATATGATTTCAACTTTTGCAGGTTTATGAGTCCCACAATGGATTATTCATGAGCTTAGATTCAATGATGAAACAAATTATTTCCAGTGTTTAGTACCCCAAATTAAAAAAAAAAAAATGTATAAAGCCTAACACTACACTGTGATGTCAATGACTGTCTTTTATAAACTTCTGCAGTTTCATAAACATGCACTGTCTCACTCTCATTGAAGATATATATATATATATATATATATATATCTGTTGATGTTAGCCTTTTTTATATAGAAAGTTTAAATTCATACAAAAACTGTTACTTAACATTACTGTTCAACTCCTCCTGTGTTTGTGGAATTTCCACTTATGTGGTTCAGCAATAATTTAAATAACACCTACATATGTTTAAATTACAAAAAACAATATTTCTTTTTTCTATCCACAGTATCAAGTAGGAGATTCACAAGGTTGACAAAAAGAAAAATGTCTTCCATTCATATAGCTTTAAATCAGATGTGTTATATAAATTATGTTATAATATATATATATATATATATATATATATCATCTAAATTCCAAATCAGCATGTCCTTACTGAGCAATTTATCATTGCAACAAAAATTCCTTTTCTATTCAAGACAAATGTGGTTGTACATCATCAAGCAGATAAAACCAACAAATGGACTAAATTTAAATATGGCCATACTTCAGTTTATCCACTCACTATTCTTCTAGATTAGCTGTTTACTCTTTCCTTGTTAATAACACTCTGTTATGTACAAAGGCACAAACTGCAACTTCATTTATACATATATGTAAATCATTTGAAAATGTCTAAATTTTTGTGCCTTCCATTACATCCACAATAAATATTGAGCTCCCCCCTTTTTTGACTGCTCTAACTGAAGCTTTGTAAAGTTACTTAAGGCAGCAAATATATATATATATATATATATATATATATATTATGTACATATATACACCCATACACATACACACACACGTGTATATATATATATATACACTAATATCCTAACTTACATAAATTTGGTGTTATGCGGTTTTTGATTTTACCCTTTTTCACCTTTTAAATCTTGGAATGAAATTTCAAAAAAAAATTTAAATGGTGTGTGGAAGAAACTTTGTCCAATATTTTTTAAAAACAAGGCGGAAACATCGCTTGAAACTGATCATATTGCTCATGTGATAGAAGTTGTTGATCTTGCCAGGCAATTAGATATGGAAGTCGATGGAGATGTCTACAAGCTGTAGGATTCTCATCTGGAGGAGCTGACAATCGATGATCTCATAGAGATGTGCAACCAAAGCATCACTTTCGAATCTGAGACTTCAGACCCAATTCCACAAGAAAACCTAATGACAATTATAAACTTGACAGAATGACTCAGCGTAATTGAGAAAGGATTACAGATTTTCAAGAATATAGACTCTAATAAAGAAACACTCGAATAAGTGATCATGACAAAGCAGGGAATAATAATAAAAAAAGTTAGTCTGCTATGAAGAAATTCTTCACAATAAAAAAAGGTGTTAATAAGGAAGACTGCTATATTGGATTTTTTAAATTCCTCAACAGACATTTAAAAAAAATATCTTGTACATATATATAATATTAATATGTAATACAATATTATAATTTTAATACACTATTTTTCCTTTAAATTGGTGTTTTTGTAATTTTTTGGTGCCATTTAGACAAAATTTATATGTATTTATATGCAGAGTTGTACACCGACTTATGCGATGTTTCGTTGGTCCCTCATAACATAATTTCGGGGTATTACTGTGTGTGTGTGTGTGTGTGTGTATATATATAAATTAATATAACTAAAATTAAATATTCCAACAGAGCTAGATAATTATAGGAAGATAATATACAAAAATAAATACATATCTATATATATATAAAACAGTTTCCATAACTGACTGACATATAATGCACAGACCAAACCGCTGGATATAAAGGGCTGAAATTTTGCATGGTGATTCTTCTTATAGTGTAGGGGGTGCACTAAGAGAGATTTTTGAAAAATTCTTCTTAGATTTTTTAAAATTAAATTTTTAAGCTGTTTTTGAAACATTCCTTAAAGTTTGCAGTTAAAAAAATAATCCGAGGGTTATAAAATTTATATCATGAGAAAGATCATTAAAATTCCTTTAAAATGAAATCTTTTTTAAATCTTTTTAAATACCTCCATTTTCTGATTTTTGGAGAATTTTTAAAGATTAATTTTTAGAACATAATTTATTAAATGCTGATCACATGGTTTCTTTTCTTTTAATTTTGTGTCACGTGCATAACAACGAAATAGACAAAAAAAAAAGTTTTTTCTCGCTAATGCGGTAGATGATTGGACATTATCCAAAAAAGTATTAACATACAGTAAAAGAAATGTTCTTCAAACTATGCTATATTAACTGTACTATATTCTTTAGTATGTTCTATTAGATTTAATTTGAATATTTTCTTCTACATTATTTTGTCTATAAAAATATCCATTACGATTTTTTTATAAATATATTTTTTCGTTTTTTTTACATCAATTGGATACATTAATCATTGTATTTATTATAAATACATCTATAAAAATAAAGCAAAGTGTCTCTATGTATGTATGTATATATTGTATACAAATCTACATTTCTTGACGAATCTGATTGAAACTTCATATACTTATGTTTTGAAGCCTTAGGATAATTCTGAGATAAGTTTGGAAGCTTTTAAATAATTATAAATAAATACAGTTTTTAAATAATATTTCACCTCCAGGCATTGGAATCAATCATTAATCAGAACTGCGCATGCGCACATATTGGATGTTAATTCTAGATGTTGCAAGGTTAAATGAACACATTTATTGGTTTTTAATTTCATTTTTTGTATTTAATATTTTTTATCAAAAGTTAATTTTCTAATATTAAATTGTCCAGTTGCGTCTTTCTTCTTGCCGCAACGTGAGGCTGAGCTTTGTCGTGAAGCAGAACGCCGCCACTAGAGAGCAGTTCCCGACATCGATTTTGACAATTTTCATTAGGAATTACTGGATCATCCACCATACAGCCCTGACTTAGCACCATCAGACTCTCATCTGTTTCTAAAACTTAAGGAATTTCTTGGTGGAAAACGCTTGGAAAATGATGACATGTTGAAAGAAACTGCTACTAACTGGTTTAACGGTCAGGCGGAGAGTTCTTTGATGATGGGATCCAAAAGCTGGCGACACGACTTGACAAATGTTTAAATGTTAATGGTGACTATGTTGAAAAGTGAAAAAATGTTCATATTTTAGTTTGTGATACAATTTACGTTCATAACAAAAGTTTCTCTTACTCCGTTACAAAATGGTTCTTACTTAAAAAATGACCCTTGTATGTATGTATGTATGTATGTATGTATGTATATATATATATATATATATATATATATATATATACAATGGAATCTCGATCGATCGTTTTCTTGTATGTATCATTTATTTCACCCAGTCCCGAATGAATTCCATAGAAAACAAGCAAAAACAAACCGCATGGATCGTACCTTGATCCATCGTTTTCCCGCAATATTCGTTCAGAATATCGCAGCTTTATATTAATTTATCGGATCGATCGTTTTTTCATAATAACTGAACCTGGAATATAAATGTCTTAATTGAGCTAAAATGACGCTCTAATTCAACAATGAGCATAACATTTGAGATGCATGGTCTCTGTCATAACGTTTATCAGCTTTTTTAGACTGTATATATTCTACCCTTTTCATCATATTCACCATCTGAGGATTGTTCCCTTAAGAACGGCTCGCATCTTGTAGATATGGATACGGCCCCGTCTGCAAGCCTTTTTCAATTCAACAAAAATCCTCTTTTTGCGCGATTTAGGCACTGTGTTCATGTCTACACATTCCAGGATGCACGTGCAAAAGGGTTAGTCTCAATGTCCAGTCCACTTTGGCACATTCCTCGCCTTCCCTCCTTAGACACACAAAAACCACTAATATTTGTTCTCCAAGCTCCACTCCACTGATTGGCGGTCGCGGCTCCACTGCTTGGCGGCACCAAATTCCACATCTGGTCATATCATCAAGACCACGTGAACAACCGAGAGTCAAGTGGGAATTTTAACGACAATCACAGAGAGCGACTTTCTCCACCAGCCGGTTTGGACGCAGCTTTCATGATAGAAAAGGAACGTATTAGTGGCACTCCAAGTCCAGTTACCAGGGTCTACGTGCCGAGAAATTGCCCTCCGGATGCTGCCTAGATGCCTTCATCATTTTTTTGTCATGGCCTTAAGCCACCTTCCTTTTTTCAATAGTCTAAATAAATAAAAAAAACTGATGTTCATCAAACAACTTTGACTAGTTTCTGTCAGACCTTTCTCTTTTTTCAGAATAACAAGCTATGGCCATAGGTAGCCATATTAATACCTGGGTATAACTCCATCTTCAAATTGTTAAAGTTCTTGCCACAACTTATTAATGACTCCTGATTATTAATGTGACAGTCTCGTATTTTTATTCTCTCCTGTTTAGCCTGGTTTCGCGTTATCGTACCACTCCCATTGTTTTTTCGTCGTTGGTGTTCCTTAATTCTTTAGCCCCTCGAGTATCCTATTTTTGGCAACACATTCCAAATTCTCCGACTATTCAACATTTCTGTTCTTATCAGCAATGGCTCACAGTCAGCTGACCTGAGTTGTTCCTGCTGCCCCCTGGCTTTACTGTTGGCCTTGGGATGGAGGTACCCCGGTGTTCGGTCTAGGGTGGGAGAAGTTTCTGATTGCTGCAGTTCTACACTGACCGATGAGGGTTTTACCTGGAAGCAGAACTTCCTGGTGGTCTATATTATGTCGGTCCCCATCCAGTGCAATGGAATGGTTCTAGTTACAAAACGATTCACGGCTGCCGCTTCTTTAAACTCTCACACAATAACTGATACTGAAAAGAATGCAATTTGCAACACAGAAAAAAATATTGTTTACTTGTGGAGAGAAAACCGCTAAAACAAACGAAGATTAAGTACTTTTATTTGAATCAAAATCCCTGTGTATCTACGTGTATTTCTCTTTTTTATTTATTTATTTATTATTATCCTTGATTTCAGTACAACTTTGCAATTTTATCTTCATTTACACTACAGGTATGTATGCATTTATGTATGTGAGTAAATATGCTTTAGGGATATCACACTTTAAGGTATGTTAATACTTTTTTGTATGTACTTGCATCTATCATTTTCCCGCATCCATCATTTAGTTCAGACAGTCCCTTCGAAAACGATAGATCGAGATTCCACTATATATATATATATATATATATATATATGTAACATGATGGGCCCCCCCAAAGAGAATACCGATGACATTAAGGACCCACCATGTCACAACGCATGTTTTGAAGAAAGAGAGATGAGTTCAGGAACAGTCATTAACAGTTGAGTTTGATTACGATGTTTATTGGCGGTGGCATAACTCCTCGGGGCGAGACGGCGGTAGGAAAAATATTACAGGTTATTCTGTCTACAGAAAATTGGAGAGAGTCCACATGTACATGATGCCGAGCCTTAAATAGATTTTTCAGTATGGTCTGTCATGTGATCTTGAAAGGAGAGGCTAATTGGCTAATGTTTAGGAGTGGCGTGATACTTGCGCGGAAGTAGTTAATTTATGTACCCACGCTACGCATGTTTGGTTTATAAGCAATAGAGCCGCCATTTAAAACTTTCGCCCACGGGAATTTAGAATAAGCTAGGATTTGAAAAGGCTAAAGGGATTTTTAATGTTATAGAATATATATATATATATATATATATCTTTCAATCCAAATTTCCATTGAGTTGAGTGAGTCCGTAGTAAGGCAGCCTGTGCATTCACATTTCCTTAGTATGAAGGAATATTTCAACTCACAGTTCCTTCATCTTCCATCTGTAATGTATAATTGTCATCATTAGGCCTGGTCTGCCACTCAAGGCTCAACTTGTTGATGAGGGCTTCTTTTAAAATGGGAGGAAGAGGTTGACTAGGAGTACTACCACTTGTAGAAAAGCAACTGATCTCACTGGAGTCGCTGAAAGAACAATGACATGCATCCATTATGACCACCCACATTTAAAAGGAAATTATCAGATATCAAAGCTAAATACACACACACACACACACACATATATATATATATATATATATGTGTGTGTGTGTGTGTGTGTGTGTACATACAGGAGGTAAGAGTCACAATAATTAAATTTTAGAGGAGAGCTAAATGAAATCCATTTAGTGCTCTTTACTTGGATACAATGATGGGACATTGTGTGTTTTCCAACTGGCAAGGTCTCTTCTGTATAAATATTTGAGTTAGAGCTTTGCACCACTGAAATGAGTGCAAAAAAATAGGAAAGAATAAAGTGAAACACTACTCTACTTAAAAAAAAAAAATGGACTGGGTGCCTTTTACCTACTGCACACATATACATATATACTAGGTGGCCTGTGCAACCCTTTCACATGTGATTAAAATACGATAAATTTTATAGTGAGGTTGTTTGTTTGTAGTAGGATGAAAGAAGAACCATTTCATTACAATAAACAATTTGTAGCAATTGTTTATTTGTCAAATAACAATGGTGTGTAAGGATAATACAAAACCAATAATAAAATGTCTTTAGCCATAATACTGGAGGTGAAGCATTAGACAAAACAGGGAAACATGAGATATGTACACATCAAAATGCCTTTGTAGACAATATTAAAATTTAAATATAACACAAACTCGTGGAAAATGGGATATTTACATTACAAAACCTCTTTGTGAACACTATTTGACCGTGCCATTTCGACATATCCAGGAAAAGAACTTTCGGGCCAAAAGTCAATTTTTCACTTTGATTTTTAAACAAACAATACAATGTGCATTCTGAATCAACAATTTGTCAGAAGCGGGAAAACTTAATTTTTGAACTCATACCACATTAATCGATTTTGGTTAAGTATGAAGGGAGAAAATACCTTTTAGAAATAATATATATAGATCATAGCTGGGCATTTAAAAGAAAATTATGATATATCTAAGCTATCCAGATAAAATTATTTCCATCTCAATCCATATGCAAACATTTAAATGAAAACAAATTCCCCTCTGTCAATTCAATTTCAGTCATTTAAGTAAGAGATCATTCTCACCTTTTCCCATGTTCATTCACAGCAGCCAAACGAAATCGGTAACAAGTGGATGGCTTTAATTTAACAGCTTTGTACTGTTTCTGAAGACCATTAAATAATTCAGTAAAATTATTGGATCCATTGCCCTAAAATTATTACATAGAATATAAGTAGATTTATTTATCAACATTATGCGCACAAAATTAAATTTAATACTTAGAATTTCAAACTTTTATTTTTAGTTCACATTAAAAAAAATAAATAATAATAATAATTCTAATAATTAAACAAAGGCTAAAAAAAATTTAAATACACATAAATTTCTATTTTTTAGTCAATATAACTAATTTAATTATTATGATTTCTGTTAAGTTTTATACATCCTTTATTCATGAAATAAATTCTTCATTCAAAAAAACCCTAAACGTTTATTATAACTGAACAATAAAATAACATCAACAAAAATGGGGATTTAAAAGAAAAATACCTCATCATATTCTAAAATATATGCAGATATCTTGGCACCATTGTCAACAGCAGCCTGAAACAAAATATATAAAAAACAGGTCAAAAAATGTTCCTATTGCATGCAGAAAAATAATTGAAGGTGGGTAAAAAAAAGTATGTCACATTAATTCATAAAGATGAAAACAATGCACTTTAAAATATGTTTTATGTTCTATAAAATATTTTAATTTTTCATACATATAATCTTTTAGAAAGCACAATTTCAATACACACAGAATTATGGGGATCAGAATTGAATGTATATTAAGTTAACATAAATGCACACACATACATATAATAAATTAGAAAGAAAATAGAACATACATTAATTAAGGGTGACATTGCACTTATGTGTATAAAAATACAGCATAAATATATATATATATAAATATACAGTAGAATCTCGATCTATCATTTTTCAAGGGTCTGACTGAAGAGAACGATAAATGCGGAAAAACGATAGATACGGGAACATAACAAAGCAATATGATCGTCAGGACTGGGTGAAATAAACGACACATATGGGAAAACGATGATCCGGAGAATGATCGATCAAGATTCCACTGTATATATAACTTTCAACTAGTTAATTAGGCCTGACGACTATACTTATCATATTTTATCAAAAATTTAGATATTTCAACAGCCATAACCCACAGCCATCAATAATATTGTTGAAACAGAAAAACCTCATCATTTGGTTACCCATTTGACTTCACGAAAATGGCTTTCATGGGATAGTAATGTGGTGTAAATGTGGGGTAATAAGACTCTAAGATGACATTAACGCAAAAATATTATATATAAATTATGGATATAAAAAATTAATAAAATACTATAACCATAAAAATAACTAATGTAAATATTAATAGCTAAAAATCATAAACAACAATTTTAAGCTTCAGAAAATAATTCATAACATATAAAAGCTAAAATTTTAAAACCTTATAATTATATCAAAGTTTTTACAAGTATTATGGCACAACAAAATTTAAATAATAATAATTCACCTTTTTGTACTTAAAAATAATGAAATATTTGATGAAATCCATAAAACATGAATGTTTATCTTTTGGCTTCATTGTTTTCACAATTCACTCTAACTGACTTATAGTTACCTTCAAATTCTAAATATGTAAACAGAATAAAATTTCTTAGAGGCAAACCATAAGAGAATCAATGTTTAATTTCTTCCCTCCAAACATAAAATTCCAGAAATTCATTCATTAAGTTCAAGTATTTCATTTAAAAATGAAATGAGAAATAAAAAAAAACTATAGAATTGTAGTTCTAAACATGAACAACTGATTAACTTTTTATACTGCATTTGTTGCAGGTGGTTAAAAAAAACACATTCATTTCATATATGTCAGAACTTTGAGAAAGCTGTAGAATAAGTTAGGTTACCTTAAATTGACTGAAATGAAACAAATATTCTAACTGTGTCACTCCATTTTAGGGAAATGTGTAAAAATCTAATATCAATGAACATAAAATGCAATAATATACTTACATTCCATTTTAATGATATTGCTGTTTTAGTTCTCGATAACAATTTGGGAGGTTGTGGAGGATCAGGTTCACAACTCAGAGTTTTTAGTGTTCCACCTAAAAATGATTCAATAGTTTCATTCCACAATCCTAACAAATACTTGAAATATCTTTTGAACCTATTTATATTAGGTGGGTGGGGGTTTTAATAGCCAGGTAATGTACAGAACATGAAAATCATACACTAAATGAGAACAATACAAAATGAGATAAAAGACTTCATCCATGAAACCAATGACCAGAACTAGTTAAAACTTTTAAGCCTAAATATATCAACCAAGTCCAAAAGAGCAGCCATTTTAAAATGCTTAATATGAATTACTTTTCAAATCAGCCCATTTTAAAAATTAACTTTCAAAAAATTAATTTAAACCATATGTAAATAGAAACTAATATTCAGATGGATCAGTAATAAAATAAGAAAAACCGCAAAGGTCAATCTTTTTTCTTTTTTTTGGGGGGTGGGGTGGGGACAAGGCTAATCCTTTCATATGCTTTATAGATCAAGTATGCATCCCAAGGCTTGACATAATACTGCAATTTCATCTAGCCTTTCAAAGGGTACTCAAAATAAGCAATAACTAACAAAAAATGCAAAGAAACACAATTTGAATTTTTCAACCACTTCTGGAAAAAAAATTCCTTTTCAACTAAATGATTAAGAATTGACAAGGAAAATAATTCCATGACATGGAAGTACCTCAGTAATGCCATAATGACATCATCCCACAGCTAAGAGAAAAGGTCTCAATGAAAATTTGACACTCATTTTAAACTTTTATTTTCTGCTCATTATCATATTGTGTGAAATTGACAAGTGATATATCACCCACATTGCTATTTAACAAAAGAAAAGTCATTTTAAAAAACATACCTTCTGACGGAGTACCTGGTTTTCCATCTAGTTCTGCTTGAGCACTGGAATAAAGAAATCAACACTCTTTCAAAATTGAGACAAAAAAGCCTTCAAATAATACAGAAATTCACAGTCTGATATTAAACAAGAAAAAACCGTTTAATACATATATATAATATATCAATCATGAAGAAATATTTTGCAGAAAAAAAAAATCGAGGACAACCCTCAAAGTAAATTTTATGTCGCAAAAGTGACTGGAATGATATTTTGAAATTATACTTCAAAAGTAACTATGAATTAAATCTTAAATTAACTTTTTGGTGATAGAGGGAAGACAAATTTTTCCAACACAAGCTCTCATAGTAACGTCATCTTTAGGATCAGGATATTCTTCTGCTTTCATTTATTTGAAAGTTAAAACTTCCACATGCATTGTTTACAAGACAGATTTCATATCACTGTGAAAAAAACAAATAACATTTGGGGAAATGTTTGGAGAAAATGAAAGGGAGCAATTTTTTACCATGCATTTAATTTTTAAATACATCTTGCAGTTTCTAATCATTTTTAAGGTAGGTAACAATTTTTTGAATGTTAGAGCAACATAAATAAGATATACATACCTTACTACATAGGTAGTTGCTGGTTTCAAATCTGTTAATTTGAAACTTGTTTCTTTCCCCCTAGAGTAAAATTACAATAATACAGTTCATAAAAATGTATTTTAATAATAAAAAATATGTGTAGATAACAACAGAACATATGTTTTTACCTGTAAACAACTTTTGGTTTGCTACTCTGACTTTTATCACTTAACAATAACACATATTGCAATTTAGAAAAATCAAAATCACCATTTGAATCTAAATTTGAATCGAGAGCATTCCACTTCAAAAAGGCACTTGTAGCAGTGACATTAGAAACCTATATTAAAAGGGAATCATTACTGAAATTGCCCGAACAGAAACAAATGAAAGAAATTTCAACAAAATCTCATATTTATATTGATTATTATACATTTGCATAACATAAACTGCACACCAGGGCTTGAAGATATCTATCAGAAGAACGCATCCTTTTTTCTCATATTTAAATCCCTCCCAGCTGAATAAGAATATTAAGGGTAAAACAAAATCTATCTGAACAAACAAACAAAACAAAAAAAATCTCTAGGATAAAGTCCACAAGCGGATTGAATCCTAAGGATAGATATTTTTTTCACTCCTTCTGGCCCAAAATGAAAAAAATTGTTCTATCAAATACAAATATATATATATATATATATATATATATATATATACTAGCTATTTACCTGGCATTGCTCAGGTATTTATTTATCCCAATTTTTTATTAGACAGGAAAAGGAATAAATCCTACATATAGTGTAAAATCTTAGTAATTTTATTTACAGGTATTTAAAAGTATATGTACAGTATACAAATTATAAAGTAAAATTACAAATTCGCTATAATATTAATTTAACTCAAAACTTGATTATAAACAACCCCTATTCATCTCAATGACCCCAAAAACTAAGGATTCGATACTATTCTCGGTCATTTTGGACATTTTATTTTTCACCACTTCTTCCTCCCTTCCCCCAATGCTAATGGGGCTGAACTTACATTTCAACGGCATTGGGAGTGTCCCTAATTATCTCAGCGACCCCGAAAACAATGGATTCAACACATATAGCAGTCATTTTCAATTACTTTTACGTGTCCCCCCCCCCCCCCCCCAAATGTGTCTTTCCAGATTGTAAATCATACGTGTACCAAGCTTGGTTGAAATTGCTCCAGGCATTACAGAACAATGCTGGAACATACACACACACACACACATATATATATATATATATATATATATATATATATATATATATATATTTAATACACAAATTAATAAAGTATGAATAACAAATTATACTCAGAAATGAGTCACTTTATGAGAAAATTAACAGGATTAACAGATTAACTGCACATTCAATTTTGCATGTAACATTTTTAATAAATATATAATGACATGTCAAGAACAAAATGAAGAAGTATAATTATTTTTTATATTGTAAATTATTTTAATGACATAACCATTAGGAGGAACCCACAGCTTCTTAATATCCACTATTAAAAAATGGGATATATATAAACATACAATACACCGCCTGCCATAACAATATGCCTTTTATGATTCCAAATCCGCTTATATATACATACAATACACTACCTGCTATAACGATGTCCCTTTCTTGATTCCGAATACATTATATACATACCATGTTTCCCTGAAAATAAGACCGGGTCTGATATTAATTTTTTCTCCAATAGATACCTTAGGGCTTATTTTCAGAATGTCTTATTTTTTCATGAACAAAAATTTACATTTATTAAAGTACAGTCGTCATCTTCGGGAACATCCTCATAAATCTCCAAACTCTGAATTTTGGCCTGAATTTCTTGAAACTTTATTTCCTGTAGAACCATTGGCTCTAATCTCTTATGTCTAGCAATAGAGCTCTCTTTAAATGAGCACTTCTTGTCCATGTAGCCTGTGCATAGCACTTTGGTAGCAATCAGTGATTTTATCCCATGAAATCTTCACCTAAGACACGATCTTTTGCAGGCATGGCTTCACAAAGTTTCCACATTGATTTCTCTCCATTCTATTTTCAGTGTAGTCATTGATTTCCATGTGCAAATGGTCCTTCAACGACTTGTTTATTGCAACATCTGGAGAGTCTGGAGATAGGCTGTTAAATTCTAAGTGCTGGCTGAATTCTACACTAGCAGACCTTTTCGGCCACCTAACAAAACTTGTGGCAGCATTAAATCGACCCACTTCCTTATAACTACTTGTGTGCTTCAAGCTTTTTCGGTTTCAAGAACATAAATGCTTGAAACATGTTCAATCTTATCTTTCTTGCCCTTAGTGATGATTAGTGGCGGGGCTTTGTTTCCATCCAAATGAATTGCCAATACAGGTAACACGTGCCCTTTTGTAACCAGTGGCGGGAATGTAGATTGACAAGGAGACCTACTGATTAATTGCCATTTGAGATCCTTCACCCACAAAAATTTCAGTTTCATCCATAGCAATCATGTTGGAGAGTTGGTATTTAGAAAGGTCAATGCCATCAAAAAAAGACTTGAATTGTGCATGGTTAATAACTTCAGAATCTTCCAGCTTGAACACTCTTGTACATACTCTTAGAGATAGTTCATATCGCTGAAGGAAGCCATCCATCTAGTGTTGTGATGCTTTGAATTCTCCTGGGGTTATGTCTAACTGTGGCACCATTGTAAGGTCAAATGCTTGAATATCAGCCCTACAAACAATCAAAGCCTTTACTCTTCCGTCAGCAATCCATTCATAGATGATGTCTTCCAAGTCAGGAAATAATGATTGCCAACCTGATCCACACTTGCACTTAGCATTTCCCGTGTTCACCTGTTGTCCGAGGTTATCGTACTCTGATCGCCAATTTCGGACCATTTGGAGACTGAACTTTCAGAAAGCTGTAAGACTCTTATTATGGAAGTCCTCTATGATTCCTTTCTTGTACTTCAAGGAATAGCACTTTCTTTTTGCACTGATCTTGTTTGAGGATCAAATTATTTTTCTCTTTAAGATGAAAAACTGCAGCCACAAAATTCAGAACACTTTTCTTTATTTCACACAACTGGATTAAGTATGTCTGTTACAACACAGGACATATTGAATTATGAAGATTCTAATAAGTCACAACCACGTCCATTCGTTATCAAGGGCATTCTGCACTCCGATTGGGTATCTGGCAATAGATCTGGCATCTGTCTGGCTTCCCTGGGGCTTATTTTCCGATAGGTCTTATTTTCGGGGACACATGGCATATAGTAATATATATTATATACATATATGTATGTGTGTATATATATATATATATATATATATATATATATATATATACATACACACACATACAATAGAACACCTGCTGTAACGATATCCGTTTCTTGATTCCGTATCCATTATTTATATAAATATATAATATACATATATATATGTGGACATATGTTTATTTATGAACAGTCCTAAGAGACCATTGCACTTGACGCCTGATGAAAGTAGTAGTTGAAAGCTAGTTCCTCTCTTATTTTTTATTTGAGATATTAGGAAGCTGTGTGTTTTGTTATGTGTTTTCCACATGTTTCATGTAAGTAATAATAGCCATTAAATTATGCAAACACAAATATGTTCTTACAGATGGTGTTTCTATCGACGATAATGCTTCTAACAACTGAGATTCTGAAAATGATAAAGGAAAGTCAAAATACACATATGAATAAAATAATACATAAAAATAATACATGGAGCAAATTATACAAAATTAGTAACACTCAGAAAAAGGGAGTTTATATTTTAATTTTTCCCATCTCTAACTTGAAACCATAATTCATATTGTCACTCCTTTAAAGTAATAGGACTGTACTTAAATAACTAATAAAAAAAAACAGTCAGCATTCATTTTATATAACAAATTTTACTAATCCATATAACTAACTAAAAACTTGATAAATAATTCATTCATACTGAAAATTCAAAATAATGATTACAAACAGCAATACATATCATGTAAAAAATTATTAAATTCTTATAATATCAGTACACTACCTTTAATTTTTATATAATTCAGAAATTTTAATGTATTACATTTATTACACAACAATAAATAATAAATATAACAAGTATTAACATCTATAGCACAAAATAAATTATAGTTGTAGCCTTAAAATTTAAATAGCATAAGAAACATTCTATATAAACACACACACAAAGCAGTCCACCGTATATTTTCTTATTCATTCGATAAACCATACAAGAAAACACAAAAATCTTTCAATTACAATCTTGAAGATGTTACCTTTCTCAGAAGATTTTGACTTTGAAGCATCATCAGATAATTGTGCAGATTCTGATTTCTTTTCAGTACCATCTAGAATTCATTGGACAAATGAATAAGAATACAGAAGCATTTTAAACAATAAATTAAAATACAGACTACCAAATAAAAACTTTTACTGAAAAAGAGAATGACTATTATAGATACAGTGGAATCTCGATCGATCGTTTTCGGAATCATAGTTTTCCCATTTATTGTTTATTTCATCCAGTCCCGACGATCATATTGCTTTATAATGTTCCCGGATCAATCATTTTCCTGCATTTATCATTCAGTTTAGTCGGTCCCTTGAAAAACGATAGATCGAGATTCCACTGTATACGCAAATACAGTGAAACTTTTATTGCTGGCCACCGCTCTAAATGGCCATATTTTGTTCACAATTGATTCAAGACTCCATAGAGCCAATATGAGGGAAGAAACCCTTTTCTACTGCGAAAAAGTTTGGTTAGGTTTACTTTAAATACAGCAATACAGGCCAAAGGCAGTCTGCCAAGCTAGAATTATTTTAACTTTTCTCTTTCTGTAGATATCAGCTTTTCCTAGGGACCATATGCCCCTTTCACTAATCACAATTTCTTAGAAAAATCAGATTTAACAAGTCTGTAATCTGTATTGGTTTTTCTCAAACTTTGAAAGCTCATGATGGATCATCCATATATTTTGGTGGACTCCTGTTTTCAGCTATTAGTTTTTATTCATTCATTAAGAAGGAAATTTCATTTTTAACCCATTAAGTGCCGCATCGTCTAAATAGAATCTAACGTATTTCTTTTAGTACATTACTTGTCTCAATTGATGTGCAGTTTAAATTTTTCGTATAGAACTTACAATAGGGTCTCAAAATGGAAGACTTGGCACCTAATGTCTTCTGCGTATCAACATCAAGCCATATATTATGCTGCATTCAAAACCTCCAGCAACAAGTATTCTATATTGTTTCATTGCCAATTTAGCTGGGTCTCTTCATGTATTGACATTTCTTCACATTAAATAGCTAACATTTGATTTGCTTTTTTCCTATTTAATAATTTCTTTTTGGCTTTCTTTTCCTTCGGTTTGTCTCTTTCCATACTTGTATCGTCATCTGAAGTATCATTTGTAATGGGTCTTTTTCTCTTACATTTTGCTTTTTTTTTTTTCTCAAGATTCCTGCCTTCCTGCTGTTTGACTTTTAGTTGTCCGGAAACATCCACTGGAATTATTTCACCTACATCATTATCTGCAATATTTTCTTCATCAGTTACCTGACCACAATTGGGGGGCAAAAAGGATAATGCTACTTTCATCTAAGTATTCATCAGAGTCCAAAGATTTCAAAAACTTTTTTTGCCATTTTTTAAGATTAAAAAAATAGTTTTAAATAAACTTTTCTTAATGAAAATGTGTCTCAGTACCAATTGATCCCTTATTCTTTACCGAAATAGATATAAAGATAATGAATCATAGTAACAAACGTGCACTCCATATGGTAGACAGGAAGTGAAATCCAGCTAGTCAGAAGGCGCTAAGTCTCCCATTTTGGGACATTTCAAGAGAAGTGTTTAGAAATCAGTGTTAAATCATTTAATTTGATTTCCACTTGAATTGCAAGATTCACAGTGTTATTACTATTCATTTTTCATAAAAGTCACTCACATATATATATTTTTTGCTGAATTTCTTTACTAATGTAAGTTGATTTTGTCAATTTTGCACATATTCACAGAACTATAAAATAAAGAAATTTTAAAGTTGTCCTTCAGAAAAAAATTCACAGTATACTCTGTACCGTTAAGATACAAATAATAAAAAAATAAAAATGATTTGTATATATTTTAATATGCTGAGAAAAAAATTATAATTGAAGGTTCCTAAAATGGGAGACTTGGCACTTAATGGGTTAAAAAAAGTCAGGTTATTTTAATAATAAAACTATTACACTCATTCATAATCTTAGAATAATACCTTTACTGATACATGACTATCATTTAAAAATATGTATTTTAAAAATAAATATACATATTACACAGAATGGTCGCATTACCTGGTAGAGTAATGACACAGCATACCTGTCCAGAAAACAGATCTTATGCTTCAATATCTAGCTGGCAAGTTGTTAGAAAGATGATGAAAAGTACAGGAAAATCAAATTATATTGAAATAACGGTGCTAAATGGAAATAAAATTATTTCAATGAGGGATGAGAACCCTTCAGTAGGAAGACTATAAGGTTAGCAAGGAGCTTTCAGCGATTTCATAGTCATATCATTAAATGGTACAGTATAACTGTTTTGAAAGCATGAGGTCTAAACAATCAAACCCCTAGCAAATCTTTTTGGATGTAAAAAGAAAAACTTGAACAAAGAAGTATGTACATAATACACAGGTGATAAATGATTATATAAGGGTGATGCTCTAAGACAGGAATGGCGAACCTGTGACCCGCGGGTCATATACTGACACGTGAAGCAATTTTAGACGACACGCAAGACGATAACATTGTTTTAACATCAATTTAATTTAACTTTTCAAATTAATTTTCATTCGTCGGACTGAGAGGTTCATAACCTAATTTATACTAGAAATAATTTTTTAAATAATTATTGCTTGAAATTTATTTTTTCCTCATTTTGCCAAATTTCAATTCATTAAGCTGAAGCATTTCATTATGAATGCGTGAAATTTTTGCTAGATGGTACTACTATACCCCTAACCCGCATTCATAACTTCCTCTCGCCGACACTGCCAGTTGCCAGTGTCATTTTTATTTTGCGTCGGATGTCTGTGATTGATAGATATTTCTCGTGAGTTTTTGATGTGGGTGGTGATATGTCAAAGGTTCTGAAACAAAAGCATGGAAGGGTAGTGAGTGGAAGTGGAAGATCGTATCATGAGGAATGGTTTAAAAAATTCGGGGTCATAGGAAAAGATGAAACAGTGTCATGCATTAATTGCAACAAAACTGTTGTTTCACGTAACTTCAACGTAACGCGCTATTTTGAAACAAATCTAAAAAATTTGTCAGAAATTGAAGCAATACCAGGTACAAACTTCTATTATCAAATCTACATTTTATCCT
Organism: Dolomedes plantarius; assembly: GCA_907164885.2. Lineage (NCBI taxonomy): Eukaryota > Metazoa > Arthropoda > Arachnida > Araneae > Dolomedidae > Dolomedes > Dolomedes plantarius. The sequence continues at coordinate 17,811,866 of OU015495.1, read as the reverse complement.
AAAAAATAATATTACAGCGAGTTTTCATTTGTCATATTGTATCGCGAAACATGGGAAACCACTGTCAGATGGCGACTTTCTGAAAGAATCTTTCCTAGTTGCTCTGACAGCCTATTTGACTATTATGGAAATAAGGATTCAATAATTAAACATATTCAAGAATTGCTGTTAAGTACGAATACGGTAAAAGATAGAATCTTGTCACTGAACAAAGATGTTTCCGATCAACTTTCATCTGATTTAAAAAATGCAGAAATATATCCTATATCTTTGGATGTGAGCACGGATGTCACCAGACTTGTCTGACTTGCAGTTATTGTCAGATACACTTCTGGAAATATGATGATGGAGGAATTGATTAAATTGATGACATTAAGAGGATGAACTACTGGTATTGATATTATGAATGAAGTTAAGAAAGAGTTCACTGAATTGAATGTTGACCTAAAGAAGATCGTGTCTGTAACGTCTGATGGAGTTCCAAGCACAATAGGAAAGCATGTTGGTTTCATTAAGCTTCTAGCAAAAGAAATAAGACACTCTTTGGTCAAATTTCACTGCATTGTGCACCAAGAGCACTTTGAGCAAAAGACATTTTAAATTGTTTTAAAAATGTGCTTTCCATTGTAACAAAAGTCATTAATTTTATTGCAGCACATGCTCTTGCTAAACGGCAATTTTCAAATTTATTGGAAGAAATGGATACTCAGTATTCAGGTTTGGTTATATACAATAACGTTTGATGGCTAAGTCAAGGTCAAGTTTTGGAACATTTCGTTAGTTTGTTAAACAAAATTAGGTTATTTTTAGATGAAAAGGGTAAGTTTTTCCAGAACTCCCAAATTTGAATTGATTGACTGAACTCATGCTCTTTTGTGATTTCTCATGGCACTTTAATGAGCTAAATACGAAACTTCAAGGCCATGGTCAAATCACCTTAACAATGTACAAAATTCACAAAGCATTTGTAACAAAGCTAGTCATAAAATTAAATGACCTGGTTCCTGGAAATTTTCCATCATTAAAAGAACATTTTCTGACATCATTCTATTTTGCCAGCAGTGTCGAAAACAAAACAGAAGTCTTAAAACACTATTCTTCAGTATTAGCGAAAGTAAAAGAAATATTTGACGAAAGATTATCCCAATTTCGTGAAATGGAGAAAACCTTACAGTTTGTCATTTTACCAAACAAACTTAAATTATCTTCTTTCGATTGGCTTCAAATTGATAACTTAGAAATGGAAATCGTTGAATTTCAAAACAGTGTTGTACTGACGAATAAATTTGCAGAACTAAACGTAAACTTAGAAAAAAAATTACAAGATCTGGAAAATTTCGACAAATATATTTCAACAACAAGCAGTAAAAATATTATTTTAACTGAATAGAACTCGTTGCTTAATTCGTTAATGGCGATGAAAAAGTAGCAAGAGCTCTAATGACAATGTTTGGATCAACCTACGTTTGCGAACAGTTGTTTTCGACAATGAATTCTACTAAAAGTAAGAATAGAAATCACCTCAGCATTGACTTGTCTGCTTCGTGCATACGATTAAAAGTTTCAAATATCGAACCATGTATAAATAAATTATTGTCCGAAAGACAACAAGTGTCACTATAAATTCAATAATTCTGTACTTATTTTCTTCCTGATATTGATAGTTTTAAATAAACCATAATAAAAAGTTAAACTTGTTTTTTTTTAAATATATATCATATAATTTTTTGAATATCAGAACGTCTTCCAAACGGCGAAAAAAAAATTTAAGTGACACACGGTATTAATTTCTATGGTTTCAAGACATTTTTTGACATGTGTTAGAAAAAGGTTCATCATCCCTGCTATAAGATCTGCAATGTGGTTTAATAATGGCATGTTGATTCTTCAACCATTCAATCAGTTTATTGCTTACCATTTACATATACCAACATATCAAAAGCTCACTCACAAATGGAATGAAAACATTGGTATTCTGCATGAAATTTTGGCTATTTCTGAAAGTCAGAGATAAAAATTTCAGAAAGATAACTAACTGAATACTATGGAGACTTTTTTTTAAATTACCATGTTTCCAAAAATCTTTTGTTGTTGTTGTTTGTTAGTATTTTCAGTACTTAATGGATCCCTAAAACTCACCTTTAAGGAGATTCTGGTTATGAAAAATAAAGTATGAAATTTTTTTAAAAATCTTTTGAACTTGCAATAAAAATTTCAATTATATAACGATTTATTACATGCAGACCCCTAACCATTATCTGCGGGAACCCTAATATATCCAAAAAATAGTTTCAGAACCATCATTTTCAAGTGAAACAAAATATCTTTCAAAACATTCCACTTTTTAGGATCTCCTACCTTATAAGGTAGAAGAAGGTAAGAGTTATACAATTCTATATAAATAGCATCCTTAAAGCTCGCTTTCCATTCCTATGTTTCCTATAACAAATAAATGGAAAAAGATAGATATGCCCAATTGTCAACCCCAGCTTTAAACAGGATTTTTCTTTTTATTGCCTATAATTTTTTTTTCTATAATATCATACGTATAAAAATTCTTATCACAGAAATTTAAAAAAATTTAATAAAAGAAACTAGCTCAATAAGAAAATTTGTCAAAGAAAAATCATTGATATTTCAAACAATAAAATAGCCTTTTTTAGAAAAATACTGACATATTCAATTAAATAAGAAATTTGAATACAGCTTAAACCAATTTGCTGTGGTTCATGCCAATGAATTTAGAAAGTGTCAGACTTTATCCTAATACATTTTTCTGTAGGACAAGGTGTCTACACAGGTTTGATTTTGCTCTTAAAATAAATTACTGATCACTATTGCACCTTCACAAAGAAGTTTACCCAACACACACACACATATGATATATATATATATATATATAAAGTATCTCTTTCTAAAAGAATTTAATACAGCATAATTAGAGTGGGTCTACATTCAAACTTAATGATTGGATAGAAACTCTCTTAAAATAAACAATTAAAAAATCAGGAAACTTGACAACTATGCTATATATTTCCATGTTCATACAGCATTTAATAAAATCATTCAGTAAAACAGTTGAAACATCTAAAAATATTTAAAATTTATTTTGTTTATAATGCACAAACAATTAAACATTACCATGACCAGATGCTTGAGGAAGAATAACTACATCCTTTTGTCTCGCTTCTAATCTCTTTTTCAGTTTAAAAAATTGCCTTTGTGTTCGCTCATCTTTAAATGTATTGAGATGTTGCGAGTTCTCAGATAGACCTAATAAATAATAAGCAAATACACACATTGAGAAAAAATGAATAACTTAAGCCCCTTCAGTCTTTAAATATTTAATGGTTAAAAGAATAAATATACTTGCATACGTTTTCCTATAACCAACAGATGCAGAATTCTACTTTTAAAATGTAAAACATGATTTTAAGAAAAAAAATTTGTAGCAACAATTGAAAAATTTTAAATGCTTTAGTCTGTATCTGCAAAAATGGAATTAAAAAAAAGAAGAAAAAAAAACATTAAAAATAACTCATTTCTGTTTCAAGCTATGCATAGTCGTTGTCTCCTGATGATAAATACAAATATCACAGCTTCAAAACATACCGATTTTCATAATCTACATAAAGTGGCTCCCAAAAGTGTTCATACACTTATGATTTTTAATGAAATAGGGGTCTATCCATTAATTAAAATGAATATTTCAGAATGGGTATTTAATAATAAGATCTATAATCTATTCTTAACAAAACTACATAAAATATTTTAAAAACATGGCAAAACTTTATTGTTAAGAAACCAATAATCAAAAAGTACAAAAACTTTACCTCACAAAAGTCATTGTACATTTGTAAAAAATCTCTACATATTAGTAGATATTCTAATTTTTCGTTAAATTAATATTTAGTAGGATATCCTTTAGCATCCACAACAGCATTTAAACGTCTGAGAATAGATTGCACTAGTTGTTTTGTAATTTCTGCATCAATGTTCATCCATTCTTCCATCATAATTGTTTTTAGCTCGCTTTTCGTGTGAATGTCGTGTTTTCGTACTCGAACCTCCAGTTCTCTCCAAATATGTTCTATTGGGTTTAAATCTGGTGACTGAGGTGCTGTTTTCAAAACTTGTGGACGTTTATAGAGACACCAGAGGCTAACGTTGAGAGCCGTGTGTTTAGGATCGTTATCTTAATAAAAAACAAAGTTGTTTCCAATATCAAAATTTTGGTCTGATAACTTTAAATTGTCTCTTAAAATATTTATATAAACAGCATGATTCATTATGCCCTCAATAAATACCAAATTACCTAGTCCTGATGCTGACATGCACCCCCACACAAAGACACCTCCACTGCCATGCTTAACTGTTCCTACTCAGTTCTTGGGATTAAGTTCCTCATTTTTTCTTCTCCATACAATTATACACCCATCGGAACCAAAAATGCTCTTCGGCAAATAAGACATTATTCCAATACATTTGGGGCTTATTTATCATTGATAGTGCAAAGGAAAGCCTAAGCTTTCTGTTTTTTTCACTCACAAATATATATCTACGGGCAGAACGCCCATGTAATCCAGCTGCTCTGAGAACTCGTCGAACAGTTTTAGGTGAAATTGAAATAGAAAATGTTTCATTAAATTCTGCAGAAACTTTTACAGCACTCAGACTTGGATTTTTCACAAATTTTCTAATTATAAATCTCTGATCACGTTTTGTTAACTTTGCCGGACAACCTTTTCTTACCTTGTTTTCGATTTGATTTTCTTCTTTAAAGCGTTTTATCACATACTGCACAGTAGAATGGGATAAATTAAGTAATTTAGCAATATTCCGAACTGATTTACCATTACTATGATGAAAAATAATCAATTTTCGAATACTGTTTGTTGTTTCTTTATGACTACGAGCCATTTTTAAATAATAAATAGAATATTACGGAATAGGCAAGCAAAAATTAAAGCCAAACGATATTTTAAATGCCACCACAATTCAAAAATAAAAATAAAGCATCAGACGATAAATTTAATTATGAATTTATCTGAAAATATTTCAGTATACGATGACTTTTGTGAAATAAAAGTTTTTGTCACTTTTTGATTACTGGTTTCTTAAAAATAAAGTGTTACTATGTTTTCAAAATATTTCATGTAGTTTTGTTAAGAATAGATTATAGATCTTATTATTAAATACCCATTCTGAAATATTTATTTTAATTAATGGATAGACCCCTATTTCATTGAAAATCGTAAGTGTACGAACACTTTTGGGAGCCACTGTATGTGCCTCACATAACATATATTTATTTTTCTACATAAGAGAAGACAAATTATAAAAAAATAATTTTAAATTTGACACAATGATCTTAACAGACTGTGCCTGACATAAACTAATATTTTAAACTGTACTTCTTGCAACATCTTGCTACTTGACCATTTTTTTAGTTATTTCTGGTCATTTAAATGACATCAAATATAAATATGTCACAATAAAAAGAAATTTCCATCTCTGTTTCCATGAAAATTTCCATACATGCACAACAATTTTCCCTATGAAGTTTAAAGTTTCCTATCCGAAGTAAAAATAAATTTGTATACTACCATAACTGCCCCTGTATTAACAAATATTTACAGTTCATTATAAGCAATTTTCTGGCTTGTCTGCCTGCACTTTTAACTCAAGTCTACCATCATACCTTTCATCAGATTAAGAAAAGGAATTTGCACAGTACATAGTTTTATATATATATATATATATATATAAAAATCAATTATTTTTTAAGCAGTAATAGTTTTACATCCGAAATTTTTATAACCAGCACAATACACATAATGTTCTAGAATTTTTCATTTTTTTTTTTGCCTTTAACTCCAGGGAGTTTTTATAATTATAAGCTGCACAAAAGGTTATTAAGTCTATTGAAATAATTAAAAAACAATGTCATAATTTGGTATATTCATATAAATAAAATATTAGAATATGTGATAACTTTTTTTTCTTTTTTTGAACTGGCCTTAATATCAGAGGGTAAGTCAAAAATTATTTACACTTTAGCCATAACAGGCCTTGTAGGTTATCTGAGAGGCATCGGCTCCCGCATGCATTGAGTTGGGGCTTCTGTGGTCTTGTGTGCAGAGTTTTGCCATGTTCACGTCAGTTGCCTTCCAGCTATAACAGTGTAAGCATGTGAGCTCTGCTATCAGTCTGCACCAAAGAGGAACAATGAGCTATGATTCATTTTTTGCGGTCGGAGGGTATGAAAGGTGCTGCTATGCTTGATTGAAACATCAAGAATCGAAAACGAAAGATCAAAAGATTGAAATGCCAGAGTATGGAGTGATAGCACTTATGGTTCCCTAGCTCAAAAATATTCAAGACAGATCCATTGGCTGGAAAGGTGATGCTTACCCTGTTTTGGGATGAAAAAGGCCCAATACTGGATGACTATATAGAGAGGGGGACTACCATCAACAGCGCGAGTTACAGTGATTAGTTGGCCAACAATCTGAAACAAGCAATTCGCAACAAACGGTGAGGTCTACTCTCAAAGACAGTTTCATTGTTGCATGACAATGCCTGACTGCACATGGCTCATAACACCATAGAAACCATTAACAAGTTGGGTTTGAGACCCTGGAACAACCTCTCCCCAGCCTAGATCTCGCTCCCTCAGACTTCATCTTTTTGGACTGCCCAAGGAAGCTTTGAGAAGTTGTTGATTTGTATCACACAGACATTCAGGATGCGGTGCAAAAGTGGCTTCAAGACCAACCAAAAACCTTATTCCTGGAAAGCATACGAAAGCTTATGACTCACTGGACGAAGTGCATTGCTAAAGGAGGAGACTATGTCAAAAAATAATGTCAATGTTGTATACATACCTTTGTTTCATAAAGTTGTATGATGAAAAGTGTAAACAATTTTTGACTTACCCTTGTATATTGCTATGTAATATTACCATGTTTCATCACAAAGGCAACAAGGAGTCTTTTTTTAAATTTATTCAAATGGGCTCTTTTTATAGATCTGAGCACCCTAACCTTTTTCAATCCGATATTATATTCTGAAACATTCCTATCAAAACAATACACTAACTTCAAATACTTGGCTCCATTATATTCAGTCAACTTAAAACAAAGACTCAGATAACATTGTTCATCTATATGTAATTTTGATTAGAGTATTACAATCTAGCTTAACATTAATGAATATTCTTTAGCTATGTGTTATGTTGGCCCTCATTTTCCCTTTCTCAGTTGACTGACATCTAATGTTATCATTATTTCCATGCAAATTCTCAGCATAATACCATTTACATAACAATATACAATCAAGATACACCATATATAAGGGATATAATATGAATACACACATCATAACACTTTCATAGCTACACACTATTACAACATAGAAACCAAATAAAACGAAAGATTACATTCATAATGTTCAATTATGTAGAATTATATAAACAGGCAAAGAGAAAACAAATCTAAAACAACTATGCTCTTGCTATATATAAAACTATTAAACAGAGAGTATGACAGAAAAGCTATAATTTTTATGCATTTTGATAAATTAAAACTGATTACCTGGATTTACAGTATGACCATTTGTTTGCAACATCATTGGGTCAACAGAGTTATGCATCCCTTGTGCACCCAACGGAGTCTGTATATGTGGAGGGAATTGGGCAGGGACAGAATATGATGGATGAGGATATAAATAGTAAGGTGCTGTACCACTAATTGGAGAAGTTACATTTCCACTGGGTGTACCATTCTAAAAAGAAGAAAAAAAATTTTAGATGTTTATTTATTCCAACAAAATAGATTCATTTACATTGTTGACTTTCAGTTAATTGCTAGGAATTTTAAGAAAACTTTACGTCAATAATATATCAAAATAACTAGGTTTCTGTGTGATGTTAGAAAAAAAATTTGGATACTTTAAACCCTATTCCAAGCTCAAGGGTTCTTTTTATTTACTTTTAAACTTCAAAGAAAAATATTGAGAATTTATTAAAAATTTTTTGATAACTGAACAATCATTGAAGTAACAATTCAATATTTTCATAACGATACAGGGAACAGGCCGGTGGGATAAGGATTTGTAAGTCATGCCGTCCCTATCGCTAGATAATACGGTGAATTTTCCTGCTGACAAAAAGTCACCACGACAGCGCTCCTACCAGTCCACTTCAGGACTGGCGGGGCTGACACACCAATGCAACATTTTCTTTAACTTTAAGTATTATCCTGTTATATTTATATTTGTCATTCAGTTATACAATAATATGCAATATATAAGTGCACTGTATATAAATTCCCTATATGCAACACATTAATTCAACTCTGCTTAATACTGTACATATCACTATTTACACAATACACAACACTATCTGCTACACTGTGCACAACACCATTTATAAAAATACAACACAATTATATTTTACACTTCATAATTAAATTCCATTCCAATTTGTTAATTCTAATTTCAAAAACAATTGTATAATATCACATTAAATTATCAATATACTATTGTAAAAAATACGTTACACTGATGCATACAATGATACTATATACATATTTACAACATAATGCAGGTATTCATTTTATTTTTAACTCATTTTGACATTATATTATAGCATATTAATGAGCTACCTTTACTGCTTTTCTTATTTTTTATATGATGTAGAATATTAAATTATCTATTCCATTACACCCGGTATACGTTTCAATGCATTTACAATATTCTATTAAACATTACTCGAAACAACATATTTCATACAACTAAACATTTCAGTGAACCACACTTTCCATATTTTCATACAAGCAATACAAACGATTTGAAACCAACTAAGTTCCATACTATAATTTTTTAACTTTTAAATAATGCCACCTGATTAAACACTGGTACCTGTATAGCAATTCCATAATCAATTATTGCTAAATTTTATTTATTTATTTTTGTTATTTTATTTATTTATTTAATTTTTTTTTCATGGCTAACTACATTCTGAATGAAATTACAACATAAATCTACAGATTTTAAACCAGTGGGATAATACTAATACCAGAATCCCACTAATTTTCTCCAAAAATCAATAATTTGATAGTTCCTACTAAAGTTTCAAGTACTTTACTAGTGCCTTAAATATATACACACACAAACACATACTAGGGCCCCAAATCATACTATCAGTTTCATTTCCCTCAATTCATTTTTCTATTAACCTTTTTACAGGAGAAAATTAACAGGTGCCAAAGGGAAGGTATCCCCCCTTGGAAAATTACTGTACTTTCTATCTATCCTTTTTAATGCATATGAAAGATATAATGAAATTTTACAAGAAAATTAACAGTGGGGATGGCACCCACACACCATCTTCTCGTTCCCCATTATAATAATTAATTTTTTTTGCATATAGAAGATGTAATAATAGATTACAAAGAATATTAAAGGTTAAAAATTTAAAAAAAACCATAATAGAAAAATATTGTAGCTTTTATGTAAATATATATATATATATATATATAATATGAATCACTAAAGATATTTAAGAATGATCAAACAATTTTTTAGTAAAAACTAGAAAATGTTAAAAGTCTAAACTCTGACCAAAAATGTTCTGAAATCTATAAAACTTTTAGCAAGAATCCAGATTTTTATAAGCCTGTGGAAAGTGAGCCTAAAATTTCAAAATATTTCCAGGATTTCCTATTACTTGTTGGAACAGTAACATGAAAATACACAGTCAAATAATAATTACTTCTTCACTCTTATCAATCCTTCAAATTAAAATTATTCATAAATTATAAGTCATATAAAACAAGTAAAACTTTTAAAGGAAAACCAAGCAGTTGAATTATTAACATAAAAGTCAAATGCTATTTTAAGACTGCATGGTAATTCTTTACTGAAAGCAAAAAGAAAAAAAATTCTAGGGAATTACCTTTACAAATAAAACTGAAAACACACACACAAAAAAAAATAGTTCACAACAATTTTGCAAAAAAATCAACTTTTACCATAAATTTTAAAATTTTCGTGTATAATAAAAAAAAACCTACAATTGAAACAAGTACATATTTTATCATAAATAACTTATTTTGGAACAAAACAAAAATATATTCTGAATATTAGCTCAATTTTAAACGCTTTTAGAAAGAGTATAAAATATTAAACATAGGCAAATGCTATTAAAAACCTGGATATCCTTCCAGTAACACAAAATCAGATACTGTAGAATATTTAAATTTCTTCGTATAAGCCTTTAATTTCTTCGTATAGGCCATCCGTTCGAACTATAAAATTCTTTTTTTCTCCCACTTTAAAATTCAAACAAACAAACAAAATTCAATTATTAATATAATATTTTTACGATTTTATTATAAATATCCTTTTTCTTTTCGGATACTTCATGATAATTACACCAAAATTTTGATGAAAGTTATACTACCACTGATGAAAAACGTTAATATATCGTAAAATCAATAAGATCTATTGGAATTAATTACCATCAAAACAGTACACGGTCCAAAACTGAAAAGATCTTAGCGTTCAAACGAAATACCAATTATTTTTCATTACATCAAGTAGCATCTGATAAATTTCGTATAACGTGGAACAAACGTCAACGCGTATATGAATTACGTGTATTTATTTATCAACTCAGCTGTCGCACAGGGAATAATGGAGTTGAGTTGTATTATTCCTCCACAACTGCATCGTGTATACTCCTGACAAACTTTTTTTTTTTTTAAGTATAATTACGGTACATGAATTGTGTATACATAACTAACAACTTACTATACAATTTATTCGTAAACACAACCATTAAAATATGTCTCTACAGACTGACAGCAAACAGTTTTTCGAAATGGCGTCACAGAACTTTATTCACAGAAATCTTGTAAAATTTAAAATTAGCGTTGATATAGACTAATCATTAAAATTTCTGATTGTATTTTTAAAAAGGTGAACGACAGAGAGAGAGAGACAGAGAGAATGAATATTTACACTTCGAGTTTCCTGTAAGGTACAATTGCCCTCTAGTGGCAAATGGAATAATTAATATAAGACGGTATTGCACCATCATATTAAGTTCTATATTTTCAAATAAGCAGCAATCTGAAAGGATGATAAATAAGGGGGAAAAACTGAATCGAACGAATATCTTAAAAGGAAAATGCTAAACCACTGAAGCGTAAATTTGGAAGAAAAAAAAATAAGAAGAAGAAGTCAGGACCAAAATAGTACAAGTATATACCTATTCGCAATTTCAACAGTATAAAACACTAGACCTGGAACCTTCGTTCCAAGACGTACAAAAATTTCTCAGAGCGAAAATGACGCTATTTTGAAGTATATTTGTAAAATCTCCCAATAACCATTATAGTCGATTAAGAATATACGTCAAGACTGCGAAAAAATTCAAACGACGAAATTCTTAACTTGTTCATTAAGAGAAGACCGCGCATCGAGAATCGGAACAATACCGCTTGCTAACAGAAAACATTTTCCTTGACCAATGAGTTCTTCACATTAACTTAATTATGGATGTGATGAACTTATGGACATGGACAAAAAAATTTCGTGAGGTTCCAAATAGGGCTAAGCAAGCCCTTTACCCTCGGTATGGATATGGGGAGCACTGAAGCTTTTCACGCATGGTCCAAGAAGAAATCAATCAAGTTTAAAAAATAAATAAATAAATAAATAAATTAATTAAAGAAGTTACAAAAATAAAAACAAAAATGTTAGAATTTAGTAAGTTAAAGTTAACACAAAATTAAATTAGCAAGACTTGTCAAAAAAATGTTCCAATATAAGATAAAATAAAAAGCAAAGTATAAAGATTAAACTCTCAAAACTCGAAGACGAGCCACGGAGGACCGCGAGCAGCAAAGGTATTAAATGCTGGGATCAAACCCAGGATGGGACAGAGCAACCAAGCAACCCGTGCTTGAAAACAGTTCGAAAAAGGAAGCATGATGATGAATTTGTATTACAAAGGTTAAAAAAGATCAAGCTTAACTACTGGTTGAGAGAAAAATGTGTCCCGCAACCGGATCAAGCACTAGAGTCGCTCTAGGTCTACGATTAAATTCTCTATTGTCATAATCCGGAAGATTGGCAATTTCTTCATTAGGAGTGGAGTAAAGACTACTATAAAATTTAGTGGCGAGATTAATTATAGTCAGGCGAATGGGTTCAATACTTAGATCTTTGTGGAGGGAGTACTTAGTTTTATATCTATTGGCTTTAGTGATTAGACGTAAGGATTTATTTTGTGTGCATTGCAATTTCTGGACATGACTGTTAGCCGCTGACCCCCATACAGGTACTGCATAAAGAAGTATAGGTCGAAGTACTGTTTTGTACATGAGAAGTTTATTTTCTATACTCATCTTCTGGAACAGGAGGTGGGCGATAACTTTTCTAGCTTTAAAAAATTTGCAGATATTGTTATTAATATTTTTCTTCCAAGTAAGCTTACTATCCATGAAGATACCCAAATATTTCACTTCCCTTTCAAAGTGGATGAGCTTACCATAAACGTTAACTGGGGGTGGGGGAATTCTATTGTATGAAAAAAAGATAGGTTTTGTTTTACTGGGATTTAATTTAATACGCCATTTATCAAACCAGCGCTCAAGAATGTTAATGTGACGTTGTATGCATATATCTGACATTATGGTTTTTAGCGAGAATGGCTGTGTCATCAGCAAAGAGTGCAAGCGAAGTGTTCGGGGTGGTGGGGATATCATTTATAAATAAGTTAAATAAGACCGGCCCGAGTTTAGAACCTTGAGGAACTCCCGCATTAACAGGGCGTAGGTCTGAAGTGATGAACTCATTTTTTATTACATGTATTCATTAAAAATTTATTAAGGAGTTAAGCATTAATTTTTATTAACTGCCCCTGCTGCGAGAATCTATCTGAATAATAATTCATTGAGTCGGTACTCATTTTTTCTAAAAATTTATCAACATACATATAATTTTAATAGCTTCCTTTTACATCTCACATTTATATTTGAATTAACTTTTTATTTTTGTTGTTAAAATCCGACACCCGTTGTTAATCTTTAAAAAAAGCCTATATATATATATATATATATATATATATATATATATATATATATATAAGCCAAGGCTATACTTGACCTACTCTAAAAGATATCCCGGTATGAGTGCCTGCCTCCCACCTTTGATTTTCTTAAAATGAATATACATGAAAATCAAAATTACATCTCTCAAAATTAATCACTATCAGTGAATTCAAACATAAAAGACACAAAAATATATACAAAATTATAAATCAATTATATCGTGAAGGTTTTACAATTTTCCTCACACAACTGATTTTGACGGTAAAGCCAGTATTTTGAGAGAGAGAGTTCTCATGAGGAATAGTCATTTAAGATCTATTAGAAGCAATGTTATTACTGAGAACATCAGAAACAGAGTCAATTTGTTTTTTGTCGGATATTTTGATTAAAATGTCTTTCTAAGCGATACAAGCGTTACACTGGACGGGTAAGTTCCCCAACTGCTGTTTTAACTTAAACAACTCTTGTAAAGTCATCTTTTCAAGAAAATGTATACACGATTCGTCCCATTAGCCAATCAAGTCGTTATTTATTGTCGCATCCAACTAGAACCACACCCCTTAAATTCACTTGATTCGGCTTGTTCTCTTTGATGATTGTTGGACTAACAAACCCAAATATTCAACTCGGAATTTTCGCCTTAAATCGTCTCGAAGTCGTTCCTGATATATATATCTCTTGGTTATATTAACATGATCTAATCTATCTAGATCTGGAACTCCCACCGTCTGATTATCTTGGAGAAACACTGCTGGCGTGATAGGATTTATATCTTTCGGGTCTTCAGAAAGATAGGTTTTAAAGGCCTTGCGTTTATTACTGCTTCAATCTCACATAAGATAGTTGACATCTCCTCATAGTAGAGCGAAGCTTTGCCTAAAACTTTTCTAAACACTTTCTTTATCATCTCTACTATTCGCTCCCACCAGCTATCTGTAGGAGGATTAAAAACCAACGTTTTAAAATTTTGGCAGTTTCCTTGACATTCAATGTATAACTTTCCAAGTGATGTTGGAGCACAGCAGATAATAAAAAAAGAACTGCAATTCCATCCCAAAAAATTTTTATGCCGAAATATTTTAATTTTCTTTTCTGGAAATCTTCCCACCACAGAAATCTGAGAAAGTCACGATCTTCTTTTGCAACCGAAATTTGCAGTAAAGCTTTCTTTATGTCTGAAACTACAACAATTTTATCTTTTCGAAATTTCATAAGGATGGGGCCGGGGGATTAGTTCCAGTAGATTTGGTCCCTTTTCGAGACAGTCGTTTATGAAAGGTGATCATTTTTCTCGGCAAGAAGCATCAAATACAGATCTAACCTTTGTGGCAGAGTTTTGTTTAAATACTTCTCTATGGGGTAAATAATAATATGTATTTACTATTTCCCAATCCGGCACTACTTCTATTGCACCATCATCTTCCCATTCGTTGAAAACTGCCAAAAGGGCTGTTCACTTAGCAGTCAGTTCACATAGGAGTCCGTTGCGTTGCGTTGCGTTAAGGAAAAGATGACGTTGAGACGAAAATAAACCAATCATATGCCTCCAAACGATTAGCAATGAAATTTTTAACGCCTATGATTGTTTTATTTTCGTCTCAACGTCATCTTTTCCTTAACGCAACGCTACGGACTCCTATGTGAACAAGCCCTAAAAGGTCAACTGAGTGTTCACGGATGATGATACATGAATCAACGGATGATGTCATAGCGCTCAGCTATATGATTGGTTAAAAATTAACGCTTATGCTAAGGGACTGCTATGTGAACAGGCCCTTATAATCATGGTATTTCTCTTCCCTTTGTAGTTTGACAGTACAGTAGAACCTTGATATATCGAACCTCAAGGGGAACGAGAAAACTTCGAGTTATCGAAGATTTCGATATACCGGAGTTCGATTTAACAATAACATGGGAGTGTTAGGCAGGTTCAAAGGGAATGGAAAAACTTCGATTATATTGAGGTTCCACTGTATTAGAGATACAGTGGCGTTCAATGTTATCAGGGTTATACTTGAGAGATCCTTTACTATCGTCAAGCGATGTCAAAAAACTTCATATCGTCCTTCTTCATTTTTTGTTACAGTTTCTTGAAAATGTCTCTTGGCAGCTTGCTCCATTTTTAATCGTGACTTAGTCTCTGTGTGGTCTTTGATTCCCAATGCATCAAGTTTCCAAAGATCAGCAGCAGACCTGTTATTTATCAACAAAGAAGTGACTAGGTGGGTTGAAATGCTGTCACATATTTCAGCAGGAATTTTCCCCATGATTAACTAACCCAATTTAGTTTCACGTGTGACCAATCCACATTTAATTTTGTGCATATTTC
Organism: Dolomedes plantarius; assembly: GCA_907164885.2. Classification (NCBI taxonomy): domain Eukaryota; kingdom Metazoa; phylum Arthropoda; class Arachnida; order Araneae; family Dolomedidae; genus Dolomedes; species Dolomedes plantarius. The sequence goes on along the minus strand of OU015495.1, from coordinate 17,796,416 downwards.
GTGTAAAAAGTTGTCCACAAACATCCGCTCCTATCAGAATCTCTATATCAGAACAATCTTAATAATTAGCAAGTCTTACGACCTGTTCACATAGGAGTCCGTTGCGTTGCGTTGCGTTAAGGAAAAAAATGACGTTGAGACGAAAATAAACTAATCATAGGCCTCCAAACGATTAGCAATGAAATTTTTAACGCCTATGATTGGTTTATTTTCGTCTCAACGTCATCTTTCCCTTAACGCTACGCAACGGACTCCTATGTGAACAGGCCCTTAGTCATCCTTCTCTTTTAATTCCTTTATCCAGTATCCTGTCTTGAGACGTGGGAATTTTTTCACATATAGCCCGCTGATCAAGGACTTTAATATTAAAAGAAAAAATTTTACATAGATCACTAATTTTTATTTTATAAAGTTGGTGATATTCTTTCTTCGAAGTGGATCCACCAAATAAGACATAAGACATCTAGTACCCACGGGTTTGAAATTCATTTCCTTCACCGTTCTTTCTAAAATATTTGATCATTGAGATCCACTATCTATAATTGCTCTCACTCGTCGTTCTTTGCCTTCTGATATTATCTCTATTTGCAAAGTTTGAAGGAGTACTTCCCAGAAGCGCAATGGCTAGATAAACTAATATTTGGTAGATTTTGTTCGAAATCATTCTCGCTATTTTGCGTCTCTTTTGCTGGCAATTAAGGACACATCAAAATTAAATACATTTTACTACAAAGTAAACATCACACATTTATCTTGTAGAACTTTGAACGACATGGACACGGACAAAAAGTTTTCGTGAGGTTCCAAATAGGGCTAAAAAAGCCCTTTACCCTCGGTATGGATATGGGAAGCACTGAAGCCTTTCACGCGTGGTCCAAGAAGAAATGAATTAAGTTTTTAAAAAAAGTTAAGTTACAAAATAAATTAAAGAAGTTACAAAAATAAAAATAAAAACATTAGAATTTAGTAAGTTAAAGTTAACACGCAAAAATTAAATCAGCAAGGCTTGTCAAAATAAAATGTTCCAATCTATACTAATATATAAAGAGAGAGAACGGATTTTGTATGTGGAGGGTAATCTCTGGAACCACTGCACCTATTTGAAAAATTCTTTCACTATTTGAAAGGTACATTATTCCAGATGGACATAGGCTATATATTATGTACATCTTATCAGTAGAAAGAAAGTTAGGGGCCTAAATGTTGAGCTGATGTTTCAACTTTTACTTTGTCAACCATAGTCAAATAACCATAGCAACACATGAAACGATATTTTCATTTATTATCAGTAAAACATTTAACATTTGAATTTTCTTTGTCAACCATCTATACTAATATATAAAGAGAGACAGCGGATTTTGTATGTTGAGGGTAATCTCTGGAACTACTGCACCTATTTGAAGAATTCTTTCACTATTTGAAAGGTACATTATTCCAGATGGACATCTATACTAATATATAAAGAGAGAGAGCGGATTTTGTATGTTGAGGGTAATCTCTGGAACCACTGCACCTATTTGACAAATTCTTTCACTATTTGAAAGGTACATTATTCCAGATGGACATATGCTATATATTATGTATATCTGATCAGTAGAAAGAAAGTTAGAGGCCTAAATGTTGAGCTGATGCTTCACCTCTACAACTTTTACTTTGTCAACCATACTCAAGTAACCCTAGCAACACATAAACGATATTTTCATTTATTATCTAAAACATTTAACATTTGAATTTTCTTTGTCAACTATACTAATATATAAAGAGAGAGAGAGTGGATTTTGTATGTGGAGGATAATCTCTGGAACCACTGCACCTATTTGAAAAATTCTTTCACTATTTAAAAGGTACATTAATCCAGAGGGACATAGGCTATATATTATGTATATCTGATCAATAGAAAGAAAGTTAGGGGTCTAAATGTTGAGCTGATGCTTCACCTTTACAATTTTTCTTTTGTCAACCATAGTCAAGTAATCATAGCAACACATGAAACTACATTTTCATTTATTATTAGTAAACATTTAATATTTTAAAGATTTAAGTGGAGGAGGTATTGATAAATACAAAAAGAATTTTTGAAATTGGCAACATTTAAAGGTTTATTAAAGAAAATTATATTTGGGACTACGATTTTTATTGGACATGTAAGGTAAAAAAAGATTTACTATTTATTGGTTATCAACTGGAAATTTATTGCCGGCAAAGTTAACAAAACGTGATCAGAGATTTATAATTAGAAAATTTGTGAAAAATTCACGTTTGAGTGCTCTAAAAGTTTCTGCAGAATTCAATGAAACATTTTCTACTTCAATTTCACCTGAAATTTTTTGACGAGTTCTCAGAACAGCTTGATTAAATGGGCCTTCTCCCCATAGAAATTTTTTTGTGGGTGAGAAAAACGGCAAGTTTAGGCTTCCCTTCGCACTATCAATGATAAATAAGCCCCAAACCTATTGGAATAATGTCTTATTTGCCGATGAACATTTTTGGTGTTGATGGGCGTATAATTGTATGGAGAAGAAAAAAATGACGAACTTAATCCCAAGAAATTAGTAGGAACAGTTAAGCATGCCGGTGGAGGTATCCTTGTGTGGGGGTGCATGTCAGCATCAGGACTAGGAAATTTGGTATTTATTGATGGCATAATGAATCATGCCGTTTTTATAAATATTTTAAGAGACAATTTAAAATTATCAGCTCAAAATTTGGGTATTGGAAACAACTTTGTTTTTTATCAAGATAACGATCCGAAGCACACGGCTCTCAACGTTCGCATGTGGTGTCTCTAAAATTGTCCACAAGTTTTGAAAACACCACCTCAATCGCCAGATTTAAACCCAATAGAACATATTTGGAGATAACTGGAGGTTCAAGTACGAAAACACGACATTCACACGAAAAGCGAACTAAAAACAATTATGATGGAAGAATGGATGAACATAGAAGCAAAAATTACAAAAGAACTAAAGTAATCTATTCCCAGACGTTTAAAAGCTGTCGTGGATGCTAAAGGATATCCTACTAAACATTAATTTAACGAAAAATTAGAATATTTACTAATATGTAGAGATTTTTTACAAGTGTACGATGACTTTTGTGAGATAAAGTTTTTGTTACTTTTGGATTATTGGTTTCTTAAAAATAAAGTTTTACTATGTTTTCAAAATATTTCATGTAGTTTTGTTAAGAATAGATTATAGATCTTATTATTAAAAACCCATTCTGAAATATTCAATTTAATCAATGGATAGACCCCTATTTCATTGAAAATTGTAAGTGTACGAACACTTTTGGGAGCCACTGTATATAAAACAGTTTCGTAACTGACTCATTCACTGACTGACATACAACGCACAGACCAAACCGCTGGACCTAAAGGGCTGAAATTTTGCATGGCGATTCTTCTTATCGTGTAGGGGTGCACTAAGAGAGATTTTTGAAAAATTCTTCTTAGATTTTTTTAAATTAAATTTTTAAGCTGTTTTAGTAACTTCTTTTAAGTTTGCATTTAAAATAATAATTTGAGGGTTATAAAATTTATATCACAAGAAAAATCATAAAAATTCCTTTAAAATGAAATCTTTTTCGAATCTTTACCTCTATTTTCTGATTTTTGGTGAATTTTTAAAGATTAATTTTTAGAATTTAATTTATTAAATGCTGATCCGGTGATCTCTTTTTCTGGTACTTTAAATAAATTTATCGTCACGTGCATAAGAACTAAATAGACAAAAGAATATTTTTTTCTTGCTAATGCGGCAGACGATTGGACATTATTTTGTCTATAAAAATATCCCTTACGATTTATATATATATATATTTATTTTATTCTACATCAATTGTATATATTGATCGTCGTATTTATTATATATATATATATATATATATATATTTTTTTTTTTTTTTTTTTGGCATTAATTGCATAGATTGACCGTTGTATTTAATTTGAATGTACTCCGTAGCGAAGTGCGGGTTTTCAGCTAGTATAAGATAAAATAAAAAGCAAAATATAAAGATTAAACTCTCAAAAGTCGAAGACGAGCCACAGAGGACCGCGAGCAGCAAAGGTATTAAATACCGGGATCAAACCCAGGATGGGAAAGATCTATCAAGTAACCCGTGCTTGAAAACTGGCCGAAAAAGGAAGCAAGATGATGAATTTGTATTACAGAGGTTAAAAAAATCAAACTCAACAACTGGTCGAGAGCAAAATGTGTCCCGCAACCTGATTTGTTGACGAAACAGGGTATAGGAGCTTAGCAGAAGATATCATGGAGGACAGCTCACAAATTGACCATAAGGATTACCAGCGGCATATTACACCAACGAGACGACACACTTCCTTTGTCAAAAAAGCGTAAGAGGATGTGACTGCATATACAGAGGTGTGAAAATTATTAGAATAATTGTGATTTTTTTCAGTTTTCCTTGATTCATTTTGTATATACTTGCAATATTTCATGAAAGGTAATTTGTTTTAATGATCCAATCAATTTTCACTCCTTTAGAATAGTTTTGGGGATATAATTTTGTTAAATGTTGCCATTTTTTATAAAGAAAAATATTTGATCCAAAATAATAGAATTGTTTGCATTGCATAAAGAATTTGTTTGATCAACAAACGAATTTAAAATAAAATTTTAAAATCGTCTACTGTCCGACCACGGAAGCAAGGTCCCTGGAAGCTGTTACGCATGCGCGAGAAAAGCTAGTCTACTTAGAAAATAGGGGAAAACGTCATATTTTCGGATGTGTTTGTTTATGAAATACGGAATGTATTTCAGACTGCTTTTTGTCCGCAATTTTAAAGTTATTTTTTAAAACTTTATTTTTGATCGAATATGTGAATAATAATTTCAAAATAATAAAAAGAAAGAAGAAAATCTATTTAAAAAATAGGAGTTTTATAGGAGTGGATATTTTCGGATTACATCACAATCAAAAATATCTAAAGCTACGTTTTCGGTGGTACTTTTTTTCTGACGTTTCCTCGGAGATTCAAATTTTGGAGTTTCTTCACCCTTTGCTTCTCTGCATATTCTTTTTACACTGGACATTGATATCCCGGTCATTTCACTAGCTCTCTTTAGGGATTGCGAAAGTGGAACAATAACATTTCCTTCTAGTGCTTCTTTATCACACAATTTAATTACATTGTGTATTATCCGTTTACAATCACTACGGAACGGCTTATTCCGAGCAGTTGTGTTGGGTAAAGGATCCAGTAATTTTAATATAATAATCAAAATAACAGACGAGGAAAAAGCAAGCAAGCGCAGTTAGTAACCGATTCTAAAGAATGTCGAGAGAATACGAGACTTTTCCCCCCTCCTTCCTCAGCAGCCTTACCTACAGCGTGAATAGAATCGTCTTGGCACTATGCCAACTGTGGTTCTTCGTACTGTGGTCGGACAGTACTCGCTGTGCTAGTATTTTCTTTCTTTTCTTGAGTTGGCATCGGTATTATTTTATTGTTAAAGCAATTCTTTTCGCTGTTTTGATTAGTTTATAATTGGTAGCTTTTTTTTTCGTTTCTCAAAGGATTATTGCGTGATTATGGGTAAAGCAAGTGATATATCTCCTAGAAAACTAGCTGTGGTAAAGTGTGTCATACAAGAAAATCACTATACACAACACGAAATCGCTAAAAAAGCAAAAATTTCTCAAGCATCTTGTGTAGAATAAAAAGATCTTTGGACTCCAAATGTGAATATGGAAATTCTAGAGTAGGTACATGCGGAAGGAAAAGTAAATTTACTGCAAGATCTGAAAGGAAATTAATTCAAATTGCTAAATCTAACAGAAGAGCAACTAGTCTAAAAATATGAACTAAAAATCTCTCTGCAAGCGTATGGAGTAAATGTATGTGATTCTTCTATCTGTAAAAAGTCCATCTCAGCTGGACTCAGTGATCGTCGTCCTCGAAAAAAGACTAAAATCACATCTGCTATGGCAAAGAAGAGACTTGCTTGGGCAAAACTTGTCCAAGAACAATTCGGAAATGACTGGAGCAAGGTGAGAAATATTAATTTTCCTTTCATTAATCAGCTGAATTCAAGTTGTTAATTTCTTTTCCTGAAATCATGTTTTTCGCATACTGACTAAAGATACAGAACTGTTTATAAATTTGATTAAAAATTTCTTTATAAGAATATTTCTCTACAAATGACATACCTTAAAGTATTTTTTATCTTTTAGGTATGTTTTTCTGATGAATCAACGTTTACGATATCAGAAAAAAGCAGTCAGTATGTCAGGAGAAGTACCAGTGAAGAATTTTCCCCAAATTGCATAGCACAAACGGTTAAACATCCTACTAAAGTAATAGTTTGGAGCGTAATGCCTGCTCAGGGTACTGGACGTTTATACATTGTAGAAGGCATGATGAACCAGTATTTATATAAAAAAGTGCTTGAACAAAGACCAATTTAAAAAATAAATCACGGGTTCCAAATGGAGACTTCATATTTATGCATGATGGAGCTCCGTGCCATAAAGCAAAATCAGTGACCAAATTTTTGGATGAAAAAAATATAAAAACTCTTCCATGACCTGGAAACAGTCCAGATATGGACCCAAAAGAGAATCTTTGGGCCATTGTAAAGAAAAAATTAAAGAAATGCAACATCACAAACAAGAATGGTCTGATAGAAAGACTCATCCAAATCTGGCACCATGACAACGAAATACAATCTAATTGCCAAAAACTCATACAAAGTATGCCAAGATGTATCGAATCTTTAATAAAAAACAAGGGGAAGCACACTAAATATTAAATGTATCAATATTTTTTTAATGTATTATTTCTTTAATATAACAAGATTTTATTGTAAATTTCACAATTATTCCCATAATTTTCACACCTCTGTAATTAGGGAAAAAAGGGGAGGGATGAAAATTAAGCGGTCTAGAATGAATTTAAGGAAAACGGAATGACATAAGAAAATTTTTTTTTAATTATGGAAAAGAAGAGTTGGGAGTTATTCCCCAGTGTCAAGCACTTCCCAGTGCTTGACACTGGGGAATAACTCCTAACTCTTGAGTCGCTCTAGGTCTGCGATTAAATTCTATATTGTCATAATCAGGAAGATTGGCAATTTCTTCATTAGGGCTCTATTGAAAAAAATAGAGCCGTAATGAAGAGTATTCATTAGGGCTTCCTCTATAAGCCTATTATAAAATTTAGTGGCGAGATTAATTATAGCTAGGCGAATGGGTTCAATATTTAGATCTTTGTGGAGGGAGTAGTTAGTTTTATATCTATTGGCTTTAGTGATTAGACGTAAGGTTTCATTTTGTGTGGATTGCAATTTCTGGACATGACTGTTAGCCTCTGACCCCCATACAGGTACTGCATAAAGAAGTATAGATCGAAGTACTGTTTCGTAAAGTATAAGTTTATTTTCTATACTCATCTCCTTCTGGGACAGGAGGTGAGCGATATCTTTTCTAGCTTTAAAAAATTTGCAGATATTATTATTAATATTTTTCTTCCAAGTAAGTTTACTATCCATGAAGATACCCAAATATTTCACTTCCCTTTCAAAGTGGATAAGCTGACCATAAACGTTAACTGGGTACTTTGAACGATATCCAATTTTTAAACAGGTAAAACAACTTTTTTATTTCTCAAAACTTCTTGTTTTTGACTCAAAGTTAAGTCTCTGAGCTTGGAAACAATCTTTGCTCTCATGTAATTTGTCACAAAAGATACAATTAGCAAATGATTTTCTTTTTCCTACAGTTCCTGAAAATAAATCAGTTGCTGTTGGAGAATGTCTGTTTCTCTTTTTTCCTTACATTCCTTATTTGAAAAACCTGATTTTGCCAACTGAATTCTTTCCTCCCCTTCAACTTCAGTCTTTAGAAACAATAACAAATTCTTCAGCTTTTCACTGCAATTATTCTTTGAAGGGTCTCTATTAGTAATAATTACTGGATTTCGCAGCCATACTCTAAAAATCTCCTCAGGTATACATGATTCTACCATAGGAGAAAGCATTGCCGAATATTTGTCAGAAGTCAAAACCAATAGACTCCAGTGCTCTAAAATAAGATTCTATTTTATCATATAGTTGAGAAGTGTTTTATCTCCTCTACTTCTGTAGCATTTTTTACAGGGTTGAAAAGCTAACGCACAGAATTCAATTAGTAAATCATGCCAAATCTCTATTTTAAACTTTTTATTGCTTTATCATAATTTTCACTAGTAGGTGGGTAACTGTCAATAATTTCACGCGCCTTCACCAATCGTCTGTATCAAATATTGAAACTCGTCTTCATTTTCTACATTGTCATCCTCGAGAATTCTTTTGAGAGACAGCCAATCTTTTACTTCTCCACTAAATTTCAAAAGTTCAAATTTTGGTAATTTCATCTGCTTCTTCCTTACCAGAAATGATGAACAGACAGAATTGCTTCTCAGAGCATCAAAAATTTTTTGTAAACAAATGTCTACATTAACTCATTATATTCTTCAGTGGTAACATATTCTGCTTCATATTTTTCATTTTCCGCATCTTCTAATAATGCATCAAATGTTTCGTTATCTAAATCAACTAATTTTTACTGAATTCTTTCTAAATTTGCAAAAAGAGATCTTGCATTTTCCTCCGTGGGAGTTTCTTCTTTTAACATTTCTTCCAGTGAATTAATTATATATTTTGTGTGAATCTAGCCCTGAGTGGCTTACGTCGCTTGATAAGTATATCCATATTCAATTCAGTGAAAAATAAATAAGCGTACCTAGTATTGCAATTATCACTTCTTTAGGGTCACTACGTTGTGAGACTATCAGCATATCAATTCATTCAGTTGGCACTCCTTTTTTCCAAATAAAATTTATGAACATACGTATAATTTTGCAAGCTTACATTTAAATCTGACATTTATATCTGAATTCATATTCTTTTTTAAGTTCGTTTGTTAAAATCTAAAACCCGCTGCCCGTTGCTTTTTTTTCGCAATAAAAAAAGCCAAGGCTAAACTTGATCTTCTCTAAAAAATATCCCGGAATGAGTGCATATAACAGCCCCCCCCCCCCATCTTCAATTATGTATCATGTTCCCAAAATATGTATCATATTATAGCGCATGGATGGCCAACTGGCGACCCGCGGGCCACATCTGGCCCGGTGGGTCTCGTTAACTGGCCCAAAGCAATTGAACAATAATATATTGTTATAAAACGAAATACTTCACCCTGGCAGCATTTAAGTGTGCGAAAGACCCTTTTGCAACATGCTATTGTTTCTAATGACCCCTGGTCGGAATCTATTACAGACCAGGTCCATATAGGCTATCGGGCAGAGGATGCGGCTCCAGCTTCCAGATGGACGGAGTCCGATTTAGCCAGGAGCCACCTCAATTTTGACCTCAATTCAACCCCAGGGGCCTTTTGCAACATGAAACATATAAAGTCCAAGAAAAGAAGTGGGCTTACAGACAAAATTTATCTCACCTCCTTCGTGTTTCGTCATTCAAAATCGACGTTGATTTTACTGTCCTTGCTGCATCAAGTGCCCATCCGCAATCCTCTTAATTAGATTTTTTCGACTTTCTGATTATTAAGAAAACCGATTTTATGTTTTGTTTTACAATCTCTCTATTCTAAAAAAAAGTAACCGCCGCCGCTGTCAAAAGCTTGTCACGCTATCTCCTCCGAAACCGCTGGGGGTATGGGGTCGAGACCAATACCAATAGATGCAGAAAAATGTGGGGAATAAAGTAAGACATGTCTCATCTTCGTCGGACTTTAAGATTTTTTAATTTTATGTTTTGTGGGAAAATATTGACTATTTCATCTTCAGATTACGATAACTCGCCAAAAAATGATCGTAGAATTTTGATCTTTTTACAGTCTAAGACTACAGACATTTCTCTTTCAAACTAGACCTCATTTGTTTAAAAATATTTTAAAACAGACTAATATTTTCATCAAAAAATGAAACACAGTTTTTTCAAGAAATATCGTCCCCAAAGTGGATATAATATCGATGCTCCTTGAGTTTCTATCTTACAAAGAAAATATTTACATCATCTAGAAGCTGAAAGCTTTCTTATTCATATACTAAGTCTATATCTTAAATTTTCGATTTTTAATTGAATTTTAAAGCTAAAACAGTGATGATTCAACAGTGATTCCCCTTCGCATAAGGGTGACAATAGTTAATGGATGGAAGCTGTTGCATTGCTCGAGAATCACCCCATGCATCTTGCTATTAGCAACTTATTCATTCAACTTACTATGCCATGATTGGCGCTGTGCTAGTGCGCGCTGCTCGTATCCGATAGTCCCCGGTTCGATCCCGGTGGACGTTCATTTTTACTAATTATTCTAAATATTTGAATTTTATTGCTTTAATTCTTATTATATTTTTTTATTTTACTTATCTGAAGAGGGTTTAATTTGTATATTTTTATTTTACTGCTGAGCACATATTTTCTGATGTACATATTTTGCTACTGGACGTAAAGTCGTAAGACCATGGCACTCCAACAAACTCAATATACCTTGACCTTGACCCTAACAGAGGAACGAGCGTAGCGAGCCTAGGGTAAGATGACCAGATTTTAACATTGGTAAAGCGGGACACCATTGACCGCCGGGGGGTGGGGGATGGGGGATGTTCTTGATTAAAAATTTGGTCTAAATGGAGCAACAAAAATTTTCAAAGAACGCAAAAATAGTATTATAATATGTATTTTAAAATTTCAACATAAGTACAATTTCCAAATACAGAGGCTGTTCACACATTTTTTAGACGATGTATATTGTATTCACAAAACTAAATTACATAAAATTCGTGTGTTTTAAATGTTCTATTTGACATTCCTTATTCTGAACTATCTTTCGACACGGCAATTTCCGGGATAATAATGCCTTTTGAAGTGTCAGAAGAGGTATTCTATCCCATTCCTCCTGAACAGCTTTCCAGAGTCCTGTAAGGGTTTTGGGACGACGTTTGGATAATGCAGATTTTAAAAGTCCGAAAGCACAAAAATCCATAGGTGATACATAGGGAGATTTAGTAGGGATATCAGTGAAGGGTATGGCCTTGATACCAGCTTTTTGTTCCATTTCTTTTAGGAAATTTACAGTGGATTTCGATGTGTGACTGCTACCTTTGTCCTGATGGAGTCTCACAGATTGATGGCACTGTGGGTAAAGCGATGGTATTTCATTCAGAAAAATTGGCGATAAGATATGTTCCTGATAGTATTTGGAGTTAATCTTGACATTTTTTTCCACTCTCTTTATTTTTAACTTGCCATTATAAGAAAAACCAGCAACAATCATGAATCCCTTAGAAAAACTTTCTTTCGTTTATTTGAACCATGTACTTAAAATTTTCTTCTCCCCTTTTATGATAATAAATGGCTCTTTTTTTGTTGCAATCATTTAAATACACCCATGATTCATCTATTGTGACAATTGTTTTCCATTTTTTTTTTATAAGTGTTTCTCATATAGAATTCTGCAGCGTGTCCTGCGTTCAGCGATATGATTTGGAAGAAGACGATGCACATTGCGTTTTTTCGCTTTCTTAAGATTTAAATCAACGTTTATCACTTTGTTTACCGTGGACACCGAGCATTTTAATGATTTTGCAACTGTCCTTTGACTAGGGGGATTTTCTTTTAACATTAAACAATGTACCTTTGCAATAGTCGAAGATGTCCGTTTTTTCCTTGGATACTTGTTTGGAATTTTTGTCCCACTTGAGGCTCCAATTTGACGTTTTTTTCCTTCCTTGTTGACGATATTATCTATCGACGCTTTAGATATCCCAAAACCATAACTCTCACATCATTTTTGGATAACGGAGTATGCATATTTCTCTTCGGAAAGAGCATAAATGTAGCCTTCGAACCACTGCTTTGTTAAAAACGCCATTTTGAATAAAAACAAAACTTTCAAGCCGCAGACGATAATTTTGAATTCTAAAAACATAGTACAATTGCAATTATTTCTTTTGAAGCAACCGATTTTTTATTACCGCTTACCAAAATCGTCTAAAAAATGTGCGAACAGCCTCTGTATAAGAAATAAAAAAAATTATGTATAGTATTATTTTATTCTTAGGCATATTTCTCATTTGCGTGAATTTTTTTTAGAAGATTGCTGTCGTTGTTTAAAAGGCCATAACATTTTTCACAAGAATTTGTTAAATTATATTTCACACATAAAATGGCTTTCAAAGTCTCAACACTTAATTAGGATTTTTCTGATGTCCTCTCTTATTCCACAATTTTTAGTGCATCATTGTATGGAACATGGTTTGTTTCAAAATTCGAATTCTAACAACTGATCAACAATGCGAACTTTGATAAGCAGTTCTCGATAATCAGTTTAACAATTATTTGTTATTATTAAAGTTTAACATTATAAAATTAGCAAAAATAATTTAAAACTCATATCCTGGCTAAATAGCCACATGTACGCCGGAAACGGTATATTCCCTTCCTGTTCTCCCGCCATTCCCTAGCTTGTAGTGCATTCTTTCCAAAAATCGTGACTTTTTTATAACGCCGCGGGACGCGGGACAAATTGTTAAAAATCGGGACTGTCCTGCCAAAATCGGGAGTCTGATCACCTTGGCCTAGGGGCGAAGCCCCTAGTATAAATATATATTTGTGAATAAGACTGATTTCATTTTGGTAAGAAAACTGACTTTGTTTCGTTTTTTCAAATAAATGTTTTATTTTACAAAAATCAAACGTATTTTTATTATATATTAAGGGTTTCAAAAAGTGCGATTCAAAATTGCGGCTTTGAGGCTTTTAATTTCAAAAATATTTGATCTTACAAAGTTCTGTTCTGTATTTCTTGTAAACATATGCTACACATTTTGATATCGCTAAAGTTAATTTTTCTCTGCACAAATTTTACTATCAAGAATAAAATTTTCCTATATTATAATGCGGCCTTTTTTTAGGACCGTCTATGTATATGCATTTTAAATGATTTAAATATTTAAAATTATAGCAAATTATTAAGTTAAAATATTTAGTGCAGCATGCAAATCTGACATTTGAGTGTATCGCCCTCCGCACAGTAGACATCAAATTTCTCTCCAAAATTACATTCGGCCCGCCATCATTTATTTTTTTCACAAGTGGCCTCCGGATTGTTTTGAGTTGGCCACCCCTGTTATAGCGAGTGGGTCGCAAAAAATTATCACTTTTGAAAGTGGGTCGCGACCAACAAAACACTGAAAATCACTAATTTAGACAAAGAAAAATTTAAATCACCAGCCTGTGCTGACATGACAAATTCAAGTAAATGCCATAGATACATTTGTAGTGGAAAACAATAATACAAGAATTTAATTCCTCCACTGTTTTATATTCTGTTACCTAGCAACGCTGAGAGTTTGTTATCAAGTTTTTGTCAACTTTGATTTAAAAAAAAAAAAAAGAATTAATTTTATGTTATTCCCCGCGGCGTTAGCTGATTAGTATTAACTCTTTTGTATACATTAAAATTTGTAACTAAATATGAAAATAAATATTGAATTGTGTAACAGAATATGTGCAAGTACTGTGAGTTGTCTCTAGGAGCATAGTACCCAACATCTGGTGACTCGTATTTAAAATGCAAAACTGATCCGAACATAGTACTCACATGGAAATGACAATAAAGAGCAGATCTGGTGATCTGCCGAGATCTTCAAATAATGGAAGAAATATCTACTGTTATATGACACCTTAAAAAAAAGAGAGGGACTGAAGAATGAGAATTCTACTTTAAAAACACGTCGAAAATTGCATTAGTTTTTAATATAATAACATTCATTAGACAAAAATAAAGTCTCGTAGGAAAATATGATACATGGCGCAGTACGTGGTTTAGATTTGTGAGAGTAAGCACGCTTCCACGACTTGGAATGAGTTGAAAAATTGTGCAACAAATTAACACATGTCTCAATAAAAGAAATACGCTCGTGGTTATTAACCAGAGCATCTGAAAATTGGTTTCATCAAATTTGTTACAAATAAACAGCTTCCACTTTGTTGATTGTCTAATGAAGCAATGGAGCCACGTCGATTGCGGAAACGTTGCTACAACGCATTCAAAAGACAAAGATTAGGCCACTGATATTTTTCAGAAATGTATGAAAGAATTTCAAAATCGTTCCGCAATAACTGAATTATTTAAGTAACAACGAAGATGGATTGACAAGCAGCTCATTGTATCTCACAAATAATTACAAAAAGTGATCGAGAAACTCATTTTTCTCTGTTGTAATCTTTGGAAGAGAGAATTTCATCAGTTTCCCGGACTGTCATATGTAAAAGATGATGCAACTCCAAAGAATTTTGAAAGGTTCAGTAGCCACCTCGACGCACTTAAACTGGATAGACTGAAACGATTTAAAGATATTTTGAACTTGAAGGTGTATGACAGCGCGATAAATCCTTTCACTGCAAATTTTGCTGAGGTTGATATAAATTGCCAAGAAGCGCTATTAAAACATGAAGAAAGCAACTACACTGAAGTGCCACTGAATTAGGGATACCTATCTAGTAACGAGTTGGGCCTCCTCTGGCCTTGATAACGGCTGCCACACGACGAGGCATAGATTCAACAAGTTTCTGGAAACGTTCCACGGGAATGGCTTGCCAAATATTGGCTAAAGCTGTCCATAATTCAGTAAGGTTCTTTGGTGCTGTGTGATGGCCTTTCACGCCTTGTTCCAAAACATCCCAAAGATGCTCAATAGGATTTAAGTCTGGGCTTCTAGGTGGCCAATTCATGACAGAGAAGTCAGAGGAATGCTCATCCAACCAGCCAATAGCCAACCGGGACTTGTGACAGGTACAGTTGTCTTGCTGGAAAACTCCATTACCGTGCGGATAACAGAACAGCATAAACGGATGGAGGTGATCAACCAGCAACTCTACGTACCGAATTGCATTGAGGGAGGTTGGTACACGCACCAAAGATCCCAAACTGTGCCACGAAAAAACACCCCAGACCATGATTGAGCCACCATGCCCTTGTACAGCTCCAGCCAGGCATGCAGGATCCATGGCTTCACGAGCCTGAAGCCATATTCTCAGCCTCCCGTCGGCGTTAAGTAGTCGGAATCGAGACTCATCACTCCATGCTACTCGTTTCCAGTCCTCTACACTCCAGTCTCTGTGCTCTCTTGCCCAGGCAAGACGTGCAGCCCGATGGCGAGTATAGAGCAATGCTACTCTCGTAGGTCGACGGCTCCCGAAACCCATACGGTGAAGCGAGCGTTGCACAGTCAGTTTACTGACTGTACGACTGGCACCGTCATTAAACTGGGTGGTAATTTGAGCTAATGTTTGGCTTCGCTGGCTACGTACAATACGCCTGAGCCGTCTCTCACCACGCACTGTCAAGGCAAATTGTCCTTTGCAGTTTGCCCGATCGCTAGTTTTTTTTTTCCACCATCCATGTATTCTTTGTATACTCTTGACACTGTCGACCTTGAAAATCCTAGCTGTCTGACGATTTCGGAAATTGAATGGCCCATGCGTCGCGCACCTACGATTTGTCCGCGATCGAAGGCGTCTAAATCAGGCAGTTTACCCATACTGGCAATTCCAACAACTAATTCAGAACAATCACAGTACGCGCTAAGTTACCACAGCGTCCTCACTTGCGCATACATGATGCGCAGCGCTACACAATTTGCATAGGCTTTGCTATCCCTAATTCAGTTGCACTTCAGTGTATAATTTGTATGGAGGTGGATATCAAAAACTCTCGCAAAATTTTAAAAAATGCATACATCACATCTTTTTTCTACCTTATATCTTGAGTCAGGCTTTGGTGCAGTTAATCATATTATCATTAAACTGAGAAACCTCTGAATGTCACTGAAAGAGGCGACCTTCATTCGTTACTTACAAAAATCGAACCAGATATTGAGTCTCGCAGAATCAGCCTCAAATCTTGTAAATAATTAAATTTCAATAAACGTTATTGTTTTCAGATTAAAACATTTTTTTACTTCACGTTAGTAGCCGCTGTATCGATGGAAAATTAGGAATATAATACCATTAAACTAATTGAAATAAGTATCATGGTGAAAATTTTCAAGGACTTGAATGTCACAAAGTTATTAAATGGTTAAAATTTTCTTCATAACAGAGACACAACCAAAATCCATTTGTAGTGGAAAAGATAGGACCTTTACTTTGGAAGATATTTTTTTCCTCGGGGTGATTGGGGTAAGAATGGGGTTAAGGATATTACTTTGGATTTGCCTTCAAATGATCAAAAGGAAATTCAAAGCTTGTTTGTTTGCTTATTAATTCATCTTACAACTTTGTACTAATATGAGAATAAAGGTTTGCAAATACTGTATAATACTCAAAACTTCATAAAAGTGGACTTATTAAATATCATTTTCCCCAATAGCATTAAATTATTTCATTACGAATAAGCAACATTTTATATGCACTGTCTCAAAAGGAAACAGTGCATATAGTAGACTAGCTGAGTGGCAACCCGATGTGTTGCATTCTCGATTTAAAATGAAATGATTTTAGTTCTTAAAGACTGAAAACTGTTTAATCACTTTTAAAAATACATTAGAATTTTAAAAAAACGAAATAATGATTTAAAATTCCAGTTTTCAAATTTTGGTTTTTGGCTTTTGAAATAATTTTTTCAAATTTCCGTTTTCAAATTTTGCTTTTTAAACAAAAAAAGAAGCTCATTCAATTAGAAAAAAATTCTAACGGTTTTAACTTCTCCTTTCCTGAAACTAAAATTATTTCTGGATTTCAATTATTAAATGACTCGTTCTCAACTAATAATTTTTCATTTTGGCAACATGGCCGAATGTAAATAGAAAATCCCATGGACGAAAAAGTGCTTAAAAAATAGAAAGACAGTTCCCAGGAATTCAAAAATCGAACCAGATATTAAGTCTCGCAGAATCAACCTCAAATCTTGTAAATAATTAAATTTCAATAAACGTTATTGTTTTCAGATTAAAACATTTTTTTACTTCACGTTAGTAGCCGCTGTATCGATGGAAAATTAGGAATATAATACCATTAAACTAATTGAAATAAGTATCATGGTGAAAATTTTCAAGGACTTGAATGTCACAAAGTTATTAAATGGTTAAAATTTTCTTCATAACAGAGACACAACCAAAATCCATTTGTAGTGGAAAAGATAGGACCTTTACTTTGGAAGATATTTTTTTCCTCGGGGTGATTGGGGTAAGAATGGGGTTAAGGATATTACTTTGGATTTGCCTTCAAATGATCAAAAGGAAATTCAAAGCTTGTTTGTTTGCTTATTAATTCATCTTACAACTTTGTACTAATATGAGAATAAAGGTTTGCAAATACTGTATAATACTCAAAACTTCATAAAAGTGGACTTATTAAATATCATTTTCCCCAATAGCATTAAATTATTTCATTACGAATAAGCAACATTTTATATGCACTGTCTCAAAAGGAAACAGTGCATATAGTAGACTAGCTGAGTGGCAACCCGATGTGTTGCATTCTCGATTTAAAATGAAATGATTTTAGTTCTTAAAGACTGAAAACTGTTTAATCACTTTTAAAAATACATTAGAATTTTAAAAAAACGAAATAATGATTTAAAATTCCAGTTTTCAAATTTTGGTTTTTGGCTTTTGAAATAATTCTTTCAAATTTCCGTTTTCAAATTTTGCTTTTTAAACAAAAAAAGAAGCTCATTCAATTAGAAAAAAATTCTAACGGTTTTAACTTCTCCTTTCCTGAAACTAAAATTATTTCTGGATTTCAATTATTAAATGACTCGTTCTCAACTAATAATTTTTCATTTTGGCAACATGGCCGAATGTAAATAGAAAATCCCATGGACGAAAAAGTGCTTAAAAAATAGAAAGACAGTTCCCAGGAATTCAAAATTTGTGGCGGAAGAATCCTCATCAGTTGCTCATTAATTAGAAACAAATTTCACGATCTTGCTGGAATTATTAGTGAGTAAAATAATAAGTCGAAAAATTACGAACGCCCCATTCAGTTACATTAAGATACTATGGCGATCAGCGCGGGAAATTTCAAAAAAGTGAGTTTGGTAAGTACGCTTTTTTAGAATGATAACATTATTTTTATTAAATGTATTTGGCATATTTTGGAAGCTGAACATCTAGCAAATGCCGATAAATCGTTAAATTGACATTAATAGGTGCAGAAAACCGAAATATTTGTACATCAAAATTGCCGATTTCGGGAAATTCGGAAAACTGCTTTGGGGAAAAAGCTTCGTTTGCAATGAAAAACATTTTTAAGTTTATAAAAATGTCTATATCCTTAAAGATGAAGAGTTGTAAAACACATGGAAATAAAAAATTTGTCGATTGGAGGGCGAAAAAGTTTAATTTTGCACGCATGAAGATAGTGGAAATTTGCGAAACGGAAAGGAGCTGGCCCACCCGGAATGTCATCTGTTTCTGCTGTCCGCTTCTTTTGAGTTCGGCGATTTTAATTTTATAATTAAAAAAGTTTAAAGTTTTGAAGGTTGAGGATGGCACCAGTGCACGCGTCTCGTCCGTCCGCGTCCATCGGTACCAGTCGCGATATCCTGCTATGCTCGGTTCGCCCGTCCCCGTGTCTGCTGACTCACAAACTAACATTTGTTTACCTTCAGCTGTTATTATATAGACTAGCTGAGTGGCAACCCGATGTGTTGCTTTTTTGATTTAAGATGAAATAGTTTCATTTCTTAATGATTAAAAACCATTTAACCACTTTTAAAAATATATTAGAATTTTTAAAAAAGGAAATAATAATTTAAAATTTTCTTTCTCAAATTTCGGTTTATGCCTTTTGAAATAATTCTTTCAAATTTCCGCTTTCAAATTTTGCTTTTTAAACAAAAAAGAAATTCATTCAATTAGAAAAAATTCTAAAGGTTTTAACTTCTCATTTCCTAAAACTAAAATTATTTCTGGATTTCAAATATTAAATGACTCGTTCTCAACTGATAATTTTTCCTTTTGGCAACTGAGCAGTATTTCTTTTGAAGAGTAGAGTTCCTGGGTCTATAAGGCGAAACGTCGCAACGTCAATGGCTACGTCAGTTTTCGTCTACTATAATCACGTGATTATCGGGTGGCATAAAACAGGAACCGTTCCTATGCGTTTGCATGTGTTTTTGGACGATACCTTCATTTTGAGTTAAATAATTTAAGTTTATTTATAAAATTCCTCATATTAGTTGTATGTAACA
Source organism: Dolomedes plantarius (assembly GCA_907164885.2). Taxonomy (NCBI): domain Eukaryota; kingdom Metazoa; phylum Arthropoda; class Arachnida; order Araneae; family Dolomedidae; genus Dolomedes; species Dolomedes plantarius. Next base: position 17,777,192 of record OU015495.1, on the reverse strand, counting down.
GGTATTTTAACACTTTTTATTTTAATATTTCGCAAGGTTTAAGAGAATATAATCATTTTTTCGTTGAGAATGATTATTATTATGTTGAGATATGTACAGTGTGTAACAAAATTATAAGACCACCCAAAATATCACTCGTTTTAATATTACACTGCATAAAATGAATAATTTAAAAATTTGAAGCAAATGAAAAACGTTATATTTTCTGAAATAAATCGCTTAAAGGAAAAAAAATTGAGTTAATTTCACACAGCAAAAGATTTTTTGAAATCTCGGTGTAACATAAATATAAGACCAATTATTTTTTTATTTAAATTCGTTTGCGTTTTTAAAACTATTTTATTTTTTCTTTCAAAATCGTACATATACTGTAATTTTACATCACAAAAAAGTCCAAACGATAATATTGTAAAAGAAATAGTATTTAATTTGTTTGTTTTTATGAGGAAATTCACAATGCCGCGTGGAAGAGAATTATCTGAGCTAGAAGTTCGAAAAATTTGGTTTTTTAAGGGCTCTGGAAAATCGGAACGTGAAATAAGTAAGATACTTAAACGTTCTAAAACAGCTATTCATAACGTTTTAAGTAAAAGAGATTTTTATGGAAAATATAAAAGATCTGGCAGAAAGAGTAAATTATCAGCTCGCGATAATAGACGAATTTTCAAGCTTGCAACGAAACAGAACTTGTCTACTCGTAAAATAACACAGCAGACAAGTAAAACTATTTCACATATGACAGTCTGGCGCACTTTAAGATGAAATTCAAATGTTGCTCTTCGGAAATTAAAAAGAAAACCAAGACTGTTAAAGAATCATAAAGAAGGAAGGCTGAAGTGGGCAAAGAAAGTTATAACCTGAGATGCTGCTTGGAAAAATATTATTTTTTCCGACGAAAAAAATTTAATTTGGATGGCCCGGACGGTAATATTTCCTACTGGCATGATTTACGAACGGAACCTCGGGTTTTCTTCAGTAGACAGATGGGTGGTGGCTCTGTGATGGTGTGGGGAGCTTTTGCATATGATGGGAAATGTGATCTGCAGCGAGTTCTTGGAAAAATGGACTCTTTGTTATCAACAACTGCTTTACCAACACCTTATACCTTTTGGTCCATTTTTAGGAGGATCAAACTGGAAATTTCAGCAAGACAATGCGCTATGTCATGTGTCTAAATCAACTAAAAACTTTTTTCAAAAAGAAAAAATTGAGGTCTTAAACTGGCCAAGCCTTAGTCCAGACCTGAATCCCCCGAAAACTTGTGGGACCATTTGTCTCGTCAAGTGTATGCAAATAACCGTCAGTATGATTCTGTGTATGAATTGGAACTAGCTATCATGGATGATTGGGAGAAATTCCCAAATATTTGCTCGAAAACCTGATTAATTCAATGAAAAATCGAGTATTTAAAGTTATTCAGAAAAATGGTGGATCAACATCATATTAGTTTTATTAAAAAAATTTGTTTTAACTAGTGGTCTTATAATTTTGTTACAGATATTTGATTGAAAAAAAATTGAAATTGTTGATAAAATAATTAGTATATTTAAATATCTCTTAAAACTAATATACATATATTTTATATTTCATTTATTAACATCAACCTAATTTAATTTTTAAAAAAATATCCTATTTATAGTAAAAATTACAAAATCCACAGTGGTCTTATAATTTTGTTACACACTGTATAGATATCAGGATAAGTTACTTCAGGCCAGCGTCTTGTATCGTAACTCCAGTCTTCCTCTGTCAATAAATACGGGTCACATACTGAATAAACCTTTATGGGCTGTACCTGAATGTTTAATTTAGTGATGTACCTTTGTTTAGATACCGTATCTAAAGACTTTACGTAATCTGAGAGCATTTTATTCAACAAGCTGTAAGAACGCTCATTGAACGCCATGTTAAGTTATGCAATGATTTGCCACTCCGCGCCAAACAAGAAGTAAAATCTGCAAGAGTTGAGATGTGACATGCTGCGAGACACTGCCCTATTGACTTAACTCCTGTCGCAAGATGCTTATTATCAATGTATATGTGCTCAATAGAAAAAATTATTAAATTAAATTAAGTTTAAAGTTACCAGTTACATTAATATAAAAATTAAGTTTAAAACCTTCAAAAAGTAGAAGGGTAAGATAAATTTAAAAATTTGAAATATATTAAGATTAAATAAATTAAGATTAAAATGATGAATTAAAAAATTTAAAGAAAATACGTTGAAATTAATAATAAAGTTACGGAAAAAATGGCCCTCAGCAAACAAGATGGAAAGTTCGCATAATAAAAGAAAAAAAAGGCCCTGTGCAGGGTCAAACAATTCGTAATGAGATGATTACAGAGTTCCGCGGGGAAAAACAAAAAACACCAAGATAGGGAAAATTGGAAAATACGTCACCACCTAGGGACGAACCCACAACGTAAGGTTTACCAGGTCAGCGGGATAGCACTACGCCACGACAGCACACAGGCAGATGAGCAAGATGGAAGGTATATTGCGGTAAGGCCGAATGTAAATATTAATCTCGAGTGGAAAAGTGCTTAAAAAAATAGAAAGACAGTTCTGACGAATTTAAAATTGGTGGTGGAAGAATCCTATCAGTTGCTCATTAATTTGAAACAAATTTCACGAACTTGCTGGAATTATTAGTGAGTAAAATAATAAGTCGAAAAACTACGAATTCGGCATTCAGTTAAAAGTGAGTTTTGCAAGTACGTTCTTTTAGAATGAAAACTTTTTTTTTTTATTGAATGTATTTGGTATATTTTGGAAGCTGAACATCTAGCAAATGCCGATAAATCGTAAAATTGACATTAATAAATGCAGAAAACCGAAATATTTGTCCATCAAAATTGTCGATTTAGTGAAATTCGGAAAACTGCTTTGGGGAAAAAGCTTCGTTAGCAATGAAAAACAATTTTAAATTTATAAAAATACGTGTATTCTTCAAGATGAAGAGTTGTAAAACACATGGAAATAAAAAAATTTGTCGATTCGAGGACGGAAATGTTGAATTTTGCATGCATGAAAATAGTGGAAATTTGCGAAACGGAAAGGAGCTGGCCCTGACCAATCCCCCCCCCCCCCCCCAAAAAAAAAAAAAAAAGAAATTGTAGACTTAGATGGAGAAAAAGTTGTTTTACATTTTGCCAAGAAAGAAAAGAAAATTTTGTATTAAAGGCCTTGTAAAGTTACAACTGTCAAGGACCAAGGTATTTTAGGTCCTTGACAGTTGTAACTTTACTGTCCTTTCAGATAAAAGGATTCCATTTAATGTTTATTATTGTTATTGCATTGTTGATTTTATAATGAAAGATGCATATTAGTGGCAAGACAAAGATATAGATTAAGAAACTGGAAGGTCAAAGACATACACAGTCCAATGAAAACTGTTTAAAAAATTATTCAATAGTTCCTGACTGCTGCTCCCTGTTAAAACTTATACTGAATGCATCTTTCCTCTTTTGAGCTAATTCATTGAAAGCTGAAAAACAGATAGGTTTGTTTCTATTTACAAGAAATTTAGAAATGAGCTAATGTATTGGGTTGGCAAGAAAGTAATTTTGGTTTTTTAGTGTGAAATAAAGCTAAATTTTTTTCTATATAGAAAATAAACTTTAATCAGACAAACATCTTCCATTCTGTTCGATGACCTTTTGCCATCTTTCTGGTAACTTCATGATTTCACACTCCTAGAACTTCTGGTCCTTATCAGCAAAAAACTCAACCAAGTGCAATTTGAGGTCATCATTATTACTGAAATTTTTACCATTTAAAAAGTTTTGTAAACTTCGAAAGAAATGATAATCTAATGGTGCAAGATCAGGGCTATATGGGGGATGCAACATCACTTCCCAACCAAGCTCCAATAATTTTGTACATGTTGCTAAAGATGTACGAGGCCTCACATTGTCGTGGTGGAACACGATTCCTCCACAATTTGCAAATTCTGGACTTTTCTCTTTGATTGTTTTGATCCAAATATCGAGCTTCTTAATGAGTCCAAGACATCATTTGTGATTTTTAACTGTTGTATGTGATACACTTAACCTTTTTGCAATCTCTTGCACAGTTATATGATAATTCAATTCAATTATAGCATCACCACCTTCAGAAGGTTGGTCATCTTTAAGTGAAAATTCTCAAGAACGAATTTTTTAAAACCAATTCTAACACATGCATTCTGTTAAGCAATCAACACCATAAACTTGACATATCTCTTTGTGAGCCTCAACCACTTTCTTGCCTTTATGAAAATAAGTAAAGTATGTTGAAAATGTTTATTTTTGCACTCTGTTAAAATTGACCATAAACAGTTTTAAACAAAATTACACGGAATTTGTTTCTATGGTAACCTATAATTGCCAACAACCAAATCTCAAAAGAAAAAAATTATAACATTGACAGAAGAATAACAAAACAAATATAACACAATCTATTTGTACAAACCAAAATTACTTTCATTCTTCAATATCCCTAATTGATAAACTCTGACCATTGCCCTATGATTAGATTTTGAACAAAAACTGATTTGATGATAGTTGAAAAAAATAGAAAAAACATAAATTTAGGAAAATTATGAGTATAAAAGAATCAAAAAACAAATAAGACATGCTTACAGCAATGAAGATGTTATAAATGCAATAAACATGCTCAGATTAGATATTTCTGTACAGTCTGAGTAGTTTCAAAATATTAGGGGATTTTTCAATGTAACAAAGCCATTCAAAGCACAAAAAATAGTAAGTTCATAATCAGGATTACTTTATATTTTTACTTTGGAGGTGGAACTAATTTCCATCATTATTATATTTGCTGAAAAAAAAAATTAAAAGTCCAACTAGCAATCACAGGTTTGTATTACTTATTATAGGCTTTTCAGCATAACACAGTTATAGATTATGAGAAAATTTTTTTAAAGCAGTGCTTTTTTTTTATGGGGGTATGCAGGGATATGGCATATCCCCACCTTTTTTTTAGTATTATTTTGGCTTCACTTAACTGAGATTTTAAGAAACTTACGAAGCAGTTGTTGATATGTAACAAAAAGTATTTTATTTAAATTGCGAGTTCTTAGTTCCCCTGTGGCATATTCTCATAAATCAATATTTATTTTTCTGTGTTTCAATGTATGTTTCATAAACAGATTAAGATTTCCCACAAAAAGAAACAAGGCAAAGGTGCAATGGCACATGATATACACAATATGGACAAAAGTATTTGGACACTGCAGGAGATCGTCAAATAGGCAAAAGCTAAGTTTGCTGAATGGTATGCTGGGAACAGCATGGGTAAAATAAAAAGCAGCTCATTTTGTATTAACTATTAATTCACTCTAGTGGAGCTATGCCACGTGGACCTGAACTTACCGTGTTCCAACGCAGGCTCGTCATAGGATGCCATTTGTGGGATCTCTCTGTGCAAGCTATTGCATCCAAACTGGATATCCCAAAAATGAGTGCAGCGTATGTTACTAAGTGATAGTAGCAAGACAGAGCAACAACAACAAAAAAAGTCCCGTATGACTGCATAAACTGACAGAACATGACAGAAGATGCTTGGCATGCCATGTCAAAAAGTTGCGAACTTTTCCTGCTCTGTGATCGCTGTAGAGGAATGCATCGCTGTTTGGAAATGCATCTAGGAGCTCCATCAGTAGCAAAACTATCCGCAGAGAGATAAACATGATCAGTCATCATGGTTGAACTGTATGCAAACCATTGATTACACCTGTTAATGAGAGGAGTCATTTGGCCTGGTGTTTCACCCATCAGTTTTGGACCGTTGAAGAATAGGAAGCTGTTCTTTGGAGTGATAAGTCTTGGAATTCACTCTTCTAGTCTGATGGACATGTTTGGGTATGGCAACAACCCAGAGAACAGTTTCATTCAGACTGTGTTGCTCCAACAGTGAAGTTCGGAGAAGGGTCGATCTTAGTGTGGGGTTGCTTTTTCTGGTTAGGAATTGGCCCACTGCTTTCTGTACCTGGTACCATGAATGCTGACGTGTACCTCAACGTTCTGGATAAATCGGCCCTGCATACACCATGGCAATACTACGGCGATGATGGTTGTTTCTTCTAACAGGATCAAGCTCCATGTCATACTGCAAAATGTGTACTGTACTGGTTTTCTGAAAATGAAGTGAATTTGCTTGACTGCCCTTATCAGGGCCCTCATCTCAATCTGATCGAGCAATTGTGAGACGAACTGGAGCGACGAGTACGACACCACCACCCACGCCCATCGTCAAAACAATTTCTTCTCATTGCCTTGCAAGAGGCATGGCAAGCTATTCCTGCCCAGACTTACAGAGAACTTGTGGAAATTATGCCTTGATGTATTGCCACTGTAATGCAAGCAAAAGGAGGGCCTACCCGATACTAAATAGAATAATAACACACTTTTCTGAAAAACATGCGATGTCCAAATACTTTTGTCCATATAATGTAGATAAGTATAGATGTTATTATAGTCCTAGAAAGCGGTATTGTTGCAAGGGCATTGATCCTTAGGAATCTTTGGAAAGGGACGTGCAGGGTAACGGGATAGTAGGAAAAGTCGGCAGAAAGCAGTAAGTGAGAGAGTATCTCATCTTACAGAAGGTTCCCATATACAAGAAAGATAGAAAGGAGGACCCTCCAATATGTCTTATTTCATTTTATGAAAATCTGAAAATATCTATAGAAAAGAGATTACTGGATGATGAAGAAACTGATTTACCTAAATGGGCCAGAGTGCTAGATCCAAAACAGTGGACAGAAGAAATTCAAAATCATTTGATGTTTGGAGAGGCAGAAATAAGGAATTTATCAAGAAGACTTCGTTTAAATGAAAGGAAGATGATACAGAGTTTTCGAGAATACATGGAAGAAAAAATAATTCCAGAAGGATTATTTCAATTAATACACCACCTTGATATGATTCCAATATCTTCAAGTGAATGTGAAAGTGGTTTTTCACAGATGAACCTTATTGTAACCCCTTTAAGAACTTCATTGTTGACTAAAACAACATCAGCAGTATGTTCATCAAAATTGCTGGGCCTCCTCTAAATCTGTTCCATCCAACAAAATATGTAGAATCTTGGTTTTTGTTTTGGACATCATTCAGCAATAGATGCAAATAGCAAAGAAAGAAATCAAAACATTGAATTTCCTGAAGGCATGAGTTGGAGTTTCAGCAATAGATGCAAATAGCGAAGAAAAAAATCAAAACATTAAATTTCCTGAAGGCATAAGTTGGAGTTTACTATAAAATTTTTACAATTTTGTTTAGTTTTCTGAATCAATAAATAGAATTAACAAGATTTATTATTCTATTTTATTAAATTTCTCCAATAAATTTGAAAATGAAAAAATGACCTTTAATATCTTCCTAAACCATAAATTTGTTTTGAAGTTGCAAACATGGTACTAAAAATACACAACTTTATTTGAAAACACAGTAGTATACCCACCTATTTTTTTTTTTAGAAAAAAAAAAAACACTGTGTCTAAGTATTTATTTGTCTTTGCTTTGCAAGCTAACATCAATTTCAAGATATAAGTCATGTCATTTATATAGAGGGAAAAACTGAGATTAGATAGTAAATATATAGGGTGTCTCAGTTACACGTTTCAGAACTTCTACGAGGGGTAGGGTGTATCTTGACAACTGAAATTAGTTCTTCCTCTTCTTTCAAAGTTAATTCATACACCAACATGTCATTTATCACAAATGGATTTCAAATCGAATCAAATTTTTTTCATTTTTAAATTTGGAAAGTAATGAACAATTCTTTACTCTAGTATTGTCAAATAATTAATAACTATTTTATGAATTATTTTAAAACAGTCTTTTGGAACTGACTCAAACTTCTCTAAACTAGCTTCTTTTGCTTTATTCTTCCATTAATTAGTTATTATTAAAAAGTAATATTTTTTTTTAAAATCCCAAGATTTTATCGGTTAAGTTTAAAATATTTTCTTTTGGTCCTTGCATACTTGTATATATGTTATTAAAAATATATTTTGCCATCCAACAAATCTTATTATCTTGATCAAAAAATATCTTTATCTCATTTTTTAATTCAAGAATACAAGATAAAACTTTCTCTTTGAACAACCATCGAAAGGTGCAATTCCACTGAGGCAACACTGAACAACATGAGGCATGATACTTGTTTCCTAGTGTTGCCCGATTATAGGTATGCGACTATGTACCACAAAATTCAATAATGTCACATGTGGAATTTGTCTCCCTACATCGCATGCGCTTTGTTGTCTATGCATGTAGCATGCGTCTTAAACGATTCCATTCAGGCAACTTCAGTTTGGTGCATCATGTCTTTACAAACAGTCGCAGCAGCTGCTTATTTGGTAATAGCATTGAAACATAAAAAAAGGGAAGAAATACCCACTGGTAGTTAAGAAAACTATATGTTGATGGTCAAGAAACTCAGTATAATTTATACAATAAATTAGTTGCTGATGCTGAAGCTTTATTTCGAAATTTTACATGAATGAGTAAGGAAGATTTTGAGTGCTTACTTGAAAAAGTCTCACCCCTACTTTAAAAAAAATATGATACCAACTTTCGGGAAGCAATACCACCTCGTGTGAGGTTGTTAGTGACATTGAGATATTTGGCTACAGGTGATAGCTATCCATCACTTATTTGCCTGTTTCGGATATCTGAGCCAAGCATTTCTCGAATTCTTCCAAAGGTATGCAGAGCTTTGATCGACATTCTATATGATTTTGTCAGGGTAAGTAAAAATGAATATATTAAACCATTTTTAAAATTTTTTACCATACAAATACTTATACAAGATGTATATTAATATAAGATTTTAAGACAATTTGTCAGAGTTACTAATAAGGAATTCAGAAAGTACCGGAAAGATCAAAAGATTTTCTGAGTGCTTGGATGATTCTTGAGATTGAGAAAACATCAATGCAGATGCCCCAGAGGATAGAATAGTGTAACTATCAGTTGCTGTGAAGAGGTGTACTCGAGGGTCTACTAGTATGAGTAGGCGTATTCTCGGTCCCAGAAGGTAGAACAGTGCCACAACTACTCCTTTCACAGTTGTAAACAGGTGTATTAGCATGACTAGGTTCATCACATTTACCCATAGCTGCTTCAAATAATTTATTATTTATTATGTGCTTCATCACTGTTCGTGCTATAGAGCTTAAATTTCGCAGCTCATTAGCCAAATGTTCTCCATATGTTGAGCAATCATCTCTTTGACATGCATTTTTTAAAATACTATATGCCTCGTCTTCGCAATCCGAAGGAGATAAACCCTTCTGTGTCTTTTTAGGGGCAATATATTTTTCACGTTTTTCTTTACAGCTATTTCTGTCGTGTTTATTGCTCACTCCACACAGCTTTCCAGACTCATTGATCACTAAATGAGCGCCTCATTGAGCAGTTGACAATGTAGATTTAGGTACACTGACGTCCACTAAAAAGCTTAAAAGCTCAAATGCAAACAATTTCGCTTTTTTGCTGGGAGATGAGCCACTCTTTTTTGATTGTAGTTATTTTCACTCATGATGAAATATGCTGAATGCAAATTCATTTTCTTTTTTACCTCAGTCACCATACAATTGTATTTACTCGGTAAATGCTTTAACTTATCATTTTTAATTCTAATGTCTTTATAATCACTAATTTTATTGTTCCATAATTCGGGTGAATTACGGTAATCTATATATATAAAACACGTAGGTATGCGGCACAAAAATCAACGATATTTCTACAGTCCGAATGGCAACGGGCTGCAACTATTGGATGTAAACATTAGCGGCCGTCCACAATTTAAAACCACTGTGTGTGTAGTGGCGACATTTGTTACAACCACTAATCTTTTGACTAAATATGTTTAGACCTATCAATTACAGTATTTAGTGATGGACAGTAAGTATGTAGGTTTATCTAGATTCCGTTCTTTTGATTCTGTCACTGTATTATCTCCTACTTTTGAAATAATCAACTGTGTATATCAAGAAGTTTTATGAATATCATAGTTGTAATGCACTCTATATTTTAGTACTCGCTGAATTTTTACTCCATTTTAAAAGTGAAGATATTTTCCCAATAGTTTATTGTTTGATATGATTAAGAGGAGATATCTGAATTGTGAACAATAGTACATACACAGAGTGATGTAATCCACACTATATTTTAGTACTTGCTGAATTTTAACTCCATTTTTTAAGTGAAAAAATTTTCCCCAACAATTTCTTATTTCATGTAATGATAAAGTGTAGATATGTTAATTTTGAAAAATTGTACATTCAGAGAGGGATGTCATTATTAAAATCATTGGTGTCAGGTTTCTCAGTCTTATCTTTAACTCTGTTTTAAAGTAATGGAAATTCACATTTTTTGATCACGATGTTTTAGAATCAGCCTTATAGTGAATTTAGCAATGATTATAAATTTTTTGGCTGAGCTCCCATTACCCCTTAACAATTTATATTTATGATGACAGGTAATGGTAACATTCCTTACATAGGTTACTTTCAGTTGAGTTGTTTTGCAAAAGAAAACTAAATATAAAACTAAAAGCGACCATGCTGGTCGCGTAGCAGCTAGTCTTAAATAAATGATGTGGTTTTTCCATTATTCCAATCCACATCACACGATACAAAGTGCACCGATCTGCTGACTGTTGGATAACGACGACACACTGTTTGACATGCTGAATCATGTTGAGGGGTGACATATGCATCCTGGCAACAACAATCTACTTATAGCATGTGGCAAGGAGACTTGTTTTTTGTCGCTTTGTGTTACTTCAAAGGAAAGACTGTGTGTAGCATGCGTCAATGCCGCATGCTACCTGTTGGCTAAAAGTTGCCTCAGTGGAATTGCGCCTTAACTTCCATGTGCAGTATCAACGATACGTATTTAGACTCCATAGCCAGTCATAATTGACTAAATAGGTGACTTTTTAATGGTCTTGATTTTATATAATAATCATTTTGACACATTGTTCCAGCACTATTTTCAATTCTGTTGGTAATTGTTTTGTAATGAGTGTTTCCCAATGCAAAAAACAATGGGTAACTAATATATCTGCATTATGTTCCCTTATATGTGCTACAAATCCTTTTATAGATCCAGTCATAGCTAGAGCACCATCTGTGCCAATACCAATTCATAAATTCCATGAAATTTTTATTTCTTGTAAATAAAAATTAATTTCATCGAAAATATGTTCTCCTGTTATGAAATCAGATAATTCATGACAACATAAAAATTGGTTAACTGTATCATTTTCATGAATGAATCGAACTAATGCAATTAAGTGTGCATTTCCCATAATATCAGTTGTTTCAGCAGTTTGTAGAGCAAAATTTAAATTTGCAAGAGTTTTACTAGTATTTTCTTTAATATTTTGAGACATTTTGACACACTTCAAGAATTTTGCGGCACACTAAAGTGCCACGGCACAGTGGTTGAGAATCACTGTTATAGACCAACGGACTAAAATATTTCTCACACTTTAGAAAAAGTTAATTTTTCTTTTCCTGGATCAAATCTCTCTTATCGGCAAGTATAAATAACATATAGTTTAACTTATTTAAGACAGCAGTTTTACAGGAAAAAAAAAGTTTTGAAAATTTAAGTACCTATTAACATACTAATTATGAGGGTGTGGTGGCCTGGTCGACAAAGGTGTCGGGCCAATAATCTGCAAGTAGTTGGTTCAATAAACGTTGCTGACAAAACTGCCGATGTGTATACTAATGGTGGCTGGTGAACAGGAAAAATCTGTCATAGCTGCAATGTCCTCCAAGTTCCCAAACAATACCTCTGGAGGTGCAAGGTCAAGTGGTCCAGTCTCATCACTTGAGTCGGGTAAGAATTCGCAGACCAAATAGAAGTCCAACCTTTCTTGAGGCAATGGAACCCCTCTTCTATGGATAGTGCATTTGCACTATTCGTAGATGCAACATACAAGTATACAAATTATGCCAAAGTGTCTCATGCAAAATGGACCTAAAGATATGAAACTTACTTTTCCCTTTTAAATAAGTATTAAATAGTGTAACTTAATAAGAAAAAAAGTGTTAATCACCTTTACTGATTAGGCTAAACAACATATGTTATTACTATGAATAAATTTTTTTTTCCTGGATATGAATATCACAAAACTAGCAAGTGAAAGAATGTATACCTTTATAAAGATATTTTTCCTTCCAAAGTAGTAACTTTATTCTCTTATTCCTCAACAATAAGGAAAAAAAATTCTCATTTACAGTAAAAAAAATTAGTTAAGATCTCTAACTGAACTGTTATATTGTAACAATTTTTTGAGAAAATCATTAATAATTATCATGATATCATCAATTTATATTATCATGTAATTTTAATGGATGATTCTATTTAATTGATTAAAAAAAAAAAGTAAAAAAAAAAAAAAAAGTTCCATTTTTGTTTACTCATACCTCCATTTCAAAACATTGTTTCATTTATGAAACTTAAATTTATGGTTATTTAATTTATGGTTATTTTCATTTATGTTTATTTTTTTATCTTTTCAAAGGAAATTGAAGTTTCATCACTTCAATGAAATTTCAATTTCATTTGAGCATACAAAATTTTTACACTATTTGCTTATCATATAATACAAAATTATTGAACTTCTTGAATGTGAAGCACTGTCTAGGTCAAAAAATACTGCTTGAAAAGAGACTCACATATGGATTGCCAACTGTCACAGCCACTGGTGGTTGAGGAGAAAGTATTATATGTCGTAGTGTTCCCTGCTCATCAACTATTTGCTGAACCATATGCCCAGGAGGCACCTGTACAGGCATTGGCATAGGTGGTGTGTTGTTACTGGATACCATGCGAACTGTAGCTGGACCTGACACAAAAAATATCTTATATACTACTTCAGTTCATCTGTGATACAGACAGTGCTTTATTCATTTTGAAGTAAAATTTTGATTGACAAAAATATTAACTATACTAATCATTTTCTAAGGACATTCTAGTAGATAAATTTAGTGCAATTAATAATATGTCAACGTATCCTATACAATACAAATATTTTAAACCTACAGAGTAGAACATGAATTTTTACTAAACATTAGTCATAATCTTAAAAACAAAATCAGCACTAAATAAAAGGTTATAAAAACAAAATTTGACATACATTTGTACATTCCTAAAATTTAAAAATATACATGTAAAGGAATTTCTCACATTCATTCTAATATGATTTGTGAATTTCAATAAATTAGTTATAAAATATTTTGCAAATTTTACATATTAGCTTATTTTGCTCTAGATCTAGAAAAAAAAAGGGGCCTTTTTTTCAGTTTAATTCTGTCCATATACCTAAATACCTTTTTAAAACTTCATCACATTCTTAAGTAACAGGTTTGCATTCTGAAGTACCACATCACCTGATATGCAAGCAATTTAACTCATATCTATCTGTAACTTATTCTTAAATAAATGTTGTACCACAATAACTTACATTTTAAGTTTAGAATACAAGTATGTGTGATAGAAAAAAAAAATCTGAAATTTTCATTTTAATTTATTAAATAATAAATTAGAAAGAACTTAATAAGATTTAGCAAAAAAAGAATGAATTTAATAAAATTTAGCAAAAAAAGTTAATTTCTCGCTTTATGAATTCATCAACAGACTTACAGGAAGATTTTTAAATTTCAAAATAATACAGGGCATAAAAGAACGAATATTGTATTTGTAAAATTAATATACCCGTATTTAAAAGCACTTGTTCTAATAGAAATACAGTACAACCTCCCAAATCCGGAATCGTTCAGGATACGGCAATTCCAGATTTGAGAAGTTTTTAAATAACTACAAAATTTTAGGTAAAAAATAAAAAAAATATGTAAAATGGTTTAATTATTAAATAAACCTGAATACAGAACATATAATTACATTATAATTTAAACCTTTTAGTCAATAATGTCTGTTGCTTTAGTTTCGGCTTATTAGAAATTATTTTTTCTTGAATCCTATAGACTGCCGTAATTTCATGTTTCGAGATAAAATTCCACTGTTCTAAGCATAATAATGTTTTATCTAATGATTTTATCAGGTCTTCCATTGACATTCTTTCGTTTTGGGGGCATTCTGAATAACTTTCATGATTGCTGTCATCATAACCTTTGTTATTTACCACACTATCAATAATTTCAGAATCGCTCAGAGAACCGACAATCAGCACATTTTCGTCGATGTCTAACACTTCCTGTATGTCCGATTTATCCAAGTTAATGTTACCTTTATTTGCACATTCTACTAATTCTGCTATTTCAACTTCTTTCTCAGACACTTGAAAGCCTCAAAATTGCTGCTGTCACTTCGTTGAAAGAAAAGGCTTTTTTTAACCGATCATTTTGGTAGCGACATCTATCAGTAAAATGGAAAAGTAAAATTGGCCATTTATTAAAACGTTCCGGATTTGGGACGTTGTACTGTATTATATCTAGAGAGCAAATTTTTGATAGTATAACAAGAAAACAAACCTGTTCTATAGTATATAAGAAACGAGTACATATCATATAACCTAATTTTTACATATTGTTAAGCAGTCCATTATGAATGCAGTCACACAATTAAGTTTGTCTTGATAGAATCATACTTTTAGTACATCCATTGGTAAAAATAACATGGTGTAAAATGATTAAACTTAGACAAATGATATACGAGAGCTACTTTAGAATGAGGTCATTAAAAAATATAAAAAACAACAGTTGTCAAATATTCATAGAAATGCAAGAAAAATAGGACGGCTAGCTGAATAAATTTATATTACTTTTTGTTGACAGTTTTTATTCCAGTAGACTGAACATGATGACAGTCTGTCACATTGCTGCCTTATTTTAAGAGATACAACCATGTTTCATAGTTATTCAGGAATGTTTAATGCAGCTAATACTTAGCAGTACAATTTTTAACGTGTGAAAATACAGTGGACTCCCAATAATCCGAACTTCGGTAATCCGAAACCAGAAGTCCAAAAGAACTAAGGTTACAATAAAACCACAGTGATACTAAGTAATAAAAAGTATATTTCTGAAAATTACAAGAATATTCAAAGTTAGAACAATGTACTGAACTAATTATTACTAAACAACATTGGTTTGAAAAATTCTGCTAAATTTTTTTGTCAAAGAGAAGAATACCTCTCCCTTGAAGCCAAATTACGCCAATGCGTCAGAAAAATGGTGTCTGCTGGGGCCGCAGCGGAGTGTTGCTCTACAAAGCGTAGCTCTACATCAAATGCAGCCACGGTGTCTGAGCGCTGGGATGCCCTCTGCTCACTGCCACCACCTGCTTCATCTTCACTCGCATCCGAGACATTGACAGGTTCTTTCAAAACCATTTCAATAATCTCCTGATCATCTAAAATCTAACTGTTCAGCACTGCGATGTATTGTTAGAACAACTTATACTCTACTGTTCTGTACTAGGCAGCGTTCCTCTCTCCTATCACCCATTTCATCCCGAGATTTGGTTATGTCTACACAGACCTTATAAAATAAACTGCGTAATCACACGTAATATGTAACATTTATGTAATCACATGTTATTATGTAATTAAAGTTTATTTTAAGAAAGATTTCACTTAATCCGAAAAGGGTCTGGTCCCAATCATTTTATGATTATTGGGACTCCACTGTATGTCTTTTTTCTCAAAGAGAAGACAAGCTAATCCTCATTTATACTCATTTGATATAAAAGTGTTTTTACAAAGGCCTATGTTTTACAGTTCAGTTAATAACTGAATTGTAAAACACTGAAAATGACAATGAAAATTATGAACCTTCAGACATAATAAACTGATACTAAGAAGTTGGTCACAAATCTTATGCCAGAAAACATTTGTTTCATTACTTTAATGAAAGCAAAATTTTCTCAAAAATATAACAAAAGTATGCCTAATGATACTGAGGAGAAGGAAGATATTCAAGGTTCTATAGGCATATGAACCTAGAAAAATACTTTTTCCCCCAGGGCCATCAGCTGGCAGTGCTTTTATTATTAAGTTCAGCCAATGGCTTGAACTATTATTTGCCTTAGTCTAAATTTAAATTTTTGGCCATTTGTCCATTTAAAAGGTACTATTTCAATAACAAACTTTTCAAAAAGCATTTCCTGCTATAGTTTCTCAATTTAACAACATCAGAGATAAATTTTGAACATGCCTTGGAACTATTTAAAATATAGCAATGACTAAAATTTAGAACATGTTTTATTAAAACCCCTTTTTCAATAAGAACTATTTGAAGAATGAAGTTAAAAAAACTCAAAATTGCACACTTAATGATTAAGATTAAAGTCTGAATCTACAACAGGTAAATAAATCAGGAGTTTTTAACAAAGAATAATTATGATTTAAACAACTTGGAAAAAAAAGCTTAAACTGAAGAAAAAAAATCAATAAAAAATATCTTAAAATTTTTTTGATAAATCCATTCATTTATTATCAGAGTCTAAAAACATATGCCGAACTAAGAAAAGGACTCAAAGTTCAAAATTCCTTGATCTGGTTCATGCTTCCAAATTTCCTTACAGTCTCGGTTTCAAATTTTTTTTTTTTTGGCTCTTTTAGCTCTCTACCATTTACGAATTGTAAATGGAAACTCTAGTGCTTGACACTTCACAAAATTTTTAGAGAAGTTCAAAACCTTGAAGTCCAAATTGAAACTTTGATAAACTTATCCTTCTTATTTTTGATAGACTTGTTGAATTTTAATAAGCTTATCTAAGCATAAAGATCACACAGCAAGATTTACGTTTCAACTATGATTTTTTTTAACTAAAAAATTTTCCTTGTTCTGATTATTTATGTTAAAAGGGTGTTAAATTAAGGAGTGCACAATCCATGCTATAAACTCAGTAAAAAAAACTTGACCTGCTTTAAAACATTTTCAATTTTCTAGTTTAAAATGAAATTCAGAAAAAAGAAAAGCTATATGACTAAATATAACAAGCTTTATTATTATTAGATTAATTTAATATGTGTTGTTGTCAATTGAAATTAATTTAATATGAGATGTTGTGAACTTACTTTAATTTAAATAATTTAGTCTCTGAATTTATTTTGGCATATATGATAGTTAGTATACCATTTAACTTTATATGATCATTTATTGATAAAGAAATACAAATATAAAGTAAACAATATGAATTTCAAGTCAAAGCCTGTTGTACTGACCACGTGCATTCACCATTTCACTATTCTTATCCTCTTATTTAAAGCAATTTATACATACAGAGACTATAACTAAAATGACTCTTTATTTTAACAAAAATATAAATAATAAATGAAATAATAAGAATTTCTGATCTAAACTTATTCTTATGAATTATATGCACACTTTACCACTATTTCAATTCCTCTACATTCCCAAGTTGATTTGGAATTGTCAAACTTATCATTCCAATGATCTTAATACAAACATGCTCATAGATTGGAAACATCAAAACAATTTATTTTTAGTTGAAATAAATAATAATAAATATGCATGATTTTGATAGGACACAAAAACTTTTTTAGACCTTAATTATAGAAAAGTGCAATTCATCTTATAAAAAGAAACTTTCTACATACTTTTCAAATGAAAATCTCATACATTTGATAACAATGCACACACAAGTGAACTTACTTATGTGTATGTTTCTCATAAAACATGAATTAAAGATTGTAATGCACACCCATTTTTAACAATTAAACAACTGAAAGAATGCTTTAAAAACTTATATAAGTAAAAACAGATTTTAATTATAAAAAAAGATTTTTATTTACAGTGTAAAATTTATATAAGTATTTAGAAATATATATTTGAAGTACCTTGAATAAGTTGTACATGATCTCCCATATCAAAAGATATTGTTTCTCCAGGATTCACGTGTAAATGCACAACATATTGAGAGTTCCTATTGTAATTCATTGAATTAGCATTGCTACCTCGATGAAGTTGTGGACAAGAACTTGTACCTTGAGAAGAATAATGGTGATTGGAAGAGGGTACTTGATTGTTATTTAATTTTGATGGATTAGGATGAAAATTACGAAAATTTCCTCCATAGGCTCTGAATGTGTTGTTATATTGGCAACATTCTAACCATATTTGGCTATCACTAGTAACAGTGAAGGTTTCAGAATTAAAAGGCAATGAAGTATCATGAGCATTCAATTTAGGATCTATGTGTGTATTTTTAAGATTACTATGGCATTTTTCATCTGAGACACTAGTAGATTTTGAAGTGGAACATTCAGGTTGAGAATCTTTTTTGTTTTGGATGGCAGTACTTTGTTTCCCAATTTCACTTACAGAAGCTTTTTCAGCTGTTTCACTCTTATTTGAAGATAGTTCACTTAGGTCTGTTTGAATGGAAGCTTTAGTTTCAATAATATCATCTATCTTTTTATCATTTTCAGGCACAACATCAGGCTTCTTGGTCTTAAGTGCAATAGATACATCAGATGCATTCGCCATTACTGGTGAAAAATATTGACGGCAAAGAATATCTTTCTAGTATTGATCTAAAATAATAAAAAATATCAAATTAAATTGTTTTGATTATTTGTAATTACTAATTATGAATTATTTTCACAAATATTTTAATAAATGTTCTAAGAAAGAGAATTTGCATGAGATAATGCAACAAAAAGGAATTTTATATAAAGATCAAACATGTAACAACTTGGTTGTACTATAAGTAATAAATACAATAAGATAATAATGGAGGACAAAGTAAAGCTACTCAGTAACCATATTAAAAGATGACAAAATTTAAAAATATCCTAGAGTGACATTCTAAATAACTGGGAACAATGGAAATTCTTAACAAAATTAAGTTGAATTTAAGATGTAAAACTGTAAAAGAGAAAAAAAAACTCTCTATAGAGATTTTAATAATATTTAATAAAGATTTAAACATTTAAATCATAAAACATTTAACAAAACATGATTTTATAATCTATGAAATTTAGCTCAAATAAAAAATTTATCTATAAATTATAGCAAAACTAAAATAAGATGCCCTCCTTTAAAGGTTGAAATCTGAACTTAATTTAATTGTATAGCATTAAACATAAATATACAGATTACTTATTTGTCAATGCATGCTTAAATAGGTATATATAGAAATGCATTAGAATATGTTATACCAGATTTAGTGAAGAGATTATTTTACAATGGCATTAACAACAAACATATTTACAATAAATTAATATACAGGTGTCAACTTTTACAAATGTTTAATTTTGATCCTAATCAATGTTCTCATCCTTCCTGCTATGCATTTTTAGTAATAAGAGTTTCAAAACAGGAAAACATAACATTTTGCTCAGTGATAAAACTAGAGTACAAATTAAAAGTATTATCACCTTGCTAGAAGAGAAATATCAAACGAAAACCTATCAACTGATTTTAAAATCTTATATATATATATATATATATATATATATATATATATGTGTGTGTGTGTGTGTGTGTGTGTGTGTGTGTGTGTGTGTATATATATATATATATATATATATATATAAACCAACAAGTCGGTTCCATAAAATCATCATAAATGAATAATAGAAAAATAAAATATAAATAAATACATGGTTTTTGCTTAAGTAAAATTACAAGAGTGATTCTTCAGGTCGCACCAACTTACAGCTTTTGACATTACAGAAAACATCTGGCTCTGTTTCGGTTTACAAATCACACATATGTCATTACATGTTACACATCTAACAGGTTAAATCTAGATTAAAATATTACGAGAAGGACTCTTATAGTATAATCTGTTTTTAAAACAACAAACAACAAGCATCTATTTGACAGATGTCAAAAATATTTAGTACGTGTCACTCTCTAAAAGACCTGTTTGATCACTTGCCTGAATAGTATTATTCAAAATCATCTTTCTTCTAACAAACAAAAATCAAGCTGTGCGTCAACGTACAAATAGCATTCGTTGATGAAGTAACATAATCGAAGACAAATCCCAATTTATGAGATATTCGCCGAGATGTTTTGGGCCGTGAAAAAGTTTAACCAGCCGTCCCACACGAACTGTCAAGTTCAGCTTATGTTGACGTACTAAACAAGGAGCAATCACATTTCCTTTCGGGCCACAGTGATACGATATTCCATAATCAATTTAATCGATTTAGAAAACAAATAAGAAAAAAAACATTTTATTCCTTCTTTTCTTTTTTTTTCTTTTCCAGGAATGATTTTAGAACATTCTAAAAACAAAATACACTGCAACTATTACATTTTAAGCTTCTGTTTCTCCATAAATGTTGTTTATAAGCATTTACTGATCTCTTTTTCTGTACTTTTCTTGCATTTTTTTAAGAATTCAAAAATTAAATCTGTTGTTCGATTCTAAACTTTTATTTGATCTGTAGAATTTTCTCTTTACTGGGTACAGCTATTTTTCAGTGCTGTTTAGGAAATTAAGAGTGTGAATTCAAGTACTAACTGTGAATTTAGCTGTGTAAGCCAAATGATTTCCTGAAATTGTTTTGGTCCCTGAGAAGGTCCTTAGGTTTTCCAAAATATTGTTCTATACACTCTTAACAATGCCGAAAGGCAAGTCTCAAGGAAAAACTCAGGCGAAAGGAGGATCTAGTGCTGAATCTAAAGAAAGTAATACACCTAAACAATCAAAAGGTGGCACATCTGTGAAGGCATGTTTCAAAAATTAAGCTTGTTTTGTCATTAAACTTTGAGAAAAAATCTATCCTAGATGAAAAACAATAATATAATTGTCATCTTATTCCATAGATCCCCAGATCTCCTCTCCACCCGATAAAAATAAGCTATTACTGACTTCTATCGTTAGCGTGGTTAATTAGTTATTTTTTTTTTTCTTCTACTAGTACTCGAACTTGGGTACCTTAGTTAAAATACAAGGGTTTGGTAGGTATAAAAATTTACTATTTTACAATTTTTTTTTCTGTAAATAAAAACTCAACAGAACAGTAGAACAAGAATTTTCCTACAAAGTACGCTTGAAATTTTTTTTTAAAAGTTATACTTTTTAGGGTTTAAGCCTGCGTTCTCACTTACCCCACTTCACGCTATAAAAATAGCTGCAACCGAGAATCCTTTAATAATAAATCATAAGTTTTTACTGTGTTACAGAGATGGTATCAGTTAAGTGTTCGGTTTTGGTTGTTCTAAACTATGAATTTCACTCATGAGGCATCATTTATGACATTTTTATCCTTTTAATTCATTTTTTTTCTACTAAGAATTAATATATTTGATACTGGTATTTATGGCAATTTCTCAACATAATATGTTGACATAATTATCTCTGGATATTAAGTTAAATTTTTTTGCTCTTAGGTAAGACACATTTTATGTGAAAAGCAGTCGAAAGTCTTAGAAGCATTGGAAAAGCTAAAAGGAGGTATGAAATTCAATGAAGTTGCTGCTCAGTATAGTGAAGATAAAGCTCGCCAGGGTGTAAGTGTCAAAATTCTAATTTATATTTCATGCGTAGTGAAAGTAATATTGGAACTCACTGTATGTAGAAACATGTATGAATACATACTGACTTGGGCAGAATCATTGCTGCTTAGATACAATATTTAGATATCCTGAGAAATTCCTTTATGACTTTGAGAGCCAGTTGGGGACATAAATATGCTGTTATCTTTTATTTTATGACTTGATTGTAAAGATCTAATTCCTATTTTAAAGGAAATTAATAATCATATATAATTTTGTTCATTTTAAAGAAAATCATATAAAAATTTGCATTTGAATGTAGATGTTATTAACTCAACCTTTAAATTACAGTATGGGATCTGCTAGTTTTATGATAACAGGTGCAATCTAAGTTTTTGTTATTTGCTTAATGCAATATTCATATGCTATGCTCTAATGGCTTGACAATAGAATCTTTTGGCTTTAAACTAGTTGCCACCCCTAAAAATTTTTGTGGTTTTATGAAGGTTTTATCTAAACATCATAGTTGATAACAAGCACCTTGGGAATATCAATTACAAATTGTTACAGAAATTCTTTTTTGTATTTTTCTTTTCTTGCTTTTGTTGTACAATTAATATACAGTGGTACCTCTGTAATTAATTTGTAATTGGTACTCGTCGTTAATGGGTTCCAGAAGGCATGATGAGTACGGATCGAATTTCTTCCATAAGGAGTGATGTAATTTGAATTTATTCCTTCCTGCAAACCAGGAATTTCATAATTTGCTTGGCAATTTATAAACACATATGTTTTTTTTTTTATACAAAATCTTTAATTTAGACAGACATAACTTAAAACAATCTATATGTATCTAAATGGATGTATGTGTGTATGCACTAGCATCACTGTAGAATGCCTGGAACAATTTAATCCAAACTCGGTATACATATGACTTACAATCTGGGAAAGAGTACTGGGGGGGGGGAAGACACCCCTAATAATCCTAGGGGGGGAGACATGTAAAAATGATCGAAAAGACTGACATTAATGTCGAATTCATAGTTTTCAGGGTTGCTGGAATGAATAGTGACACCCCCCGATGCCGTTTAAGTGCAAGTTCAGCCCCCCCCCCCCCCCATCAGCATTGGGGGAGGGGGGAAGAAGGGATAAAAAATAAAATGTCCAAACGACAAAGAGTAGTGTCAAATCCATAGTTTTTGGGGTTGCTGAGATGAATAGTGACACTCCCAATGTTGTTTAAGTGTAAGTTCAGCCCCAATCGGTTTTGCGGGGAGAAGGGGGTGAAAATCAAAATTACCAAGAGTAGCGTCAATTCCATAGTTTTTGGGGTTGCTGAAATGAATCAGAGAAACTAAAAATGTTGTTTAAAATCAAGTTTTGAGTTAAATTAATATTATAGTGAATTTGTAATTTTGCTTTATTGTGTTGAGAAATTGGTTAGTATATAACCAATTTGCTGAAATCTAAATAAAAGTCTTAAAAAATGAGTGCAATAGCAGACTTCAGCAGGGGTCGATGTTCTGTCTTCCATGAAAAAAAGGTTATAAAAACAATTTCTTCAAGTCTAACATTTTTTAACTAAAGTTTATTGTATAATGATAAACATATATGCTGTAACAGTCAGGAGTAAAAGCAAGAACGCTCACAGTACTCCAGATTGACCGTCATCAATCTTGAAAGGGAGTGCCCATACAAAAATAAGCACAAACTTAACCTTTCAGCGGGCATGCCAATTTTTGGAACACCAGCAGGCGTGCGTGATACAAACTGCAACGTCTCTTTCAACCTTGATTATTCCTTTTGTAATAAACTTTTCTTTTTTTCAGATTGAAAATAATAATTCTGCATTTTATGACAAGATATAAAATGTTGATAATGTTGAGATATATTTATAATTAAAGGCCAAAGAATGTAGATTCAATCACCTTATTTCGAAACTGTCCAGTTTATTAGATCTAAGGTTAACTTGCAAATTGATTCCTATTTTGTTCAAAAACCTAAAAAACAATGAGATTGACCATATTCATGATATGCGGGATACTGTGCAATAGCTGCACATTTGATCGACTACATCAGCTCCTGCTTTTGTCATATTCTAATCCAATACAATTGCTGGTTTATCACGGTTAGATTACCACGATTAAATCACGACTAAGAATGAATGGAAATGAGTACAAGGGTCAGAAAATCGGACCTGCATTAGAAAGGGTGTAGCAATAAATAGAAACTGCTTAGAACGTTCAAACCATATACGTAAAAACAAACCATTCAAAATTACAAAAATGTTGCACTTCGTACACGGGCGCGCCCGCTGAAGGGTTAAATACTCATTTCTGATAAATTTACATATACCTCTCAGTTACTAGTCTGTGGTATGAATTAACACATCGGTCACACGTTTGTTTTTAACGTGTGAATTGAGTTACGAGCTTGTATGTCATCGGCTTCTAATGACGTCATTCCTAAAAAAGATGATTTATAAAGATGTTGTTCAAGAAGTTAAAAGCATGGTTTCCCAATAATTTATATACTGTACATATACTTTTAAATATCTGTAAATAAAATTACTTCAGTTTTACACTATAGGTAGAATTCATTCCTTTTCCTGTCTAATAACAAATTGAGATAAAATTAATAACTGAGCAACGCCTGATAAACAGCTAGTAATTAGAAGAAATAAAATTTATCTTCACTCAACCTTTACTGAAATGAATTGATGGCCTAATGGGATAGTAGAGGGGGAGAGGGGTTGTTGCTTGGAAGTGAAGTCCATGACTTGCTTTAAACATTTCACTGCTCTCAGCAATCATTCCAGGCTTGTCTTTTAACAGTTCAGCAAGCCTGTTTTACCCTCTCGCAAATTATTGCTATCAGATATTCTATCACCTGCCAACTGTTTTTCATTAATCCAAATGTACAACAATTTTATGTTTTTTAATATCTCTGACCATTACTTGGTCACGGCCTTCACACCTCTAGCAACACTAGCTTCTTTGATAGTTCCTTTATTTTTCTTTATCGAAGAGATCGGTGTTCAAGGCATTTTGTACAGTGCAGCGAGATCAGACACACAGCTACCACGCTCATACTTAGCTATTATCTCTTTTTTTCTGTACTATCATGATTCTCACTACTTTTCTTTTATACTGAGAGGTATCACTCAACTTCTTTAAACTCATGATGGCATGTAAGGAAAAAAAATAAGCATCAAATGAAAACACAAAAAAAATGAGGTACACAGTGAAATATGTATTTTAACACAAACTACTATGAGAATAGCAAGATGGTCTATCTTTTTGTCCAAGAGACAGGTGGGGGGTGCACCGTCTTGTCTCATATATGTTTTAGCATGTGTGATGAGTACAGAGTGTGATGAGTACCGAACAAAAGTAGAGTATCGAAGTTTTTTTGTTTTGTTTTTTTTCGCTTCAAAATACAATAAGTACCAAAACAATTTTTCACATCAAAATGCGACAAGTACTGAAATACAGTTGTATATTTAATTTTAATGTTTTTCAGTTACATATTTGAAATCTTCAAATTCAGTTTTTGCAACCAAAATTTCAAAAATATCCTTATTAACAGTCCCAAATCTTATTAATAAAGCAAGCATAATGAAGAAATCATTTTATTTGTTTTGTCTATTACTACTTTTCTGTCTATTTTCTAATAATTATTTTTTCCTGTGAAGAGTTATGTCACTTACTTTTCATATACTTTTGTTATAACTTTATCCAGTAACTGAATTCCTCAGTTTTCTTTTTATAAAAAGGTTATCAAGTAGAAGCATATAGTTATATCATCAACATCTGTTATAATAGCCCTAGAGAATAACATTATAAAGGTCTGTAGTATAATGTAAAAAAAAAAATAATAATATATCAAGTTGAAAATGTGTAGGTGTTTCAAAGGAAGAAAAAAAGTCGAGGAAAGTAAACAAAGGTCCTATAGTCTTTAATTCCTATAATTCTTTTTTTCCCTTATCTTTGACTAACAAAAAGGAAAAATATCCTTTGCTCTTTTTTTCTTATTAAAGATAAACAATCAGTTTAATTTAGCTTGAGGAACTGGAGTTCCTATGTGAGTGAATTAAAGGACGTTTCATAGAAAGATGTCATCAGAAGAATTTAAATTATTCTTTATATCAACTAGATATTAGCTGTAGCCAATGATTAGTTTGTTTTTAACATGCTCACTCTGTTTAAAAACTAGGAATATGGTAGAGGGAGAACAAACAGTGAAAAAAAAAAATAAAGATTAGATCATTTATCATTAGTTGTTGGTAGTAATCATTCTTCTGTTAAAAAAAATTCATTTTAATTTAACTTTATGATGCAGCAGAAATTTCATGATTGGTGAATACTTTTAGGAGAAGTACCATTCTATGATGATGGATCTCTCTAAGGTTTTGCTGAAATATATGTTTAACAATTGTTTCTGTATTTTGGGGGTCTCTTTAATGTAATTTAGCTTGATTTGTCATTGCTAATTTGCTTACTGGATTAAATGCTGTACACACACACACCAAAAAGAAGAAGAAAAAAAGAGCTCTATTAGTAATTTCATGGGGTAAATCAAATTTTAAGAAAATACTAAACAGATGTCATAATTGTATAAATAAGCACTGCCTTTCTGCTATAAGGAAGGTTAAAGAATAGATCCTTTAAATTTATGAAGAAGGTATTTTAAAGTCTTTAAAAGTTCTAAATTTTTAGACTAGGAAAAAGAGTGAGAATCGTGGTAAAGAAGCATAAAATTACACCCAATTCTATTTTTACATAGTAGATATGTTCCAGAAAATATGGTGTGAAAAAAGACACAATGTACCAAGAAAAATAGCTTATTGGTACCAGATCTTTAAACCCTGAAAAAAAATATGTAAAATAAAAGGATTCATATAGAAAACTATGTCAAAAATATTTTAATAAGTCATATCTAATTTGTATGCATTCTACAAATGGCAGATTGTCTAATAGCAGCCTCATTTCTTTGAATAGTTCTTACTGTTACTTCATTCAGACCCAAAATCTTGCTGAATGACGGGGATCCTTCTCAAATTTTAAAGCAATCTAAAATTTTCATTTTAATTTCCAAAGAAATACCTTTCCTTTTTGAGTTTTGGAGTTGCAGCATTTGACATTTTTCATAAGGTGTAAAAAAAATTATAAAAATAAGAGGAGAAAAAGCTTAACTATTTCATTATACTCTTTAAATTTTATTTTTTTTATTATGCTGCTTTAATTATCAACATAAAAAACGTACATTAAAAAAAATACTTCTGATTGTCTTGAAATAAATGTAAGCCTGAATATTTTTTCAACAAAAAAGTGGAATTCTCAGTGTACTGTCGTAGAAAATGACAGTATATAGAACTATTTTTCGTTACATTTTAAACTCAGATTGAGATTTTTTAATGAGGCAATTTTTTCAAAACTCGGTTAAATCAACAGAAATCATTTAAAAACAGAATTGAATTTATTTTTCTAGGTCATGTTCAATCAAAATGGTGTAAAAACAGATTTGGGTGTATTTAGCAGCAATATTTCTTTAATACTTTTTTTTTTCTGGCTTAATGGATTAAATGCTTTAGAAAAGATATCTTGCTTTGATGGATCTGTCAAATTTTTTTATTGATACTATTAGTGACTCTTGATAATATATGTAAACTACTAATGATAGATATAGAGAAAAAAACATAAATATGTGCATCTGTTAGGTCAAGAATAATAGTATGGTAAAGAATTATTTTTTTCTCTCATTTTCTTGTAGACTTTTCATTATCCTACTACTCTAGAAGCTTCTATTTTTTTTTTCTCTAATATTTAAAATTTATCTCTTTATGTTTCAATTTACTGCTTCAGTTTCTTAGCTTTACTCATTGAGATTATTCTATAATTGTCTTGGATGACTTTTCAAATTTTTGTTTTCTTTGATTTTTTCCCCTAGGGTGATTTAGGTTGGATGGTTCGAGGCAGCATGGTGGGCCCATTTCAGGATGCAGCTTTTGCTTTACCAATAAGCAATCTTCAAAATCCTGTCTACACAGATCCTCCCATAAAGACTAAATTTGGTTACCATATTATTATGGTCGAAGGTAAAAAATAGACTGTTCAATAGTATTGTAAATAACTTTTGATTATTTTTGATGGTGTTGTATCATAATAATCTTTTTATTAAAAGAGAAAATAAACATGTGAATTATTATTTTATCAATCATTCATTGAACAAAATTTTTATGTAGGACATTTATATTAATTTGAGTGAAACCTCTCTCGGAATGGATACTTTACTTCTTTTAATCAGATCATAACGTACATAACTGCTTTATGATACTAAAAAAAAAGTTTTAATTAAATGTCATTAAACTTTGCCAATTACAGTTTAATAGGAGATTATGGCTCGAATGTAAACTTAAGCCCCAAAATCTCACATTTTGAGGATAATTATTGAGAACATCCCATTTTAAATGATTTATTTAATGAGTCTTCTAACATGTGTCCACAAATCACCAAAGCAAAATGTTAAATAATTTTTGACTGAAGATTAAAACTGTGAAAGACTTCATATGGGTTAACTGTAAACAGAAGGGAAATTTCTGTTTGGAGGGAGGGAATATTGGTAACTCTTTCACTTCCATCCATAACTGCAGAGTGTTGATGGAATTATAGTTGGAGGTATTTTGTGAATATTTGCAACTCATATAGTTGCGTATGTGATTCAAAGTATGTATAAAGAGAAATATGTACTTATTATATGATTTCGACTCTTTTCACCCATAATTTTTTTTTATTATTATTTATAAATTTTATGTGTTTCTCTTTCTGATCTGTTACAGTTAACAAGACAATTTCAAAAATGTTAAACTCCTTGGGTTCAGCATTTCTTGATTTCATTTAACATTGAGTGATTCATTTCTTTTGCGGCTATAATAACAGCTATAAAAATATAAAACAGGAATGATATATATACTCACTTATTAATTTTCATATTTTTTTATTTGTAATTTACAGAGTAACAGGTCTTTCGTTCAGTTCATTTGAGGTGTTGAGTTGTAGAATTGCAAAGTTTGGGTTTTTTGGTACTCCACGCTGTCAATAGTTAAAAGATTTTCTTTTTAAATAATGTCCTTAGCTCAAAGTATGCAAGAAATGTTCCTATCCGATGTTAGCTACCTCAATTACTTTTTGATACCCATTAAAACTTGACAATCATTTAAACTTTGGCACCATTAATATATTTTTTCTTTTATCAGTTGTTGGAAGTGTAATAGCATTGTTGCAAGTTGTTTCCGGGTTCAGAATACTTCAATATATTTTGGTTGATTTTAGAAATCGTTTTTGATCTTTCAACTGCCGTTCTCTACCTCAATTTTAGTTTCGAAGAAGAACTCTGCCTCTCAGTTCTTTCATTCCAAGATTCACCGACAAAATTATTCCGAGTAACTAAAAGAAGTTTTAAAAGCTACAAATGGAATTTATTTAACATTGGAAAATTAACTATTTAAATAAGTTGATAACAAAATTTTCAGAGTCCGAGAGTTAAACAAAACAATCCTAAACTGGTAATGAATTGCAATCATAATTTATATGCATAAATTAGTAATACAGGAAATATCATTGATAGATATATACGAGGGGGTACCCGAAAATAGCCGGAATCGTCTTACGGTGAGCGGAGCAACCTTGGTGAGGTTTTGTTTGGTATCTGTGAATTTTTTCGTGGAAGCTGTTTCTCCTCTTCGTCGATTTCAGTTGTGCTTGGGATGTTGAAAACAGCTCACAGGGATGCTGCTATGCATCAAACACGACTGGTTTGACCGTTTCAAAGGGGGTGATATGCCCACGCTTTGCACATCCTTCAACTTCGCGAAATCTACTTAGAGGTGATTGCGCAACAGGGTTCTCCCCATTTTGAACAAGAAACGGCATGACTCCTTTGCCCCACCCGGATTGAGCTCCGTGGGAGCTGAAAGGAAAGCGTTTTGCCAACGGGGATGAGGCGATGAATTTGAACAATGCAAGAAAAGACTGGACGCTGATATTAGCTCTAATGGAGGGTGCTGTGAAGGGAAATTTTTATAAAAAAATTTAATAAACAAATTGTAAAAAAGAAATGTTGGGTACCCCCTCGTATATAATTTTAACGCTTACCTACGACAGCAAATGTATTAAAATAGCTGGAACACAGCGGTATGCTTTCCAGTATTCCATTGGAGTTGTTTCTGGAGAAATCTCTTAAAAGTGAAATTGAGATGATCTTTTTCTCTCGAGAATCTTACTAGGGATTGGCAGAAACGGCATTTTTGAAGGTGACAGACGTGTCGTAAACTTGTACTAGACCAAGAGTGGCAGCACGCGAGGGTCCTTTGTTACGCACTCCTGGACTTCCGTTCGTATGACACAAGACCATCGCACCTTTTAAAGTGTATGCCGTATTCGCTCTCACATAACGTGAAACAATTATCCCTCGAGCCTTTGCTCTCTTCATCGGCGGTTTGAGCTCAGGGTAGAAAAGAAAGTACTTTGACTGCGGCCGTTTTGGATTGCTTCGTGCCAGCCGTTCTCTGTTCCGGAAAGATAGTTTAAGCACTGATCGGCGAGATA
This sequence comes from Dolomedes plantarius, assembly GCA_907164885.2. Taxonomy (NCBI): domain Eukaryota; kingdom Metazoa; phylum Arthropoda; class Arachnida; order Araneae; family Dolomedidae; genus Dolomedes; species Dolomedes plantarius. The sequence goes on along the minus strand of OU015495.1, from coordinate 17,747,119 downwards.
CTACATTAAAAAGAAAAAAGCACTAACATGTTTGTCTTTGAATCGGTCGCCCTGAACCTCGACGAGCCGAGAAGAGACAGAACCTCTAAGGAGCCGGCACACGATTATACTTTCAAAAAATTGGGGTTTTTTTCCTAGTTCAAAACGTGTTTCTGATTGTAAGCTAACAAAAGGATTACAATGGCTATTGTAAGGAGACGAAACTACACTTTCTTCTGTGTCTAGGTCAGCAAACCCGACAGTTTTTTAATAATCGTCCTTATACACGAGCCACCTCGAGTGATTCCTTTTGAGAAGGATCGAATCCCTGCACCCTATTTTAAACTGAGCCCGGTGGATCTCCCTTAGTGCAATAGACCACATTTAGAGTGCACTCCATTTCTGCGTAAAGGAAAAATCTTTTATTTCGTTTGCGTACGTTTAGAGTTAACAAATCCTCGGAATGTACTACGAGCAATTGGGATAGCTAGACGACCCTCCGCTATGCCATTTAAATTGATGTCATTCCGCCATGGAACGACCCTTTAATAGGGATTTTTTTCCCAAAAAAATCTCAGTAATCTCAAAGGGCATCGGAAAATAGTCCTTATGGTTCCAGAGATACGGTAAATGGTATTTGGCTTTTATATAATGTATAAATTTAAACCGGACATTTGAACACATTTAAAAAAATTTTAATTATCAAAATTCTTGAGCTCCGTCTGAAACTTGGCACCTACACGTTTCTTGAGCCGTACTTTCACTTAAAAGTAATCCGCTCGAAATCCAAATACTGGCTTTAGTTTTATTTTAATTATTTTTTTTGGGGGGGGAGGGGGTTAAGCCCCTTTTTAACCCATTTCTTCCCAACCTAGAGCCCAAAAGAAACCGCCATACATAATGTCAGCTTCCTTGTTCCAAAGATACAGTGAGGGGGCTTAGTGGTAGCGGGTCGGCTTTCGGTGCTCGCCATTCAATACCTCCGTGTCTAGGCTGGAAAGGGGCGCGTTCAGTCCCTCTATGAGGCCAGAGAGAGTGTAATCCTCCAGATGTCGGTCAAAATGTGAAAAGAGTGATGGTTGTTTAAAAGCTGACCTGCATTCGGCGTCACAAGTTTGCACCTTCGTTGGCGTGCATATCATATTCATGTATTGGGTAAAAGCACACGTACCTGTGATACGAGGGTGCATACGACCAGAAAGACGAGAGTCATATTTTGAGACCGGATGATGGAGGAAATTTTCTCGTTGCATCCCTGCAAAAATAGTGAGCATTTACACTCAGAAATGAAAGTGGAAAGGGATCGCTTAGTGAAGAGAAGGGATCTATTTCAATCAATTTCTTTCCCTCTGACACCGCTTTTACACAGTCGCGAATGGGTAAACGGCGTTCTCGCCGTTTCTCCTCGCCAAGCGGTTTTCTGGCACGAGTCAAAGGGGCGAATGGCGCCAGATGTCAAACGACTGGCTGACGCAAGCACAAATGACAGCAAGAGGCGCGAATGTGAGAACGGTCATTCGCGTCGATGCAGGAGCGTGACGAATGTCTTGCAGGTGGCGCGATCGCGAATGTGTAAATGCGGCATAAGTTGAACCCTCGAGTATGCGCTTTGTCCCTTTCGATCTCATGTTCTTCGTAAAACCGGGAAAGGGTTTGGAGAAATAGGTTACACTTCATCATTGTCGCCGCCTCGTGAGGGTCACGTGACGTAAACAGAAAAACGGAGTGACTTTTTTTCGGATTTCTAGTTTAATTGGACGTGGCGAAAATAAGCCTACTCTCGGATACAGCTCGCTCATTTAAAACCCACCTTTTCTACCGGTGTGCTGGAAAAGTGGAGCCTTTCATCCCCCCGTCGCTGACCAATTTCACAATGATTTATCTAGATTTTCGCTCGTTGACGGGGACCCACCAATTCGACAGACGACAAATGCTGGTCGTGTCATTCTACGATAATAATTAGAATCGCGCTGGAGTTCGGCACCGTATCCAATCCCTCGCGTGGGAGGAGAGTACGAGCCCTTGAGGGATAGGGCACCCATTAAAAGAAACCAACACATCTCGCGGTGACAACAACAAAACTTTGAGGAACGCTGGTTGAACCTTGCGTCCAATCTGTTCCAAGCAGACACAATGGCGTTCGTGCAGTCCCACCTTTTGGTGAACGTCGTAGACCATGAGTGGCTCCAAATTGTGGCAGTAGTTGAGGTCGATGCAGCAGCTTTCCGGCACTTGCATTCTGCCACCGGCCCAAGAGGTTTCATACCAATCCATGAAGTTTTCAGCACCGCAACACTGAAGCTGAAAAGCAAAACACATTTTAGGGGTTGACGTTCGAATAATCAATATTTTCTCTAAAATTCTAACCATCCACAATGAGTTTTATAAACTAACGAATACAGTTTTTCTATGGTACACAGATTTCACCACCAGGAACGTAGGACAATATCGTTTCAAATTTTCACTCTGTTTGGCCGAAATAAATCATTTTCGGATGTTTTGATGTCACTAGGTATTTAAAACTTGAATAATTTATTTTAGAGTAAAAGTCAAGACATGCATGTTCGCTTCGATATTCTGCAGTTCCCCACAGGACCGGCGAAAAGGGCGTACATTGATGCTAAATTTTTATCCACACACCGTCACTAACTTTTCTCGGGATGACACGGATCAGAGAAAATAATGGGACTCGGAAGTAGACCTTTTTCAGTGTTAAAACAAAATCGATATTGAAACGGCCTTTTACTCGAGAATTCTAATAATGCACTGCTTGACAATTGCTAAGGAACAATCACATTTTTCGGAATATTTCATAATAGACATTGATTGAAGAAATGAAACTTAGTACATATTTAGTAGAGATACTGTGCATTATTTATTATGCAAAATGGTACAACTTTTGCCACATGGAAAAAGAAGAAAACGAAAAACAAAAAAGATGCTATTTGGAGCATTTCCAAACAGCCACGAAAAATGGGTCTTCTTGCCAGAATGAAACAGTTATTAGAACCTTAGTAAGGTGTATGACCTCATCGGACACTAGTGCACATTTTGCATCTGTTTTTTTTTTTTATGCTGTCTACTAAAGTATTGAGGAGTCCTTGGGGGATATTGTCCCCCCTCCTCTCTCAAGGCGATTTTCAGTTCTTGCAAGGTTCTGGGAGGGTGAGTTCATTGAGAAACACGTTTGCCAAGAGCATCCCAGGCATGCTCTATAGGATTTAGGCCAGAATAGTAAGCAGGCCATGTCATACGTTCAATATTTTCACTTTCTAGTGTGTCCGATACTTCAGCGGTCCTGTGTGGACGCGCATTGTCGTCCATAAACAGAAAATCTGGACCTACCACACCCCTAAAAAGACGAACATGATCCAGAACAATCTCTCTGCAATACCGCTGCGATGTAACGGTACCTCGCTCAAATATGTGAAGCGGTGTTTTGCCATTGTGCATAATGCCTGCCCACACGATCACGCCTTGGCCGTACCGATGACGTTCCTGAACATCCTGTGGTACATAACATGTTCCCCTCTCTCTCCACACTAACTGTTGGCCAGAATCACTTGTCACAGTAAAACGGGATTCGTCAGAGAACATCACTCTAGACCATTCTTGCTGACCCCAACCAATATGTTCCTTACACCAACGTAACCTTTCTCGACGATGGCGTGGTTGAAGTGGGATACATTGAACAGGCTTCCGTGCATACAAACCAACCTGATTTAATCGCCTAGAAATGGTTCTCGCTGATACATTTGTACGGGTAGCGGTTGCAAGGTTTGCAGCTATCTGACTAGGAGTCAGATGTCAGTACCTTTTCGCCACTAGGGATACATATAGATCCTCTTGTGGTGTGGTGTTCCTTCCACTATCACCGGCATGCTTTCGAATAGCATTTCCGCCTTCAGCGGCCTTTTTTAATCGCGATATGACACTTTTTGCCACTCACATTACTCTGGCCACAGTAGTGACACTTTGTCCTGCTTCGAGCCGTCCACGATCGTACGCACTCAAATGATGTCTTGCAGACATTTTGCACTTAATTATTGCCGCACCACACTGATTTTCCCAGAAATAACTTCCAACAACCTACGGCGCTATTTTCGTCAAGCACCTAACAGCATGAACTTTCAAATGAATAAAGAGTTTTCGTGCACTGCGTTTTATACAGATAACAGGTCCTGCCCTATTACGCCCTCTGCATTTCATTTTACTGTGATTGGTCTGCTGTCGGGAACGCTAGTTTGAAAAAACCAGTTGTTCCTTAGCAATTGTCAAGCAGTGTATTACTGTCATTTATATTCTACTTGCGCGGGTCACTTTTGCCTGATTCTAAGGTATAGAAAGCGTTTACAGGACATCGCGGTGTGTAGCCTCGGTGAAAATTCCAGAGCAAAAGGTGCGCTCCCAAACGGTTGTTCGAGGAAAGATAGTCAGTTGAGACATTGCGATGGCCCCCTGTGGAGATTCTCGTGAGCGAGTAGGCTAGAGTATCCGAAACACCGAGCGGGACCCGACATGGCAGCAAGGCCCTACTGGGTTGAATTCCAGGCGTGGTTACACTACAGGAACTCCGCGCAGCATGATGCACAAAGCGGACAACTGCAACACAGACGGACGATTATGATGAAAATAATAACTTGAAGAAAGGTAGGCACTAGCCAGCTCTGGTAGAGGAAACGCTCAAAATGCTGCCCTAGCAGAGCTAAACAAGTACGAAACGAGACGGAAGCGCCCAAATAGAAGACGACGTAGTAGTTTATCTATCATAGAGCTTCTTTTCACGTGTAAGTGTTGTGTGGCAGGTTCAATAAACGTCTTTGTCTGTCCTCTTCTTGAATCTTCATTTGAGTGAAAGAATGACAAAGACCACTCGACATTCCAGTTGTCAAAACCATCCAGCGAGTTTTTCCTGCAAAAGACAAGTGCTCAAAATTTCTCACCATCCACTGCAAAAGGTTGAGCTCAGTGTTGATGAGGAATCCGTCGCCGTAGTTGATCATCGCAATTTCGTAGCCTGCCTTCACAGTCTTTTCGATGGTGTGGGAGTACTGGTGACCAGCGACGAAAAAGATGATTTGGTAGGTGAACACCACAACCAAGGAGACAAAAAGCTAGAATTGAGAAAATAGTATAAAATTTGTTTTTTAAAAATATATCATGGGCCTTTGTAATGTCCTCGTTCAATAAACATACGAGACACATAATTATATATATACAGGTAGCCCTCCTACAGCACGGCATCTTACAACACGGTTTCGCTCTAACACGATAAGAGGAATTGCGGGAACCCTCGTATAACACTGGAAACTGTAACACTGTTTCGCTCTAACACGATAAAAAAAATTGCGAAAACCTTTGTACAACACTGCACTTCTATAGCACTAGATAACATGATTTTTGCTTAACATTGGGGTCTCTCAGCGTTGATTCATCGGCAGTTTGTGTAGCTTCTCGAGCAGGGCGGTGACGGAAGATGGCCAAAATCTGAGTCTTCAAATATGTTTGGGTTGAATGAACAGACCCCGCTAAATTGAAATCCAGATGTAATGTTGGACGGAGTCATAGCTGATTGAAAGGCTGTTTTCCCAATTGCTGGGATATCGTAGATAGTTAAAGTTTTGCCTGGATTATTGGTAATCCAAGCGTCACAAGTCGTGTTGACGTATTTTTTAAGGGTTCCAAATACAGTTAATTCTGTCAAATGGTTGCAATTTATCGCTGCAGTATGGAGAAAACGATAGGACAGTAACCCCATTTCCTTTGAATAAATCGAGGGCCTCGATGGATGTCAAATGCGAGTCATGGTTACCCAGGTGAAGTAGCACAGGTCGCGCAGACTGTCCATGGTTGTGACCATGTGGTAAAGTGGATGGTTGTATCCACTTTACCAGATGGTCACAACCCTGTGGTAAAGTGGATAAAATGTTGAGCAAACATCATAAAATTGCGTTCGACCATCCAACCTGACTTGGCATCGCCGCTGGAGCCCTCTGATCCGGATCGCACGAAATGTTCATTGAACTTGGCTCGTGGGAATATGAAGGAATAGCACTTCCTCCGGCCGAGATACAAATAGCCAAAGTAACAAGGTTACCTCATTTAGCAGAGGTGATCTGTCCAATTTCTTTAAACCCTTTCCGTGCTATCACCTTGCCTGGCTTTTGAACGGTTGTAATCCTAGTCCCGAACATATTGTAGATGTCCTGTGGCTCGAATCCATGCCTGTTCAGTACTGTTTGGAGTAAAGTGAAAAAGTTTCTGACATTAGTCGTGTTCAAACTGGTGGCTCGAGCTAGGCTAGTGGCCTCAGGTGTTCGAAGAGATAAGGATTTGTTTCTGTTCATAAAATAAGAAAGCCATTATGGTGAGCCAAGCTTTTGCCCTAAATACTGTTGGCGTGAACGGCTTCGGTCACCCTCTCAATTGGTCCATTTGCTCGGTCTGTTTTTCTCTTGTACTTCCTCATAGCTAAACACAATAAGTGGTTATTATTCTCTCAGAACCTTATTTATAAACTTTTTCAGTGAAATCAGCGTCGGTATTGTGAAACATTTCAAATATATAAAAAATAATTTTAAATCAATATAGCTTTATTTCACTTAATAGTTTATTTTTTGTTTAAACTAGTTTCAATCTTTCGATCATCCTCAGTATAACGTAACTAGAAGTATTTTCAACACATGATATCTTATCATTTGGTTTTTAATTAAATTTTCTTTTTTATATCTCATTCTAATTGTATCTTCATTTTATTATGCATTTTCATTTTTATTTTTTTCAAGACTTTCTATTTTTTTTCTCTTTTAATAAGTTAATTTATTTAATTTAAAATGAAGATACAATTAGAATGAGATATATATAAAAGAAAATTTAATTAAAAACCAAATGATAAGATATCATGTGATGAAAATACTTTTAGTTACGTTTTACTGAGGATGATCGAAAGATTGAAACTAGTTTAAACAAAAAATAAACTTTTGTAAGTGAAATAAAACTATATTGATTTAAAACTTATTTATAAGTCGTATTTAAACATTATTTTTAAAAACTTTATTTATTCATTTTTTACAGAAATTGTTTCTTTTTTTAGTGAATATTAATGGAGCGGTTTGTTGGCATAGGTGTCGGGCGAGTTGTCATAGCTATGCCAACTGACCCCATACCTAACTATGCCAACTAGCCCCACAGGGATATCCAAAACAAGATGGAAACCACACAAATCCCAAACATCAGAAACAAAAGATTATGATACCTGCACGCAACCACAGTTAACCACTCTTTCGAAAACCGCCATCAGCAGCGCCTCAATTCGATCTACAGGTTCGCCAGACCAAAATAAGTTGCAATAAAAAAATTTACTCACTAGTCAGAAAAACGATGAAACAGGGGTCCTTCCTTCGTGACACTTCCAAGCAGACTGAAGTTACGGTGGATGGTGCACCTTTACATACACTCCCCACTAGCAAGATGACAGTTCTCTAGCTCCATGGTAGCACGAAACAGAAGCAATGTGCCAACTAACCCCGGTCTCCCCTACTGTTTCACCAAGACAATTCACTGGCTCACATATCAGTGAAAACGATGGTTTAATTGAATAAATTAAAATACGAATTGCTCCCCCATCCCCCGTAATCTCCAGATCTGACCCCCAGCGACTATTATTTGTTTCCTAACTTGAAGAGATGGCTTCAGGGGAAGAGATTTTCATCAAATGAGGATGTCAAATGTGAAACTGATGTGCATTTTGAAGCCCTTGACAAATCGTACTATATGAAAGGTATTCAAATGTTAGAGGACCGTTGAAAGAAGTGTATCGCTCTTCAAGGAAACTATGTTGAAGAACAAAATCGATTTTTGACAAAAAAATGTTTTTTTCATTGCTAGTCCCGGGAATTTTCACCCCATGTAGTACACGTAATACTTTTTGTGTAAGTTCAGTTCACTTAAACTCAAGCAGAATTCTTACTGGTAGAAAATAACTGAACCACACAGCAAATATTGAATAGAATATTCAATGATAGCTCAGAAGGCTGCTGGGTTTGTTCTATGGCTGTATTCTGAACACGAAGAATGTAAAAGCTCTACAGGTTTATAACTTTCAAATAATCACAAGCTTGTTGTAGAACTGAATTTATTGATATGTGAAAATTAGCTGAATACAAGGCAATATTAGCTACTTACGCAGAAGAATGTCGGCATGTCTATACTTCAAAACTTGTAGATACATTAAAAAAAAAATTGGCATGAAATGTGCGCTCACAGTACATTGTCTATATAATAACAGCTGAAGGTAAACAAATGTTAGTTTGTTAGCAGAAAACGGGGACGGGCTAATCTCGCGAACCGAGCATAGCAGGATATCGCGACTGGTACCGATGGACGCGGTCGGACGAGACGCGTGCACTGGTACCATCCTCAACTTTCAAAACTTTAAACTTTTTAAATTATTCAATTAAAACCGCCGAACTCAAAAGAAGTGGGTAATAGAAACATGTCATTCCGGGTGGGCCAGCTCCTTTCCGTTTCGCAAATTTCCACTATTTTCATGCATGCAAAATTAAACTTTTCCGCCCACCAGTCGACAAATTTTTTATTTCCATGTGTTCTACAACTCTTCATCTTTAAGCATATGCACATTTTCAAAAAGTTAAAAATGTTTTTCACTGCAAACGAAGCTTTTTCCCCAAAGCAGTTTTCCGAATTTCACGAAATCGACAATTTTGATGGACAAATATTTCGGTTTTCTGCACCTATTAATGTCAATTTTATAATTTATCAGCATTGCCTAGATGTTCAGCTTCAAAAATATACCAAACACATTTAATAGAAAAAATGTTATCATTCTAAAAAAGCGTACTTACAAAACTCACTTTTGAAATTTCCCGCGCTCATCGCCATAGTATTTTAATGTAACTGAATGGGGAGTTCGTAATTTTTCGACTTATTATTTTACTCACTAATAATTCCAGCAAGTTCGTGAAATTTGTTTCTAATTAATGAGCAACTGATGAGGATTCTTCCGCCACCAATTTTGAATTCCTGAGAACTGTCTTTCTATTTTTTTAATCACTTTTTCGCCCATGAGAATTTCTATTTACATTCGCCATGTTGCCAAAATGAAAAAGTATTAGTTGAGAACGAGTCATTTAATAACTGAAATCCAGAAATAATTTTAAAGCACCAGAAATAATTTTAGTTTCAGGAAAGGAGAAGTTAAAACCTTTAGAATTTTTTCTACTTGAATGAACTTTTTTGTTTAAAAAGCAAAATTTGAAACCGGAAATTTGAAAGAATTTTTTCAAAAGCCAAAAACCAAAATTTGAAAAAGAGACTTTTAAATAATTAATTCGTTTTTTAAAAATTCTAATATATTTTTAAAAGTCATTAAACAGTTTTTAATCTTTAAGAAATAAAACCATTTCATTTTAAATCGAAAAAGCAACACATCGGGTTGCCATTCTTGAAGTAATGTAATAGCTGCCTGCTCATCTTTAGGCAAATTCCATATTTTAAAATCCATTACGTAAAAATACGGTCCGATTTTCTGACGGACTGTAAATTCATTGCAATTTAAAGTAAGCGTATTAAATTACTGCATTCCATGAAGTTTCGTTATCTCCATGACCACGAAAATAATATATCTTATATCGTCTCTTGATCCTTGAATCTCGAGATTTGCATATTTTAATATTGCAATTTACCAATCATTAGTGCCATTATATCGCGTTACTCTTCTCTCGCTGCAGTGATTTTTAAAAATGAACCAAATTGGCGTCAAAACGATTGTAGTGCTTATAACGGAAAAGTACCGTTTATAGGTATCCAACTACCTTTAAAACGTCGATTTTAACGAACATTCCGAAAGTGATTTTATTAATTTTCTTAAAGATTGTAAATTTGTGTTTCTAAATCTTCTTTTATTTTTTCTGAATGATCATTAGAAATGAAATGATAGCGATTTAAAGGTCAGCAGCAGCTATAATTTCAATACAAGTGTTAAAAAATTTAATTATGTTTTCTGAAGAACTCATTTTTCATAAAAAATGCAAATAAATATTGTGATATGTCTATGAAATTTTTCACGTATGTTTTTGTTAATATTTATAATGCAATGAACTACAGATTTAGTTCTATGTATTTTATTTGTTGATTTATAGCTGCATTTATAGAAAATCTCATAAGAAATTACTAAAATTTTACATATAATTGCATATAATGAACTGTAATTTTTTTAGGTTTCGCGATATCGATTAGCTTTTAGTTCCTTACACTCAGGAGGTACTTATGTACATATGACAAAAAGAAATTGTTATATGCATAATTTTATTTCAGAGGTAGAGCCGTTTTGTAAAAATTTGATGAATTTCGACACAAATTCATAAATTTTGTTAAAAGTTGCACAGTCGTGGTCTATTTTTTCATCATTTTAGTGTTTTTGTGTTTATACCCCTTCGAAAAATAAGACAGAAATTGACGGAAGTATTTTTTTGAAGTGCTCCGAAGATAGTCGGATACCGTAAGCCTAAGTGCCGCCGAAAAAATGGCGTCGCTTAGGTAGGTTGCATTATTCTGAGATTTTCGCCAAACGCGAAAAAAAATCAGCAACCGAGCCAAATAGCGCCAAGCGGCACAGGATACGGAACTCTTCCCTGTCTTTCTATTTTTTTAAGCACTTTTTCCCCCATGAGATTTAATATTTACTTTCGGCCATGTTGCCGAAAGGAAAAATTATTAGTTGAGAACGAGTCATTTAATAACTGAAATCCAGAAATAATTTTAAAGTACCAGAACTAATTGGTACAGCTTTCGCAGACTGTACAGCTTTCGTCCTGCCAAGTTTGGCGATTTTGTGTATGGCGGGGTAACCGTTCGATTTTCGCGAAATTTTTTGGTTGCCAAGTTGAGGCAGTTAAGGCACCAACGTTCTGGCTCCTGTAAATTCGTGACGTTTTTATCATGTGATTATTTCGTGACGGATGTATCACGTGATTTATTTTGACCAATTATGGGTATTTAATCGTTTTTTGTTGTTGCTTGAATTAGTTTGAAAGTTTTTTGACTGTGAATTGTTACGAGATTTATGATGGTGGCCATTTTGAGTGTGAAGGATGTTGTTTGTAAATACCAGGCGAAGGTTTTGGGTAATGTTAGAGGGCGTTATTCTTGTGATAGATATACGGAAGGGGTGGTAAATGAGTCACATGTACATGGGTTTATTAATTCTGATCGAATGATTTTTCGAATTCTTGTGGGATTTGAAGTTTTTAAAGCCTGATATATTTTGCGTGAAATGTGATTTAAAAATGAAATTAAGAAAAAAGAATAATGTTTCTGATGGGTATGTTTGGGTGTGCAGAAATAAGATCGATGGGAAGGAGTGTGGTGAGCAGAGAAGCTTACGGTTTGGGTCTTGGTTTTCGTGTAGCAAATTGACAATTGTATATGCATATGTATATATATATATATATATATATATATATATATGGATAGATAGATAGATAGATAGAGGGATAGAGACAAAGAAACATGCAAAAAGATATATAGAAACTAATGGCGAAAAAGTGTAACAATTTTCCGGCAGATTCTATAAGAAATATGCGTACATCAAGAGCTTATTTTTTTATGACTTTTCTTCACAAAGTCTGAGGCCCCAATCCGCACTCCCTTATTGGGTATTTATTTATATAGGTACTGGACAGTTTATTAGGCGAATTTTTTGTCAGGTTGGCGCCAAAAACTTTTGACGCCAACTTTTCGTCAAGTTGGCGTCAAAAATTTTTTGCGCCAATTTGTCGCCAAGGGCGGTGCGTCTGAGAAAGCTGTTCCAAATAATTTTAGTTTTAGGAAATGAGGAGTTAAAAGATTTAGAATTTTTTCTAATTGAATAAAATTTTTTGTTTAAAAAGCAAAATTTGAAAATGGAAATTTGAAAGAATTATTTCAAAAGTCAGAAATCGAAATTTGAAAAAGAGAATTTTAAATAATTATTTCATTTAAAAAAATTTTAATATATTTTTAACAGTGATTAAACAGCTTTAATCTTTAAGAAATAAAACCATTTCATTTTAAATCGAAAATGCAACACATCGGGTTGCCACTCAGCTAGTCTATATAATAACAGCTGAACAAATGAGCTGAAGGTAAACAAATGTATGTTAGTTAGTCAGCAGACACGGGGACGGGCTAATCTGGCGAACCTAGCATAGCAGGATATCGCGACTGGTACCGATGGACGCGGACGGACGAGACGCGTGCACTGGTGCCACCCTCAACTTTCAAAGCTTTAAATTTTTTTAATTATAAAATTAAAACCGACGAACTTAAAAGAAGCGGACAGCAGAAACAGATGATATTCCGGATGAGCCAGCTCCTTTCCGCTTCGCAAATTTCCACTATTTTCATGCATGCAAAATTAAATTTTTTCGCCCACCAATCGACAAATTTTTTATTTCCATGTGTTTTACAACTCTTCATCTTTAAGGATATAGACATTTTTATAAACTTAAAAATGTTTTTCATTGCAAACGAAGCTTTTTCCCCAAAGCAGTTTTCCGAATTTCCCGAAATCGACAATTTTGATGGACAAATATTTCGGTTTTCTGCACCTATTAATGTCAATTTTACGATTTATCGGCATTTGCTAGATGTCCAGCTTCCAAAATATGCCAAATACATTTAATAAAAAAAATGTTATCATTCTAAAAAAGCGTACTTACAAAACTCACTTTTGAAATTTCCCGCACTGATCGCCGTTGTATCTTAATGTAACTTGAATGCCGAGTTCGTATTTTTCGACTTATTATTTTACTCACTAATAATTCCAGCAAATTCGTGAAATTTATTTCTCATTAATGACGAAGTAATGAGGATTCTTCCGCCACCAATTTTGAATTCATCGTATTTTTCGACTTATTATTTTACTCACTAATAATTCCAGCAAATTCGTGAAATTTATTTCTAATTAATGACGAAGTAATGAGGATTCTTCTGCCACCAATTTTTGAATTCATCAGAACTATCTTTCTATTTTTTTAAGCAATTTTTGCCCCATGAGATGTCATGCATACATTCCTCCATGTTGCCAAAAGGAAAATAACCAAATGCCAAAATAGTTGAGAACGAGTCATTTATTTAATAATTGAAATCCAGAAATAATTTTAAAGCACCAGAAATAATTTTTGTTTTAGGAAATGAGAAGTTAAAATCTTTAGAATTTTTTTCTAATTGAATGAGCTTCTTTTTTGTTTAAAAAGCTAAATTTGAAAACGGAAATTTGAAAGAATTATTTCAAAAACCATATCCAAAATTTGAAAAAGGGGAATTTTAAATCATTATTTCGTTTTTTAAAAATTCTAATGTAATTTTAAAAGTGATTAAACAGTTTTCAATCTTTAAGAAATAAAACCATTTCGTTTTAAATCGAAAATGCAACACATCGGGTTGCCACTCAGCTAGTCTATATAATAACAGCTGAAGGTAAACAAATGTTAGTTTGTCAGTCAGCAGACACGGGGACGGGCTAATCTCGCGAACCGAGCATAGCAGAATATCGCGACTGGTACCGATGGACACGGACGGACGAGACGCGTGCACTGGTGCAATCCTCAACTTTCAAATCTTTAAAATTTTTTAATTATAAAATTAAAACCGCCGAACTCAAAAGAAGCGGACAGCAGAAACAGATGATATTCCGGGTGGGCCAGCTCCTTTCCGTTTCGCAAATTTCCACTATTTTCATGCATGCAAAATTAAACTTTTTTGCCCACCAGTCGACAAAATATTTATTTTCATGTGTTTTACAACTCTTCATCTTTAAGGATATACACATTTTTATAAAGTTAAAAATGTTTTTCATTGCAAACAAAGCTTTTTCCCCAAAGCAGTTTTCCGAATTTCCCGAAATCGACAATTTTGATGGACAAATATTTCGGCTTTCTGCACCTATTAATGTCAATTTTACGATTTATCGGCATTTGCTAGATGTTCAGCTTCCAAAATATACGAAACACATTTAATAAAAAAATGTTATCATTCTAAAAAAGCTTACTTACCAAACTCACTTTTGAAATTTTCCGCGCTAATCGCCATAGTATCTTAATGTAACTGAATGGGGAGTTCGTAATTTTTCGACTTATCATATTACTCACTAATATTTCTAGGAAGTTCGTGAAATTTGTTTCTAATTAATGAGCAACTGATGAGAATTCTTCCGTCACCAATTTTGAATTCCTGAGTACTGTCTTTCTATTTTTTAAGCACTTTTTCGTCCATGAGATTTTCTATTTACATTCGGCCATGTTGCCAAAATGAAAAATTATTAGTTGAGAACGAGTCATTTAATAATTGAAATCCAGAAATAATTTTGGTTTCAGAAAAGGAGAAGTTAAACCCTTTAGAATTTTTTTCTAATTCAATGAGTTTCTTTTTTTGTTTAAAAAGAAAATTTGAAAGAATTATTTCAAAAGCCAAAATTTGTGAAATAAAATTTTAAATTATTATTTCGTTTTTTAAAAATTCTAATGTATGTGAATTATTGTTCTTCGTTGAATATCGAACACATCTGTTTACATTAACATTGATTTATTATCGACGAGTCACAGGACAAAAACAGTTACAATTAACATACAAGGAACATCATTATGTTACGTCTTTTTGGTAGCCGTCTGCTACATAACCTCTTTCTCTCGCGGCGTCTTTTACTCTCCCTCGTCGTGCATTCAGCTTAGCACGCCGAAGATCTCCGTCAGGCGGGAAAACTTCTGATTCGTCGCTCGGTGTTGCCACAGCTTTCTTCCAATATCACACTCGGGCATCCTGGCACGACAGGTCCTCCTGTCGCCCAAGAAAAACCAAAGGAACCAAACATAAAAAAAAAAACAAGAAAGGGGAGAAAACAAACAAAACAAAAACATGGCATGGTCGTCTTAAAGCTACATCATCGTCGTTGTATAGCAATTGTTCGTCATAGGTGCCATAGTCTTTGCCGTCACTGAAACATTTTACAAAACAAAGAAAAAAGAAAGTCATTAACAATAGTTCAGGATCATGATAGAATGTCCATTGTTCAAGTCCAAGTCGTCATCGTAAAGGAGCTGGAGGTATAGTCACTAGGTGTTTGCCCAACTTTTGAGTTGATCAGCAGCTGTAGATGTCAAGTTGGGACCATCGTGCAGACCAACTTTTCGGACGTCAAATCTTTTATGTGGTCGAACTTTTATGATTTCGTAAGGACCAAAGAATTTGGGGCGCAATTTGAGCCCAGACCCAAATTGGTTACGTTGAATTGCTTCATGATAGGTAGTTGCTTATTTTCGACGTTTGTTATACTGCTTCTTGTTTAACTCTTGTAATTTCAAAATGTTCTTGGCATCGTTGCGAAGGTGATTTGTGGCTTGAAATGTCATGTTGATAAACTCATCTTCTAGGTCAGAAACCTGCTTTATCAAAGCTAGTCGTTTTTCATCATTTTGTTCATCTCGAGCTGGCAAGTCTTTTTCTAATTGAGTCTTTAGTTCTTGCATATTCACTTCTAAACGTAATTTGGAATCGTCAGTTAACTGTAATTCGTCTTCAAGTTCTTGAATTTGGTTGTCTAATTTGATGTTAAGATCTTCAAACTTTGATTGTAATTTTTTCCTTGATTTATTCAGTTTTTCATGAATCATTTGCATATAATCTAATTTGTGGTGCAGTATACCAATATCTGGCAGCATCGTCTTCTTTTGTTCTTCTAACAGAGCAGAAGCATCTGCTTCCTCTTCAGCTTTCTTTTTATATTCTGCAATCTGGATTTTGGCAATAGCTAACTTTTTCTCAAAGTTCTTCCTTGCTTCTACTTCTTCAAATACGTGCTCTTGTAAACTCTCACGTTCACGTTCAAGATTGCGCTTAGTCTTCTCTAAAGCAATTTTAGCTTTTTGCACTGAATCTAACTGTTCATTTAATTTTTCAGTGGCTATTGTATGTTTCTGCTTCAAATTACGAATCTGGTTTTGGTGTGCAGCAGTTTCGTCTTCCAAGTTTCTCTTTAAAATATTGAGTTCTTTCTCCATTTTAGTTCGCAAAGCTTGTTGTGTAGCTATTGAATCCATATAATCAATAAGTTTATTCCTCAAATATTCTAACTCCTCATTTAAGTTTCTTTTCTGCTTTTCAGACATTGCTACAGAGGCTGTTCACACATTTTTTAGACGATGTATATTGTATTCACAAAACTAAATTACATAAAATATAATTTTGGTAGCGCTCCAAACCCGGTAGCAGTAAAACAGTTAAACAGAAGAGTACCAAAATGCGTCAACAAAATGAAGGGGGTAAGCAAACTATAAATAATCCTACGTTAATAACCTGCGGTAGTTTCGTTAGAGGACACTACCTGAGTTGGATATAAAGCTTCAGTTTCGATACTGGAGATCCTCAAAGACCTTTCTAAACAACAAAAGGTTTATTTACAATGGGTGCCATCTCATACAGGACATGAGACTGCTTATACTCTTGCTAAGGATTCCCTCCGACCAGTGACGTAGCGAGCATAACTGGCGCCCGGGGCACGATACTTTTTTGGCGCCCCCTTTCCGAAAAACATATAGTAATACAGAGGCTGTTCACACATTTTTTAGACGATGTATATTGTATTCACAAAACTAAATTACATAAAATTCTTGTGTTTTAAATGTTCTATTTGACATCCCTTATTCTGAACTATCTTTCGACACCGCAATTTCCAGGATAATAATGCCTTTTGAAGTGTCAGAAGAGGTATTCTACCCCATTCCTCTTGAACAGCTTTCCAGAGTCCTGTAAGAGTTTTGGGACGACGTTTGGATAATGCAGATTTTAAAAGTCCGAAAGCACAAAAATCCATAGGTGATACATAGGGAGATTTAGTAGGGATATCAGTGAAGGGTTATGGCCTTGATACCAGTCTTTTGTTCCATTTCTTTTAGGAAATTTACAGTGGATTTTGATGTGTGACTGCTAGCTTTGTCCTGATGGAGTCTCACAGATTGATGGCACTGTGGGTAAAGCGATGGTATTTCATTCAGAAAAATTGACGATAAAATATGTTCCTGATAGTATTTGGAGTTAATCTTGACATTTTTTTCCACTCTCTTTATTTTTAACTTGCCATTATAAGAAAAACCAGCAACAAACATGAATCCCTTAGAAAAACTTTCTTTCGATTCTTTGAACCATGTACTTAAATTTTTTTCTCCCCTTTTATGATAATAAATGGCTCTTTTTTTGTTGCAATCATTTAAATACACCCATGATTCATCTATTGTGACAATTGTTTTCCATTTTTTTTTATAAGTGTTTCTCATATAGAATTCTGCAGCGTGTCCTGCGTTCAGCGATATGATTTGGAAGAAGACGATGCACATTGCGTTTTTTCGCTTTCTTAAGATTTAAATCAACGTTTATCATTTTGTTTACAGTGGACACCGAGCATTTTAATGATTTTACAACTGTCCTTTGACTAGGGGGATTTTCTTTTAACATTAAACAGCGTACCTTTGCAATAGTCGAAGATGTCCGTTTTTTCCTTGGATACTTGTTTCGAATTTTTGTCCCACTTGAGGCTCCAATTTGACGTTTTATTCCTATCTTGTTGACGATATTACCTATCGACGCTTTAGATATCACAATACCACGACTCTCACATCGTTTTGGGATAACGGAGTATGCATATTTTTCTTCGGAAAGAGCATAAATGTAGCCTTCGAACCACTGCTTTGTTAAAAACGCCATTTTGAATAAAAACAAAGCTTTCAAGCCGCTGACGATAATTTTGACTTTTAAAAACATAGTACAATTGCAATTATTTCTTTTGCAGCAAACGATTTTTTATTACCGCTTACCAAAATCGTCTAAAAAATGTGCGAACAGCCTCTGTAAAACTTCTTGCAACTGAATCAATCCAGATTCCAAAGCTTTTTGTTTCTTTGAAGCTTTTTTCGCTTGAGCATGTAGTTCATCTTTAACTAACCGATATTCTTCCACTTCTCGCTGAAAATCTTTCAACTGACCGTGCAAATTTTTGAGTTTGTGGGTTTGGTCAGTAATCATTGTAGCTTCGCTACCTGAATCGTGAAGCTCATGAAGATCAACATTGTTTATCATTATTGGATAACACCTATAATTGGATGGTGTAGGAACATGTAAGGCGTCATTATGTGGAGTAGTTTCCGAAGAATTTTCCGGGATTGTCTGTCCAACGCGCTGCGAGCAAGTTGAGGATAAATGCCCAAAAGAATTGCACGTAAAACATTTTGGAGTCGTATGCTGGCAACTGGAGCTTTTGTGGCTCTTGGAACCGCAATTGTAGCAAACGGGGGGGTTTGGGAGAATTATTAGGGAGTTTTCTGTCGAAGGTATAATTTCGTTGACGATTATCATATGTGAATTTAATATCATTAGGAGGTTTACTTAATTTGGACGTTGAAAGAAATTTCTGATAAACTGTTAATTTTTCTTTGAATTCTGGAACAGATTTAGCACCATATAACAAAATTTTATTAGATGTAAAATCGGGAATACCGTTGATAACATAATCAAAAATTGAAGAAATGTCAATTTGACCTCTTGAACCGATTTCTCGGATAGCTATGAAGTAGTCGTGTAAGGATTCATTAGGTTGTAACCGTCTTTGCAGCAACATCGTATGAAGATCAGCGCTATTTAATTTGGAGGAAAATTCTTCTAGTAAGTTTTCTTTTAGCGAATTCCAAGTGGTTATGCCATGAAGAGAATTAATAAATGTTTTTGCGGAACGAACTAAACATTTTTTCGCAAAGACAATTTTGTGGACATCATTTGTGATGCCATTAAGATCAAAAAGTTCTTCTAAATCCTGTATGAAAATTTTAACGCTGTAAGAATAGGACGAACCGTTAAAATTCTTAATGCACTCAGCAAGGTCACGTAACGATAAATGTATTCCACTGTTTGTAACTGGAAAGCACTGCGAATCAACATCAGACAAAAAATGATTTATCTGTCTCTGCTCGGAAGAGTTGTTTATGTTAGAATGTGAAGCTGCGGTTGGAAATGAACTTTGAACTGGCACCTGGCTAGTCGCCAAAACCGTAGAGCTTCTGTTGGCGTCGTGTGAATTATTTTCGGTTTCACTCGTATCCGAGAGCACAGGCGGGGGGGGGGGGAAATAATGCAAAGTTATTTAAAGCATTGAATATAGTTTCACAGGTCTGAGCTGGGTCTTTAGAACAATCAAGATGTAGCAAATTCGCAATACAAATTAAATCGGTGCTGGAAAATGTTTTAAGTCTTTTATCGCGTTCGCCATTGACATGAAAAGTTTTAGGGAAACCAGAAAAAATGCGGAGTTCTTTACGGTTGTCCCTCCTAGCATCATTTTCAAATATAAACATGTAATAATCTAATTACCTTTGTTGACCCTGATTTAAGGGCTTTTGAAATATGCGGAATATCATTTAGAGTACTCATATTGAAAGTAAACAGCACAAAATATAAATATGCAAATATATCTTCAAAAACAAAACACTTCTTGTATCGGAATTGAAAATACACACATTCATCAGAAAAGATACTTTCTTTTCTTAAATATTTTTTAAATATGCTCATATATCTTCAAAATCAAAATCAAAACACTTCTTGTATGGGAATTAAAAATGCACACATTTGTTAGAAAAATATAATTTCTTTTCTTAAATACTTCTTAAATATGTTCATATATCTTCAAAAACAAAATCAAAACACTTCTGGGAGATTTAATTTGAATTGTTCATCCTCAGTAACAACAAATAGATGATCGTAAAATATCTTCATTTGACAAATTAAATTAAACTCACCGGTTCGTCGTAGATGAGCAAGAATAAATCGGAGTAATCCGGAGTAATCCAGTCTGTTAATAACGTCGTAGGATGGCTTGCTAGGGGATAGGGAATGGTGGCCCAGAACGCACTTTGAGAAAAATGCAGCGGCCGAGTCCTCATGTGAATTATTGTTCTTCGTTGAATATCGAACACATCTGTTTACATTAACATTGATTTATTATCGACGAGTCACAGGACAAAAACAGTTACAATTAACAAGCCGTCTGCTACATAACCTCTTTCTCTCGTGGCGTCTTTTACTCTCCCTCGTCGTGCATTCAGCGTAGCACGCCGAAGATCTCCGTCAGGCGGGAAAGCTTCTGATTCGTCGCTCGGTGTTGCCACAGCTTTCTTCCAATATCACATGTATTTTTAAAAGTGATTAAACAGTTTTCAATCTTTAAGAAATAAAACCATTTCATTTTAAATCGAAAATGCAACACATCGGGTTGCCACTTTGCTAGTAATACAATACATATAGAACGGTGAGCAAAGAAGACATGCCTCTCCTCCCTACAAGACTACATGCTACTGAGTTATTTCGCTGGAAGGGGGAAAGCGATGGCAAAATTTGCGAAGTATCGCCATCTGTTGACAGTTGTAAGAGTTAAACTTCAGTAGAAAACGAAAAAATTTAAAATCAGAATCCAACACCTTTTTTTACAAAATTTTGGAAAAAATTCCGTTTTTACACGATAAAAAAAAAGTTTTTTTTTTTTCATTCAGTATTTAAAAAAATTTCATAACACCTGCATCGAATTTCTGACTAAAAATATCCAACCTCAGTCATCAGAAGTTTTGCCTGAAGCTATTGTACAAATTTCTTCGGACGAAAACGATTCTGCACCAGCGCAACACAAAACGATGCGATAAAGCGAATACCAATAATAAAGCGTCTTATCGTATACAGTTTTTATTTTGTTCCTAAATTTGTTATTTATTAAAAATTTGAAAATAATGTTATAGATGCACTTCCTGCGCATGCACGAAAAACAGAATCAGAACAGAAAAGAAAGTGACTAACATGGGCCGCACGAGAACACGTTGTATCTTGGGCGTGTGTAAAAGAAACTGAATTTGATATAACTTGTAAATAGATGGAGTGATATTTATTATGTGTATCATTAAAAGTATCATTTGTGTTTCGCCTAGCTCTTGATTCACATTTGGAACGATCATCTGTGAGTATGCAGCTACGAAACAGAAGTAGGGGAATCGAGATAAGGTCTTACTAAAAAAGATTCCTGAGAATATAAACATTCTCCCTTGAGACCTCTTCGGTGTAACTCAAAAATTCGTGCTGAGACGTAAGTCATTTCCAGTGAAGTGACCATCTATGCGTCGCCAAGACAAACGTCCGAAAACTTTGGCCTGTTATAAGGTTGGATGCCTGAATGAGACGGATGGAAGCAGATATTAAACTTAACAATAAACTTTATTTAATCTCCTTCATCATCTATCGGTTACAGATCAGCGAGCGAAGTGTTCGCATGCATCGAGAATTTCTCGAGACACAATACTGCAACATAAAATGACATTGGATGGTGGTGACATCTATTATACAGTAAATGAAATGAAATGCATTTATAAATTAAATAAAATAGGTTATCACTGCAGGCCTCTATTGACCAGGTTTTGAGTCACTTCATGAGGCATCTGCCGACGTGAAAATCAAAATGATGGGTGGCACAGAACGGGGGGAAATTGGTAAAAGAGACACAAAAATGGGGCTTATAATGATTTTTTTTCTTTTAAAGCCAGTGATAGATTTCACATTCGTGGGATAAATGAATTGAAGAATTACCAAAAAAATGGGTCCAGCATGATGGCCTTTAAATAACAATGATGCTCATCTATCGATGTCACGATGCGAAATGTTTTAATGCCCACAGACTGTATGACTCATAATTATGTGATACAAAGCTGGATTAAAATTTAAGTTGTTTCTAAAATTCAAAGAAAAATACAACTAACATAAACTAAACATCTTAGCTGCGGTTTGACATGCATCACCCTGAACAACAGTAAAAAAATTTGCTTTTTCTTAGGCAGGAAGCGCATGTTAGATTATAAGTAATGGCCGACCACACTGTATAGTTGTTAAAGACGCGAGTCCGAATCCCGACTGATATTGTCTCGTCGAATGCCAGAAAGAATAAGCACTGCATTAGGTGTATGGGAACTATTATTCCCATATTACGGACATCAGAAGGTATAAGCAGCAATTATAAACATAACATGTTCTTTTATTTAAAAGTTGACACATAACAAATTTACAGTTACGAAACCCGGCTCGTAGTTCATCGCAGTGAATTCGGAGCGGAGAAGCGTGCGTACCACGCTAGTACGGAAAAGTGAAGTAGTGAAGATCGGTGTTCCAATGTCCGCGGCAATTCCTTAAACCTGCGCGAACCAGATGCGCAGAACGCGACGTCGGAGTTGTCTGCGAGTTGGGTTGCCACAGTATTCCCCCCCAAGTACCGTAGGTACTGAGGGTTACAAGTAACGGGGGTTAAACCGAACCCGTCGACCAGAACGCGTTGACACTGGAACTGGAGTCGTTATTGGAGTCGGCGAGGGCGAAGCTCTCGTAAGGGCCTGTTCACGTAGGAGTCCGTTGCGTAGCGTTAAGGGAAAGATGACGTTGAGACGAAAATAAACCAATCATAGGCGTTAAACATTTCATTGCTAATCGTTTGGAGGCCTATGATTGGTTTATTTTCGTCTCAACGTCATCTTTTCCTTAACACAACGTAACGGACTCCTATGTGAACAGGCCCTAACAGTTGTAGGAGTAGGTACGCTAGTCGTGACAGGATCATTTGGATTCAACACAGGATGCTGCGACGTCAGGGAGTCGCTGGTGGTGAGGAATGCTGGCTTTAAATGGTCGAGGCCAATAACACAATTCTTACCATTCATAAGCAATGTGTAATATTTAGCCGTTCTGTCCATTACCTTGAAGGGTCCGTTGTACGGATGCTGTAGTGAGCGCCGGATCCCATCATAGCGCACAAAGACATGAGAGCACGATTCGAGAGAAGGGTGCACGAAGGTGGTCGGATTGTGGTGAGCAGAAGTGGGAGTTGGTGAGAGACTCTGCATTAAGCTACGGAGATGTTGGACGAACTCGGATGGTTCGACTGCAGGGGGTGGGGATAGATGGAGAAAATCTGCAGGGAGGCGGAGAGTAGAGCCATATACATGCTCCGCACTTGTGCACTGGAGGTCTTCCTTGAACGAGGAGCGGAGTCCCAGGAGGACTAGTGGGAGAGTCTCAGTCCACCGGTTGTTTGAGTGACATCTAAGGGCCTATTTAAGTGAGCGGTGAAAACGCTCAACTAGCCAGTTGCCCGATGGATGGTACGGCGAGGTGCGGATGTGCTTCGTGCCTAGTAGTGACATAAGATCAGAGAAAAAATGTGCTTGAAACTGGCGTCCTTGATCGGTGGTGATGACGGAAGGGGTTCCAAAACGGGCAACCCACTGACTGATGAAAGCGCGTGCTACTGTCTCGGACGAGATGTCCGTTATCGGGATCGCCTCCGGCCATCGAGTATACCGATCCACGCACGTAAGCAAGTAAGTGAATCCCTCCGAAGGCGGAAGTGGGCCCACCAAATCAAGATGTACGTGATCGAAGCGATGAGATGGCGGAGAAAATTGCTGCAGGGGGCTGCGTGTGTGCTTATGTACCTTTGAGCGTTGACAGCTCAAGCAGGTACGAGTCCATGCTGTGATGTCCTTCGCCATTGATGGCCACACATAACGCTCTGAAATGAGCTTCTTGGTTGCTCGTACTCCAGGGTGAGATAGTCCATGCAGGGAGTGGAACAGACGTTCTCGGCACGCCTCTGGGACGAAAGGACGTACTTCGCCGGTACTGCTATCGCAGAATATTTGCAGATCGTTTGAAAGTTTTAGTGGCTGAAGAACCAAACTCGTATGCGTCTCTCCAGAGAGAAGACGTTGTATTTCCTGGTCATGCGACTGGGCCTTAGCGAGTTCGGTGAAGTCGAAACTAGTGATACTCGCAATGTGGTCCAGGCGTGACAAGGTATCTGCAACAACATTCTTGTTTCCTGGAACATGGCGAATGTCTGTAGTAAACTGCTACGAAGTCGCTATGAAGTCGAGGTGCCTCAACTGACGGGGCGAGCAAGAATCGGAGTTCTTAGTAAAGGCATATGTTAAGGGCCTATGATCGGTAAAAACTATAAAGGACTGACCTTCGAGAGAGTGTCGAAAGTGCTTAATCGCTAAGTAGATAGCTAGCAATTCCCTATCATAGGTATTATACTTCCGCTCAGCGTTCGTTAACTTTCGTGAGAAGAAAGAAAGAGGCTGGAGTCCCAAAGTGGTTTTTGCATGCAGGGCCGCTCCGATGGCAGAATCGGAAGCGTCAACCATTAGAGAGAGTTGTTGCCCGGGAGAGTGGAAACCGAGGGGGACTGCCTGTGAGAGATCAGCCTTGCATTTATTAAATGCAGCAAGCGCTTCGTCCGTCCAAGGCACAGGACGTTTATCATTCTTTCGAGAATCTTTCAAGAACTCATTCAAGGGCGCTTGAGTATGCGCGGCGTGTACCATGAAACGCCTATAAAAATTTATCATGGCCAGGAATCTGCGGAGCTGGGAAATGGTCTCAGGTTTTGGGAAGTTAGTAATTTGTTGCGTTTTCTCTCGTAAGGGTTCAATACTGGAAGATGAAATTTTACATCCCAGAAAGGTTACAAAAGGTTTACCAAGGACGCATTTGGCATGGTTCAGTTTAAGGTTGTATTGTTTGAGGCGGTCAAAAACTTGTTGGAGGTGAGAACTATGCTCTTCAGAGGAGCAAGAGGCGATGAGAATGTCATCGAAATATGGCACACAGAAATCAAGGCCAACAAGGACTTGATGGATGAAACGCTGAAACGTTTGTCCCGCGTTTCGAAGACCGAAAGGAGTGAATACAAATTCGTACAAGCCAAAAGGAGTGGTGACGGTGGTCTTTGGCACGTCATCTGGGTGGACAGGGATCTGGTGGTAAGCCCTGGCCAGATCGAGGGTGGAAAAAATGGAATTATTATGCAAGAGTTGCGTACAATCTTGAATGTGTGGTACAGGGTACCGGTCCGGAATGGTTACGGCATTGAGTCTGCGGTAATCGCCACAAGGACGCCAATCACCGTTTGTTTTTCTAACCATATGCAAGGGACTAGCCCAAGGGCTTTTCGATGGCCGAATGATGCCTTGGGAAAGCAGAAATTCGAATTCCTGACGTGCTGCCCGTAATAATTCCGGTGACAGACGTCGGGGTTTGGAAAACACAGGAGGACTCGTAGTTTCGATATGGTGAAAAACAGAAGTAGATGTAGGATTGGACGGAAGGTAGGATGGATTTGTGAGTTGAGGATAATTTTTGAGAAGCTGGTCGAAACTAGAGTTTCCCCAGAGAATAGAAATATTTGTGGAGCTAGGATTAGTTGAAGGTGATTTGCCTCTCGAAGATATTTTAGTTAGATTGTCGATTAGGGAGTTATTTCGGGCATCGACCAGTAAGCCAAAATGTTTCAGAAAGTCGATGCCTATAATAGGCTGTGAAACGTCCGCGATGATGAACGTCCACTTAAAGGAGCGTCGGAGGTTGAGGTCTAACTTGAGCAGTTTAGTTCCGTAAGTGGGGATGTTCGAGCCGTTGGCGGCCAAAAGAACCAAGTCTGACGTGCCTGATGCGTTTGGTACTAACGATTTGGGAATTACCGACAAATCGGCACCTGTATCAATGAGAAACTCTATTGTAGACGAGGGATCGGCCAAGAGGAGGCGATTGATCTGGCGATCGCGTTGTAGGCCATCAGGCGGTCGCTTTATTAGTTTCCCGACTGCCGGAAGGAGCATGGGGATTTACACCGTTTGGCTCTTACTCCAAAGTTGGTGTGGTAGAAACATAGACCGTTGGCCGCTTCCTTGTATTGGCGAGGGCGGCTTCTCGATCGGCTGTTCTCGCGGCGGTGGGCACCTTTATGTGGGTTACGACCACGTACCAGTGCCGATAACTCGTTCACCTGCTGGGTAAGTCTATCTATGCGAGAATCAAGGTCGGAACCTTGATTGGTGTTTTTTTGTACTGGCGACGATGTTTATTTCGGGGGGTGCTAGGTCGTGAATTTTATCTGCAGCTGCAGCCAGTGTGCTGAGGTCATCGCTCAGGGTAGCGAGAATACTTCGGGTAGAGGTTGGAACCATAAAGATTCCTCGCGAACCATAAAGATTTTAACAAGGGGTCGCCTATCGACGTGCCAGCTAATGTGCGCATTCGCGCCAAGAGTTGTGAAGGGCGTTGGTCGCCCAATTCGAGACCTTTTAGCAGCGTACGGATTTTGGACTCTTGGCTTTCGGTATTCAACTCAATCAATCGCTGCTTTAGAGTATTATATTGGTCCTTGTCAGGTGGATTTAGAACGAAATCAGCAATTGGGTCTAAAACACTGGACTCTAGCGCTGCAATGGCGTGGTTAAATTTTGTGGAGTCCGCCGTAATATTTGCAATGGTAAATTGTGCTTCAATTTGCCTAAACCATATGTATGGATTGGTTTTCCAGAAAGGAGGTGGTTTAATGGAGACGCGCGAAAGATTCGCGGAAGGGTCGCCGGGAGGTTGCATCATATAAATCAAGGAGAGGAACAATACAAATACAATTCAACAGCTACGTATGCCAAAGGTAATGGTGCAAAAATAAGGTGAAATACAGTTGTTATACGATATAAGTATTCAGTAGGGAAATAATCAAGCATGTGCAAAGAAAAATTATGTATAGAAATAAAGTATGCAAAGAAAACATCAATACCAAAATGCGCAAAAGTCTAGCAAAAAAAATATGGGAAAGAGACGCTAGCATGTAAGGAAATTACGGGGATAATATCTGGTACAGCACAGTACGAAAATACATTACAAAAAAAAGTATAAGGGTTGGAAGAGCATATATACGCAATACCGAGAAGGTAAGTTTAATAGAGTTTACGGTAGAAAATAATGGGACAGCTTACCTATCACGTAGATAGTTGTGATAATCCATTTAATTAGTCCTAGGGCTTAATTATCCGAGCAGTTAGGCACCACGAAAAAATAGGCGTGCGACACGTGATCGCTGTTTGATTCTTTGCGTCAAGAAATCAGAATAATCACTGTAAGGTATAAAACCTTGCACCACACATATCGTAAGCGAGGACACAACACACAGTATCAGGATGGTGGAGAAGAAAAATTTTTTGGAGCTTCACAAACACGCTGTCTTGTCGGGCCAAGTGCGAGTTATAGCAGATGACAGCCGCGGGGAAAAAAAAATTCCCAGAAAAAGTGAGACGTACTCCGAATGGTTAGCCGCTTAAGAGATCATATGAAGCACAATTTCACCAAAATTGTAGATAACCCGGGGAGATGCTGATGGATCGCTGCTTGGTCGGCCACGCGGCAAATCGAAAGCAAAATTGTCCAGTCAGTCTCTGGTCACCAATTTATGGGAACTATTATTCCCATATTACTGACATCAGAAGGTATAAGCAGCAATTATAAACATAACATGTTCTTTTATTTAAAAGTTGACTCATAACAAATTTACAGTTACGAAACCCGGCTCGTAGTTCATCGCAGTGAATTCGGAGCGGAGAAGCGTAAGTACCACGCTAGTACGGAAAAGTGAAGTAGTGAAGATCGGTGTTCCAATGTCCGCGGCAATTCCCTAAACCTGCGCGAACCAGATGCGCAGAACGCGACGTCGGAGTTGTCTGCGAGTTGGGTTGCGACAGGTGTAAGGTTCATTTTCTCTCTTCCAAATGGTGCCTACATCGATTTTTACTAGAAAGTCCCTGTCTTGTGCATAATTCTAAATATGTTGGTTTGATGGAATTTTATACAGCATTCGATAAGCCTGGGTATTTTGTTTTATGTGTAGTTCTTTGGGCTACAACCCGCTGAAATAACGCCGGCTATCAATCCCTAAAGGACACTGCCCGTGCATAGGGTTATTTGTGCTTGAAGCACAGTGAAAAATTGCAGCTATGACATTTTGTTGCATTCTAGAAGTAATTTTTGGCATTTTCGTTGAAAAAAACTAAAAATATCGAGAAAAATAAATGGATATAGTGACTTTCAAATGATTAGATAAGAAGCGAACTCGCGTGTAAACAATGATTTGGAATGCACATTTTAATGCCAATTTCTAAAACAAAATTAGGTTAATATCGTTGCCAGATGTAATTCTTAATATTATTAAGATGCTTAAAAAACCAATTTTGTGTTTTTATGTGCATATATAATCAGTTTTCCTAACAAAATCATGAAAAACAGCGATGTAAACAAACATTTTTGCTTATTTCTGGTTTGCAGAAACGTACTTCCGGTTGTAAAATTTCACCGCCAAGCAATATTAAAATACAGTGGAATCTCGATCTATCGTTTTCGAAGGAACTGACTGAACTAAACGATGGATGCGGGAAAACGATAGATGCGGGAACATACAAAAAAGTATTAACATTCCTTAAAGTTTGATATCCCTAAAATATATTTATTCACATACATAAATGCATACATACCTGTAGTGTAATTGAAGATAAAATGACAAAGTTGTACTGAAATCCAAGATAATAATAATAAAAAAAGAAATACACGTAGGTGCACAGGAATTTTGATTCAAATAAAAGTATTTAATTTTCGTTTGTTTTTCAGATTTTTCTTCGGAAATCTTCGTCGGATTTCTCTCCACAAGTAAACAATTTTTTTTCTGTGTTGCAAGTTTCATTCCTTTCGGTATCGGTTATTGTGTGAGAGTATAAAGAAGCGTCAGCCGTGAATTGTTTGTAACTAGAATCATTCCATTCATTGCACTGGATGGGGTCCAACATAAGACCACCAGGAAGTTCTGCTTCCGGGTGAAACCCTCACCGGCCATTTTTTAGTACAGCAATCAGAACCTTTTCACACTCTAGACCAGAGGTGGGGAACCTTTTTACCATTATAGGCCACATGTAAATTAGGTAGTAATAAAGGAGGCCGCATAAGTTGATGAACCTATAAATGCGACTTTTATGAAATTATTATAGTTAGATATAGTTTTAACAATTTGGTGCATTATATAGAAAAATAACAACAAAAAAATTAAGTCCTTATTTCTTTATTATTTGACACAAAAAGTTACAATATAAAATATTTTTGTATTTACATAAGGATAAAAACTTGTTATAACATTAATTATTATTTTCTTTTGCAGAAAAAATAATACGTTTTAACGTACATGGATTCAGTCACAACAATAATACACTGAAGTGCCACTGAATTAGGGATAGCAAAGCCTATGCAAATTGTGTAGCGCTGCGCATCATATATGCGCAAGTGAGGGCGCTGTGGTAACTGCATATATAGCGCGTACTGTGGTTGTTCTGAATTAGTTGTTGGAATTGCCAGTATGGGTAAACTGCCTGATTTAGACTCCTTCGATCGCGGACAAATCGTAGGTGCGCGACACATGGGCCATTCAATTTCCGAAATCGTCAGACAGCTAGGATTTTCAAGGTCGACAGTGTCAAGAGTATACCAAGAATACATGGATGGTGGAAAAAAAACTAGCGATCGGACAAACTGCAAAGGACAATTAGCCTTGACAGTGCGTGGTGAGAGACGGCTCAGGCGTATTGTACGTAGCCAGCGAAGCCAAACATTAGCTCAAATTACCACCCAGTTTAATGACGGTGCCAGTCGTACAGTCAGTAAACGGACTGTGCAACGCTCGCTTCACCGTATGGGTTTCGCGAGCCGTCGACCTACCAGAGTACCATTGCTCTATACTCGCCATCGGGCTGCACGTCTTGCCTGGGCAAGAGAGCACAGAGACTGGAGTGTAGAGGACTGGAAACGAGTATCATGGAGTGATGAGTCTCGATTCCGAGTACTTAACGCCGACGGGAGGCTGAGAATATGGCGTCAGGCTCATGAAGCCATGGATCCTGCATGCCTGGCTGGAACTGTACAAGGGCATGGTGGCTCAATCATGGTCTGGGGTGTTTTTTCGTAGCACAGTTTGGGATCTTTGGTGCGTGTACCAACCTTCCTCAATGCAATTCGGTACGTAGAGTTGCTGGGTGATCACCTCCATCCGTTTATGCTGTTCTGTTATCCGCACGGTAATGGAGTTTTCCAGCAAGACAACTGTACCTCTCACAAGTCCCAGTTGGCTAATGGCTGGTTGGATGAGCATTCCTCTGACTTCTCTATCATGAATTGGCCACCTAGAAGCCCAGACTTAAATCCTATTGAGCATCTTTGGGATGTTTTGGAACAAGGCGTGAAAGGCCATCACACAGCACCAAAGAACCTTACTGAATTATGGACAGCTTTAGCCAATATTTGGCAAGCAATTCCCGTGGAACGTTTCCAGAAACTTTTTGAATCTATGCCTCGTCGTGTGGCAGCCGTTATCAAGGCCAGAGGAGGCCCAACTCGTTACTATGTAGGTATTTCTAATTCAGTGGCACTTCAGTGTAGTAAGAAAATAGTTTTTGTGTAGAGATCATATAACATGTCTGGTAGTATTGCTAAGAAACTCTGAGCATTAAATTACATATAAAGTGTAGTTAAAGTATCATACAATCAAGGTAAACGAAGCTCATTTGGATAAATATACAATTGTAGCGACTTTAGACAACAATTTCAAAATGTCAACTTTATTTTGGCCGACACTGTACATACTTTCATGCCGTTCTTTATTTAATTCTATTGATTTGGAAATTTTTGTAATCTATATAATTAAATATTAATTGATACAAGTGCTATCTTTTATGAAGGCCGCAAGAGAAGATCACGGAGGCCGAATGCGGCCTCAAGGCCGCGCGTTCCCCACCTCTGCCCTATACCAAACACCAGGGCGCCTCCATCCCAAGGCCAAGAAAAATGCCAGAGGACAGCAGAAACCGCTCAGGTCGGCTGACTGTGAGCCATTGTTGATAAGAACAGAAATGTTCAATAGTCAGAGAATTTGGAATGAGTTTCCGAAAATTGGATACTTCAGGGGCTAAAGAATTAAGGAACACCAACGACGAACAAATAATGGGAGTGGTACGATTCTGCGAAACCAAGCTAAACAGGAGAGAACAATAATACGATACCGTGCATCTCAAATGTTCTGCTCATTGTTTAATTAGAGAGTCATTCTAGCTCAATCCAGTCATTTATATTTCAGGTTCAGTTATTATCAAAAAACGATCGATCCGATAAATTAATGTAAAGCTTCAATATTCTGAACGAATATTGTGGGAAAACGATGGATCGAGGAACGATCCATGCGGTCTGTTTTTGCTTGTTTTCTATGGAATTTATTCGGGACTGGATGAAATAAACGATGCATACAGGGATCGATCGAGATTCCACTGTATTTATAACTTCGGTTCTAGACTAGCTAGAAACAAAATTCAAACAGATTTTGAAAGTTAAAAGATTGGGCATTCATAAAATAGCAAAAAAAAATCGATATTTTGACAGAAATTGACGTTTTAAAGATGTCCTTATACCTTAATCATAAGACCTTATGTGGTCAAGCTACTGATGACGTTCCTTACTTTACTTTAATGACCTCCGATTTTGTTATTCGTTGTCGAACGAAGGCCGTTTTAACAACGATTTGGTTGAAAAGAAATCTGTTCGAAAGGTCCATTGTCTCGCTAAACCTTCTGCCAATCTAAAGCCTGCACACACACACACACAAAATCAGAGAAATTTCAGCTTGAGGCCTCCGTAAGTGATCGGTTTTAAAAAGAAATACATTTTGCGAACCTCAGGACATATACCATCTTTATCATGACAATTTGCCGTTCGTCGAATGACAAACAGCGTCGTACAAGTTTTGACTATCTAGTTGCCCATAAAAGTTCCTTTTCGACCGCGAGAAAATATCTTAAGTAATATTTATTAATAGTATTTGGAACAAGGGGCCTCGAAACCAGATGGCGCTTACGCTCGTCCAATAACTCGTGATTTCAGTGAATCATCCTTTCGACTACTTTATACAACTTCCTCAGTTTAGAGCTGATTCGGTCCAGTGCAACCTTAAGCAGAGCTTTAAATGGATATAAACCAAAATGAAAAATTCCGATCGAATTTTTTATTTATTTATCCACGTGAAACCATTATTTTGATTTGGCTCCTAAAGATTTTTATCGTTCCGGAGCAATTCATTTGCTCCGAGTCGGAACAAAAAATATCTCTCAGAAACGATTCTGCTCCTTTTCCTCTTTAGCGAATTTCCAAAGATTATTAAGCTATTCCGATGTGGCTTAAATTAAAATTTTTGGAATTTTTTTCAGGACACTTCTATACAGATTAGTGTTTCAAGCATCCCATAATAAACTGTATCATTTTTTGGTATGTGTACTGTACTATAGGAATAGATCTATATATCCATCATCCTTTTGAATAGGTTGAGGTAGAGAGTTCGACTTTGGCACAAAAATGGCTCTTGTCTTGGCCATGGGAAAATGTTTCAAAAGTTCTCAAGATTGAGGGTTTTTACTTTTGAGTCAAACCCTTGCTGTCCATAATTGAAAATAGTGTAATGATTTGTGGCCCCTTTTGCTCGAAATCGAGCAAATTTTATTTTATTTTCAGAATAACAAAAGACTTTCTAACTCAGAGAGCAAAGTGCTTATTGAACTTTGACACTTCAGTCTTATCAAGTTTAACTGATTGTCATGGATGGCCAAAATGAACAGCCAAAAGAGCTTAATCATGAGAAAAATTTCACATCACTTCGAACACAGACGCCTCCATAGATGCGGTTTCTTCTGGTTGTTAAAATTCGGTTAAAAGATTTTCTTTAGTTTCAATGAAGCAACTTGACAGCAAATCGTGTTGTTTGCAAAATTGTAGGGACATCTTGTTAGCTCTCTCGTCGGCGGTAGTAAGGATTTTCTTTAGCTTCTCTTCTTTGATAGAAGGTTATTGCCATTAAATACTTCCTAGGTTGTACTTCACGTTCGGCTGCCTTGTTGAATAGATAGGCCAGCGAATGTCTCAACTCTGAGTTTCTTTTTCTCAAGCTGTGTACTATTGTATATAAGACGCTCACCTTCAACTCGTACGTACTGATCGACTAAGTACTGAGGCCACAATTTGCCGGAGTTGAGTAAAAGAGAAAATGGGCCGTGGCGGCCTTGTGGTACAGCGTTCTGGTTTTCGGTGCTGAGGGTGCTCAGATCGAATCCTGGCGAAGCGCCACTAAAGTCCCACCGTTTGTGTCGTCCCTTCATAGGGGGCAATGCTAGTCCACCTATATGGCGCCCCCATAATAAAATGACCAGCAAAACTGCGGTGAATTATAGGCGAATGTCTTCGCGACAAGTGCCTCCGCATTTGAAAAAAAAAAGTAAAAGAGAAAATTCTTTCCGGATAGCCATTCTATGAGTCAATTTTCTATGCTTACCGTAGGTCTGTCTTTCGTGTGGCCTATTCTTATCCTATCCACCTTCTCCGTAAGGAAACGGTAAAACGTATCGTGTATGTGAGTTGATGTGGAGAGTTTATATTTAGTCTCAAATCCCTTAGGAAATACCTTCAAGTCTTAGTTTCCTGGAGGATCTCCGTCTTTAGTCGTGAAAATTGCAGCGATGTCATCTGCTGAAGGCAAATTAATCGGTTCTTGCTCTGGCTATTCTGGTAGCAAAAACATTCGAACTTCGTATGGCTCCCTGCCTTCGATAAGTGCCGATTCGTTCTCAGCCTTCTCAACTTCTGTCATCATCTTGTATTTGTGAATTGACCTCTAGCATCATTTCACGCAGTATTGCCATAAGGTTAAGATAGCAGGTTGAGTTCCGTCCAATCCTCATTTCTGTTGCTTCAGCAGTGCCGATAATATAAAGTTGTGCATAAGCTCTTTCAGAAGCGTTCTTGGGATGCAAAGGGCCAAAATTGTAATGAAGCTAACCATTGATCATAAAAGTATATGGGCCACGTCCTATGTATAAGAAAGCTTCACTTGCAACAAGAGACTGATGACATAGAGCTGTTGTATTTCCTGATGTTGTCTAGGAAATGGCGCTTTTTAGAGTCAGCATCTTTCTTCAACATATTTCCAAGAAATTGGTGAGAAAGAGGAAGGACAATTTTCTTATAGTGGCAGCAGCTGCTAAAGTGAAACTTAGTCTTCGTTCCAAGCTTTT
Source organism: Dolomedes plantarius (assembly GCA_907164885.2). NCBI lineage: Eukaryota > Metazoa > Arthropoda > Arachnida > Araneae > Dolomedidae > Dolomedes > Dolomedes plantarius. The sequence goes on along the minus strand of OU015495.1, from coordinate 17,713,091 downwards.
TGCAATCCAGATGTCAAGCTCTTCAGAACTCACATTCAAAGAGCAGAGGGCCTAGATCGTAATAACCCACAGAAAAAATCGGGATTTAATGCGCACCGCAGGCATTCTTATAGGTGGCGTCAAGAAAGCAATCCATTCAGCTTCTTCCTTAAAAGTGTGTTTAAGGAAAGTTTAAAACTCTTCTTCCATCCTTTGGTTTCAATCCGCAAAAGAAATTTAATCCGAGAGATCATTATTTTTATTTTTATTTCTTTAATTTTTAATTTTTTTTTTTTTGGGGGGGGGGGGGGCGGTTCGGATAGAAATCGTTTGATCCTTTTTATTTCTATTCGAGTCGGAGCTAAAAGGATTCGTTCTTAGGATAGATATCTTCGAGCCTTGGGTGCTGGGAGTCGTTCAGATCCATAATTTTAACATTTTCTCTGTCAATGACAATTTTGAAAAAAGATCGTCGAAAGATTAGGTCGACAATAAGCCGCAAATAGGGCTGACACGCAGCTGCCCCGAGAAGCTTTCCTCTCTCAGCCACCTGTAGAAGGTCAAGGTCAAGGTAGCAGGTTTACGGAGTTCCTACTGCTTTCACCTCTGAACGGATAATGAATTAATAAACATATCGTCATTTTCCGATTTACCAAACATAAATTTAGAAAAATCGCCTGGATCCGTGATCGGACCTAGCTTTGGCCTGCGAAGAAAATTCCGTTTCGCCATAGAGCAGGGGTAAACCGATAACTGTGTGCAGATACCTTGACGATGACTTTGAAACGGGATGACCGCTTCCTATATTGAGATTGGATATTAAACCACTGGCGCCATTTATAAGCAGGGCAGGGAACCAAAAACGGAGGTTTTAAAACTACTATGTTAAGATAAAGGAAGGATTTGAAGTTGAGTCGTAAGGAGAAGGATCGACCAACGCTTGCCCAATGACGACGCCGGATTTTAAAAAGACGCACAAAATATCGATGTCCGACTTTTTTCTGACAGCGATTAGCAACTGTTGGATTGTGCCATTTCTCGCGTGTGACCTGAAAAGATGGACGCTAGGTTCCTCGACAATTTTTGAATGACTCAACCTGTATCGTTGTGCTTGTCTAACACAATTTCTTCTTTAACCATGTGTCAATATTTTTCCTTTATGTAAGATTTTACTTTCGACGAGATTTTACGTGAAATTTCGGTAATATGAGATGGTGAGAGGCCGTTTCCCTATCTGTAATGTTCATAATAACTCAAAACGGGACGAGGAAGCAAGAAAAAAAGGAAAGCCAAAAATAAATTACTTGTTGTAAATATTCATTGCTTCTATGTTCCTTATTTTTTAGATTTATAATATTACGCTAGATCATATCGGGATATTGGATTAGCTGAATAATAATTACAAGATAAAAAGAACTTTTTATATACCATGTTTTTAAATTTTCTGTTGAATCCTATAAACTTGACAATTCTATGTATTAATAAATACTTATTTAAAATTTTTTGGATGAATTATCCCATCCACTTGAAAGAAAATGAAGTTAATTGGAAGTTAACTTGCGTTTAACTTTTCGTTCCCGTCCCGGCCGACAGATGGCTGCACCAGTCTACAAAACAAAATTAACTGAAAATAATAGAAACATGGTAAAAATCTGCTTATAGATGGCTAAAAGTATCAAAAGAATGCATTGTCATCGTGTTCTGAGCTATTCTAAAAGTTTCAAATGTCTAGCTAGTCGGGAAGTGAGTTAAAAATCGATTGCACGATTTGTACTGGACACACACACAAACAAGAAAGCAAGTTAATAAAAACATGGTAATAATAATAATAATAATTAAGAAATGTCTCGCCTACTCCAAAGAAGCGATGCGGAGTGGGATAAACGATGGTGATATTGATGACGAAAGCGATGGCAACCATCGTTATCCCGAGGATGATGGACGCGATGGTGAACCCTCCGGACGATTTCAGGCCTCTTCCGTCCGTGAAAAAATGCTGCAGGAAGTTGCGGACGAAGACGCCCAGGAGCAGAAATATTGCCCCTTGCATCTAAAGGAAGAAAAGAATCCAATGCTGAGTGAAAACTGTGTTTCAAACAAATGTTTTAGCGTTTCGTTAGACGACAACAGAGACACGAGTTTATATAGATGCGGCACTTCAGATTTGAAACGATACACACAGGCACAATAACACGCCCACAGTTCACCTAGGGTAGCCGAGCTTCCACTGAGAAATGAAAGCCGAATTCGGGATGCCCTTGGTGACATTCCGGAATCGGATGCCCGCCAAGCCCGTGACTATTCTCGAAATTTCCGTCAATTGATCCCCTATTGAAATCTGACTCTAAATGACAGTCAAAACGGTATTTGGCACAAAATAGACATAAATTAATGAGAAATAAAGAATATTTACAAATGTTTGGGCAGCTATTTACAACGATAAATTTATACTGTAATATAGAAATTGCCTCCCTTTTGAGCCACTGATTATAATCTTTTCTGCGATACGTCTCTCATACCCTGATGGTGACACACCTTCATGTCTTGTACTAAGCTCATGCGGACAAGATGCCAAAAACCAAATTCGAGTTTTATTATGTGGCATCGTTGCGGAGAAGATAGGCTTCAGCTTTGAAGCCTGTGGAAATTCATCTTATATTAGTGATCGACAACAATGCTCATTGACGCATATACGCCACGACATGGCATTTCTGCAGGATTGGTTTTTCCCAACGACATTGAAAAAGTTGTTGGTTTCTTGTAATGGGTGAACCAACATTGCTCTCTTGCGCTAGCTCAATTTAGACCGAGCACCCCTCGTAGCGGATTGGTTGTGTGTGTGAAGGACAAAAGACAAATTTGAATGTATTTTGCGGCCAAGTCCCATATCCTATGCCGGAAATGTGGTAATTATGTTTTAGCGATAAATATTTCAATAAATCTCATTCGTTTTTGTAGAGTTTTTTTTTTAGCTGAGTTGTTTTATAGCTGTTTTTGGAAGATGGTGATTACGTGGTTTATCTAAAGGCCAATCAATTTAAATTTTATGATGATGTCATTTTAAACGTTATCAACTTGACTTTTTTTTAAACCGGTCGTTTCGCCTGTAGACGGTGATAGGAAAGGACAAGGAAAACTGTTTTTGCTCAGAAACTTCTGATCCCGACACACCAGGTAGCGCTACTGCGCAACAATGAATGAACCAAAAAAGAAGGGAAAAAAACGTTTATTCTCTTAGAGACCGTTAGCGAGTGCTTAATACTCTTTCCCTGTACGCGACTAACGTGTCGCCTGCATTCAACGAATGCTTTTATATGTTTACTTAATTGTCACCAATGTTTTGTTTAATAAAGTTTTTTCTTACGTCCACAAGATGAGTTATTTTTCTTCCGCGTGAATTCAGCGTTACAAGAGATCCCTCTACCAAGAACCTTTGACTACAAACCAAAGGTAGGAGAACTTATTTTTATTATTCTTCATCTACGAATTTTACGTAGGGCCGCCCAGAGACTTTACGGGGCCTGGGGCAAACTTCTGTTGGGGGCCCCAAGAAAAATAAAAAATGGAAAGAGACGAAAACACACATTCAAATTAAGTTACTCATACTTAAAATTTTATTACATGAATGATTAACATAATTATTATATTTCATTGCACTGGTCTCTTGTTATATTCTCCAATAAATATGACAATATGTAAAAAAAGCTAACATTTAATTACATCCATCAACTTAGTAATTCAACAGATGCAACAATTCATTTTCTGCAGACGATGCCGGTTGTACTATAGTGATGGTGACTGTGTAATATTTGAGTGTGGAATTTGCCTGGGACGCAGATGGCATACCCCGTGACCCTCCCCTCGCCAATCAGAGTGATTGGCTGGCGTAGGTGTCAAGGGCACGTGATAGTGAAGAAAGGATAGTCAGAGATGCCAAAAACGAGTATTTTTCAGTAACAGGTACAACCGATCCAGTTCCAAAAAAATACCTGTTACAAATACCTGTTACAAAATACCTGTTACAAATACCTGTTACAAAATACCTGTTACAAAATACCTGTTACTCTAACTGCAGCTTCCAGTTTGATTCCGCCACCCTCTCATTTACCGAGGTCTATACCCCGTACCTGTTACCTCTTCGCCTAGTGCCTAGTCTGCTATGAAATGGTGGGCGGAACAAAAATTTAATTGCCCGTTTCTTAGCCAATTGGCCAAAGCTTCTGTCCCGTGCGAGACAATATTTTCCAAATCTGGATAAATAATATCCGATCGCCGTTCTCAGTGAGATGACGAAAAAGTCAATCAACTTTTATTTTTAAACACGAACGCTCAATTTTGCTCATAAAGGGCTTCGAAATTTGGCAATTATCATTAGTAATTAACTACCAATCATTTTATCACTTACTGTCATTATTTTTCATTGTTTTATTTATTGATAGTTATTAAGCGATTTTGTATTAATAAAAAAATAGAAACTAATAGACCAATTCTGTGGTGATTGACCGTCTATCGTGAGCAATTATTTTAAGACTAAAAATAAATAAAGAAAATAAACAAAGAAGTAACGAAAACAAACATTTAAGTGTAACAACTTTTTTAATGATTAATGTAAGATTTTTACAAATGCCATGTGCATTTTAACAATAATGCGTAATAATTAATGTAATGCGTTTATATTTAAACTAGCTTTATATACCCGGCGTTGCACGGGTGAACCCTTAATAAAGCTTACTTGTATGATATGTATATTTGTATTTTATGGCAATCTATACCCCTCTCCACTGGTCATCATCCCATCAGCATATTATAATACCCCCCCCCCCATGCTAATGTCAGCATTAAAATGTTTCTTTCAATTTCGATAACCCACTGGATCCTGGCCCTTCGAGGAGTTTGAGGGCTTCCCCGTAAACCCTTGTGAAAATCGCCGGTTTCATAAACAAAGAATTACCTGACGTTGCCCAGGATAATAAAAATGAATGGAGTTAACCTGAGCTCTAGATGTATACGTACTAACAACCGAAATATATACAATTCACACACACACACACCTTTCCACACTTCATTTAATTAAGGTTGATCTCTCTCTTTTCTCCTACCACCAATTTGGTGTTCAAAATGGTGATATATAGGAAATATAAATTATTGGATTGTTTCTAGCAATTTTTTCAAAATCTAAAGCGAATGTCGAAAAATCGTGACTTGATCGTGTTTGTTACATTTAATCGTGTTTCTTACATTTTAAATCAAGAATCTTATGGATATCTGTTTCCTTCTTTGAGATATGACGGAATATGTAAAAAACGCGTAAAAACACGTTTACCCCCCCTAACCCCCTTGGGGGCCGAATTTTGAAATATCCTTAAATTGGTTTTTGTGTATTCGTATTCCTTACATTTTAAAGCAAGAATCTTATGGATATCTGTTTCTTTCTTTGATATATGAAGGAATACGTGAAAAACACGTTAAGCCCCCCTCCCCGTCCCCTGGGGCCAAATTTTAAAAATACCTGAAATTGAATTTAAGGTATTCGTGTTCCTTACATTTTAAAGTAAGAATCTTATGGACATCAATTTCCTTCTTTGAGATACGAAAGAATATGAAAAAAACACGTTTTGCCCCCCCTCCCCCCTTTGGGGGCGATTTTTGAAAAATCGCTTCTTAAATGACGCCTTCAGCACAAAAGTAATAAGCTCCTAAAATTTGATATCTGTATCTCCAATAGTTTTTGCTGGGTGTTGATTCCTTTATATATATATACAGATAAAACACGTAAGAACACGTTTAGCCCCCCCCCCCTCTCCCCCTTGGGAGACGAATTTTGAAAAATCCTGAAATTGGTTTTTAGGTATTTATGTTTCTTACATTTTAAAGCAAGAATCTTATGGATATCAATATCCTTCTTTGAGATATGAAGGAATATGTAAAAAACACGTTTTGCCCCCCTTCCCCCCTTGGGGGGCGAATTTTGAAAAATCGCTTCTTAAATGACGCTTTCAGCACAAAAGTAATAAGCTCCTAACATTTGATATCTGTATCTCCAATAGTTTTCGCTGGGCGTTGATACGTGTATGTATATATAAGTCAGGACTTCTTCCTTTATAGATATAGATACAGGTAAAACACGTAAGATCACGTTTAGCCCCCCCCCCCTCTCCCCCTTGGGAGACGAATTTTGAAAAATCCTGAAATTGGTTTTTAGGTATTTATGTTTCTTACATTTTAAAGCAAGAATCTTATGGATATCAATTTTCTTCTTTGAGATATGAGGGAATATGGGAAAATACGTTTTGCCCCTTCCCCCCCATGAGGGCCGAATTTCGAAAAATCCTGAAATTGGTTTTTAGGTATTTATGTTCCTTACATTTTAAAGCAAGAATCTTATGGATATCTGTTTTCTTCTTCGAGATATGAAGGAAAATGTGATAAAACACGTAAAAACACGTTTTTTCCCCCTCCCCCCCTTGGGGGCCTAATTTTGAAAAATCCTGAAATTGGTTTTTAGGTATTCATGTTACTTACATTTTAAAGCAAGAATGTTATGGATATCAATATCCTTCTTTGAGATATGAAGGAATATGTAAAAAACACGTTTTGCCCCCCTCCCCCCCTTGGGGGGCGAATTTTGAAAAATCGCTTCTTAAATGACGCCTTCAGTACAAAAGGAATAAGCTCCTAAAATTTGATATCTGTATCTCCAATAGTTTTCGCTGGGCGTTGATACGTGTATGTATATATAAGTCAGGACTTCTTCCTTTATAGATATAGATACCTATTCAGTTTTGTTATTTGATTTGAATACAAAAAGTTAGTATTACTATTAAGGTAGCTCTTAATACTGATAATTTTTATAACATTAAATAATATTCTATTTTTTTTATTATTCAATAAAATTTTAGTAAATAGTTTTTCTGTAATATTAATATAATTGTATTAGGTACAGTTTATTTCATATTTACATAAAGGGATAATTGATATTTATGTGCAAACTACAATTGTTCAGTTGATTATTTATAAAATCTGTATACCTATTGTACAATAAATACATTTATACAAAGTTGTTTTTTCTAAAAAATATTTATGTTTTGCTAAGGATAATCTTGTTTACTATAAAATAATTTTTTTTTCATAAGACGTTGTTTTTATTATCATCAACAATTTAATTCACAAAATCCTGACAAGTGAGCAGATACAATTATTTCACCTGTCATAAAGCACGTAAATGATTACCAATAATATAATGAATAATCAGTGCATTTTATAAAATCTGTATACCTATTATACAATAAATACATATATACCAAGTTGTTTATTCTAAAAAAATATTTATGTTTTGGTAGTGATAATCTTGTTTACTATAAAATAATTTTTTTTCGTAAGACGTTGTTTTTATTATCATCAACAATTTAATTCACAAAATCCCGACAAGTGAGCAGATACAATTTTTTCGCTTGTCATAAAACACATAAATGATTGCCAATAATATAATGAATAATCAGTGAATTTTATCAACAACATTAACCCAAGAATGTTATTTTATTTCAAAACCAACGAAAGTAAATCTATACTTATATATAAAGAGAGAGCGATTTTGTACGTGGAGGGTAATCTCCAGAACCACTGCACCTATTTGAAAAATTCTTTCACTGTTTGAAAGGTACATTATTCCAGATGGACATAGGCTATATATTATGTATATCTGATCATCTATACTTATATATAAAGAGAGAGCGATTTTGTACGTGGAGGGTAATCTCCAGAACCACTGCACCTATTTGAAAAATTCTTTCACTGTTTGAAAGGTACATTATTCCAGATGGACATAGGCTATATATTATGTATATCTGATCAGTAGAAATAAAGTTATTTGCTTACTTTACTTCTGAAGTTAGGGGCTTACTTTATTCTGCTGAGAATAAAGTGGGCTTCGGAAGAGTGGGCTTCTGTTCTAACGTTAGCGGTTCGAAACTAGCCTATGTTCTGGTATAATATTTTGTTCATCCCGGACAAAGTCGGGACGGGCCGCTAGTATTTTTATAAAGGTATTTGAGTGTATTAGTATTTAATAATGGTCATGAATTAAAATAAAGAAGAAAGTAAGAATATGTCCAACGAAATTCAGATCAACTGTCAATTTTATTGGAAAATAATGGTTATAAACGAACATGAAAATGTTTAGGCAAGCGAATATTTCCTGGTAAACAGGAAGCGGGGAAGTTCACAAGACAAGTAGAAATACTCGTCTATTTGTTTTGTATGCGCCCGACGACCTTTCCTACGTACCACGTAGAAATATAAATTATAAACGAGTGTGGAAATACTCGTTTAGGCAAGGGAGTATTTTCTGGTAACAGGTACGGAAAAATACTCGTATTCTTATTTCGTCCCCGCTCCCCTCCCAGGCAAGGGAGTTTTTTCTGGTAACAGGTACGGAAAAATACTCGTATACTTATTTCGTCCCCGCTCCCCTCCCAGGCAAGGGAGTATTTTCTGGTAACAGGTACGGAAAAATACTCGTATACTTATTTCGTCCCCGCTCCCCTCCCAGGCAAGGGAGTATTTTCTGGTAGCAGCTACGGAAAAATACTCGTATACTTATTTCGTCCCCGCTCCCCTCCCAGGCCAGGGAGTATTTTCTGGTAACAGGTACGGAAAAATACTCGTATACTTATTTCGTCCCCGCTCCCCGCCCAGGCCAGGGAGTATTTTCTGGTAACAGGTACGGAAAAATACTCGTATACTTATTTCGTCCCCGCTCCCCGCCTGGCGGGAGTATTCTATCGTTTGACACGTACGCCATACCTGTTACTTTTGAAAATCGGTAACAGGTCCAAAGTTCAGTTAACATATACCTGTTACAAAGTAACAGGTCCAGTATTTCCGATCCATCCCAAGTCAGAGAGAGAGAGAGAGAGGGTACGGGTCAGAAAGAGAGAGAGGGACGTATTTTTCAGAAGACTGTTTTGTAGTATGAGAAATCTGATTAATCGAAAAAAAATTTTTTTAATTTTTTTTGGGGGGGGGGCCCTTTTTTCAGGAGATAATTTTGAATTTTGAAGTAAGGTACAAGTTTCAGAATTTTCTTTCGGAGGAAATCTAATAAGTAATTTTTTTAAATTTTTTGGGGGCCTCGGGCAAAGTGCCCCAGTTGCCCCCCCCCCTCTGGGCAGCCCTGATTTTACGCCATCGGACAAAGTCCAACAGACGGATTTCTGGTAAGCTTCTGCCATTCTTTTTTCACCATGCATCCGTTACTTTTGAATTTTTCTGTTTCTTACATGGTTTTCCATAATTAATTCAAATGAGGAGGTTTACTTCCTAGCGATTCTGATTTTCAAAAAATAAATTCTAACTTTTGGGATCCTCATTTTTTATTTAATGGGAACCGCAATTGAGACTACTCGAGAAACGTTCCATGGTTCCATCCTAATGGGGAGGCACTCTGTCTCCCCATTAGGATGGAACCTTTTGTTATTCACCGCGGTTTAGCTGGCTGCTTTATTATGGTACCACCATTTAAGTAAGCCAGCATTGCTCCCATTGAGGGGGACAAGCCTTATACGGGATTTGATCCCAAGCCAACGCAGAACGCTAACCACTATACTATGTGGGCGGCTTAACGTTCCATCCTTGATTATTTAACACGTGGCATTCTGGTAAGTTATGAAATGCAATTTTTTCTTATTTAACGTATTTGTTATTTTATTTAGTAATTTTTTATTACCATGTGTTTATTAACTCGCTTTCTTGTTTGTTTGTGTGTGTGTTTGCCCAGTACAAATCTTGCAATCGATTTTTAACCTACTTCCCGACTAGCTAGACATTTGAAACTTTTAGAATAGCTCAGAACTCGATGACAATGCATTATTTTAATACTTTTAGCCATTTTTAAGCAGAATGGAATTCATTTTCAGTTAATTTTGTTTTGTAGACCTGTGCAGCTATCTATCGGCCGATACGAGAACGAAAAGTTAAACGCAAGTTAACTTCCAATTAATTTCATTTTCTTTCAAGCTGATGGGATAATTCATCCAAAAAGTTTTAAAAGTATTTATTAAAAGTATTCATTAATACATAGAATTGTCAAGTTTATTTGATTCAACAGAAAATTTAAAAACATGGTATATAAAAAGTTCTTTTTATCTTGTAATTATTTTTTTCTGTCTTTGATAATTTGTTTTGGTACTTGAGTATTATCCCGTCAACCATTTTCGACAAACAAAACCTGTCGCCAAACAGGTCCATTGAGCACCATGAATGGTTAAATAGTGTGTCGTGCCTGGGACTGTCTACCAGAGAAGGGGACAAGGCTTGCAGGGCCGTCCAGAGGGGGGGGGGGGGCAACTGGGGCACTTTGCCCCAGGCTCCCAACTGCCGGAGGGGCCCAAAAAAATTTTAAAAATTTATTTATTAGATTTCTCTTACTACAAAATAGTCTTCTGAAAAATTGTCTTTAGGCCCCCAACAGAAGTTTGCCCCAGGCCCCGTAAAGTCTCTGGGCGGCCCTGGGACATGGTCATAGAAGGGGGGACCCAACGGTGGTTAGTATGTGTTGGGGAGTTAGACAGACAACATTGTGCTAAAAATTAATCACAATATTTTAAGAAAAACTAGACTTAAAGATTTCGTTTGTTTGTTTGTGTGTGAGGAAGTTGATCACCGAATAATTTACTGTAATGCACCGATATCGAATGATTTTGATTCGCTTTATGTGGGAAATAAAAAAGAAATACTTTAATAACTTTAATGTTAATTTTATGTTTTATTGTTGTTCTAATTAGTATTTAAATATCTGGCACTCTCTATTTTAAAAGTCAGATTCAGTCCACACTATTATTGTATTTAATTCCCTGTAAACCTATAATTAAAATTCATTTAATATAGTTCAGCTATTTTTTTTTCGATGCCAGGACACCGCAACTTTGAAAATACTCCACTGCATGCTGTACCATAGAAGGCAGGTCCCAAATTTGACTCATTATTTTTTTTAAATGCGAAGGGGGGGGGGGGATAGAGATATAGAAGTTAACTTATATTATTCTTTTTTCAATAACACAAAAATTAAATTAAAATATTTCAGGTGTGTGTGTGTGACTTATTTCACCCTCTCTAGCTGTAGGCTAGACCAGGTCCAAGAGGCCAAAAGTTACAATGAAATCGGAAACAAGCAAAGGGTCTCTATAAATATCCTCATTGGCAAGCCCCAGGCAGTTTAGAATATGGTCAGGAGAGGCTTCAGCAGTATTGCATTTGGAGCGAAAAGGGTAAGATTGTAAAAAGACACTTTAGGTGTCCACTAGCAAATCTGCTAATGGTGGTCTGCATCCTTCTGTCGCCCTTGACAGTAAGGGCATCACCAGGAGATTTTCGGACGTACAAGTGGTGTGTCGGAGGGAATCCTTAGCAAGAATATCAGCAGTCTCATGTCCTGTATGAGACGGCACCCATTGTAAATAAACCTCTTGTTGTTTAGAAAGGTCTTTGAGGATCTCCAGTATCGAAACTGAAGCTTTATATCCGATTCAGGTAGTGTCCTCTAACGAAACTACCGCTGGTTATTAACGTAGGATTATTTATCGTTTGCTTACCCCCTTCATTTTGTTGACGCATTTTGGTACTCTTCTGTTTAACTGTTTTACTGCTACCGGGTTTGGAGCGCTACCAAAATTATAACTCGCAGGACATTTTTTTTCTCTCCGAAGGAACGTTATTGAAGAACGTAATCCTATGTTAATAAAATGAAATAAAAGGCTTATCGAGAATCAGTCGGGGTTATATAAAACCAAGGCGAATATCTTATCAGTGTGTTATGAAGTCGCGCTACCCATTGTTGGAGCTTGGATCATTCAAAACGTGACATTCTGGTAAGTTACAGTTGGCTCTCTGTTTAACGACGCTCTACTTAACGACGATCTCTATTTAAAGACGATATTTCCGAGTCCCGGTCCCGTCGACGTAAAAAAATTCTATTTAAAGACGACGTTGTTTCTGTTTAACGACGAATTTTTTTACATGATAAACTTTTTCTTCAACATTTTAACTGTAGGAGGGGAACCTTCTGTGGGGGAAAACAAGTTTGGTTTCAATAACAGACCCGGAATTTTCCTTGATGTTTGCAATGTTGCAATCATAGACTTGTTGCAGTGGGAAAAACGGGGGGGGGGGGAATTACTGTTTCTCGGAAGATCGAAGATCGAATATTCTTTCACGGAGCTCTTAGTGTGGGAGCTGAATCACTCTATTGTCCCTACAATCTGTTGTCATGTGATTTACGAACTGTCCAATAGCAGCAATCTCTCACTCCTTCCGGGAAGCAAGTGTTTAGAGAATTCATGGTTGTGTGTAGGAGCTCATTCCAGTATGAATACGAGGTGAGCAGAGCAAAATGTCATCCAAGCGAAAGCATCTTAGTTTACACGAAAAGGTAAAAATTATTGAAGACTGGGAAGAAAGTGTTGGAATATCAAAAGTCCAATTCGCAAGACAATTTCAGCTACCCGAGTCTACTCTCAAAGGCATTTTAGCAAAGAGAAAATTCTTGAAGCAGCACAAAAATTTGGTTTGTGATCCAAATCCAAACGGCAGAAAATTCAATGTGGTCGATCAGAAGAGTTTAGCAGTCTTGCAAATGTTTCATCAAAAGCATCCATTAATAAACAATTCGGCTGACAGTATGAAAATTAGAAAATTTACGATCTTGGAAGCAATGCACATGATAACATCAGCATGGAAAGAAGTTTCTTCATCCACAATAAAAAACTGCTTTCACGTTGCTGGAATTCACAAAGAACTTGTAGTGGAACTGCAAAGTACGGATGTAGAAATCAACGAGGATGACATACCCCTGAAGAATGGAGAAGTCTTCTTGAAGATGAGGATGTTTCATTTCAAGATTTCTACAATTGTGATGAATCTGTTTTAACAACAAATTACAGAAATGTAGAACAAATTTATGAAGATATAGTTAACGAAAACACAGTGTCGGACGAAGAAGGTGAAGTTCAAGACACAGAAAACGAGACACTGCCACCGTCTTACACAGATGCAACTTCTGCTCCAGATGTTCTCCGACGCTATACTACATCGAATATGGAAGATGACACATTTAACATTTTAGAAATTCTAGAAAAGAGAGTAACGAAAACAAGGCGAAAAATGGAGCAATCAACTCTTTTTGACTTTTTAAAGTACTCTTTTTACAATGTAATTTAAAATAACATTTTGTGAATAAAATAATAATGATAATAAAAATGACATTTTTAAACACGCCAGTATACTGACAGTCCTAAGCCTGTAAAGAGTGAAGGGAAATGTTATTTTTTTTCACAAATTCTGTTTAAGGGCGATCTCTACTTAAGGACGATTTTTCACGGTCCCTTGAAAATTGTTAAACAGAGAGCCAACTATAAAATTCCATTTTTTCTTATTTAACGTATTTGTTATTTTATTTAGCAATGTTTTATGTTTTTGGTTTTAAAATGCCCTTTATTTTTTAGCTAGATTTCTATACATGCAGCGGTAAATTTAAAAGTATTATATACCTACATGTGTATAATATGCATTGATTTTTATTTTCTTTTTTATTTCTGTCTTTGATAATTTGTTTTTCTCATTTAATATATTTGTTATTTAGTAATTTTTTATTTTTTGGTTTTAAAATGTCCTTTAATTTAGCTTGATTTCTATATATTCATTGGTATATTTAAAAAGAAATTATATACCTACATGTGTATAATATATACAGATTTCTCCTTTTTTGGCAGTCTTTAATAATTTGTTTTGTTTAAAGCCTAAGTGACACCGAGAAAATGGCGTCGCTTAGGTAGGTTGTTATAATTGCTGTTTGACGCGGTTTCCGAGTTTTCCGCGCCAAATTGCGCCAAGCTACATAGAATACGTAACTCTTCCCGTATTTTACACTTTTAACCCTTTGAGGGGTGCCGTTTGCACCGTGCAAACGCTTAAACCTAGTCTTTTTTTCACTTGCATTCAATGTATTCCAGTTAAATGAGCAGAAAAAAGTTTAGTACTGCCATCTGTTATCAGATTAAAGAAGTAAAAACATTTTTCAACCTTTCATTAGAAAATTTTCCAAGATTTTTTAGGTTAAAAAAAATTGGGAAAAAACAGCACCCTGCAAAAGGGGGAGGCTGTTGCCCCTGAAAGGGTTAATCTACTTAAGGTCTCCTAATACGACAAAAAGTTATGTTTTTCGTCCTTTACCGTATTCTACTCATGAACTCAATGATTTAAACTGCTGTTAGCGAAGTATAGAAACATGATTAAATATTACAGAATCACTAATATTTCCCGGTACTTTTCCGTTATAAGCACTACAATCGTTTTCACACCAATTTGGCGCATTTGCAAAAATCGCCGCAGCGAGAGTAAAGTAAGGCCCTTTTCAGACGAGGCACATAGTTGATCAAACTGATTTCCGGGCGGCTGTCAAGGAGTGTAGCCACCATGCAAATGTATGGGATTCGCCGAAACCTTTTCACACGGAGTGAATTCAGTGCCCAGACATTTTGACATCTGGCACTTGTGCCGCTGGCGCTCTCATCCCGATGAGTAGACTCAACACAAAAGACATTACTGAAAGTACGCTCTTCACACCAGCCGCCTAGCTGCATGAGCTCAGTTCAGTATGGAAAGCGTTTCAATTGCAAGTTTGAATGTGGAACAATTCATCGAAGAAATTCGTATTAGTCCCGCGATATGGGACATGAGGTGTGATGAATATAGCGATAAAATTAAAAAGGGTGAAGCTTGGAGGGAATTGGCACGCAAATTTTATTCCGACTTCCAAAAAATTTATTTTTTAATTTGTGGCTTAAAAAATAGAGCAGATTCTGCAGATTACAAATATATATAATTTATGTATTTTTTGACACTCTAACAACAATTATTAGCAACTTAAAAATGTAAACATACATTTAAATTCCATATAATGGGAAAGTATTTTTTGCGTTTTTCTCAAAATGTGATTTTTTCATGTAATGGTACACTTTTTGCAAAATCTGTTGCAAGTACATCTCTGTAATTTTAAACGTCAATAGAATAAGTGCTCTTGTATCAATATAACCTATATTTTTATTTTTAAACCTTAAGATATTTTTGTAAATGGTGAAAATGTATGACAAAAATATGCAGATTTCTGATAAGTGAAATTTATAATTTTTTTTAAAAATTTAAAATAGTGTAACAAAGATTTAAATGGGTTAACTATATAAAATAAACTGGGTTTGATCATCACACAAGATTTCAAGGTAAGATTTTCACTAAATTTTTGAAAAAGTGTTACAAAGTGAATACCTCAAAAATTTCAGGGGGAAAAGTATGTTTGTTTATATTGTTATTTTAAATTTACCTTTCAATCCAAAAAGAATTTTTTTATCTTAAAATATTCATAAAGGTCTTACTAAATTAACATAAAAAATCATAATGATACATGCATATTTGTATATGATATGGGCTTTAAAAGAATAGCCCAAATTTCCAACTTCTTAGTTGTCGCAGACGTCCCAGTCCCCTTGCAAATATCGATATAAATAAATACAGATGCCTGCTCAATAAAGTAGTCGGTACCATTCAAATTTAAAAGTTCATTTGTTATTTTGTTAATGGTGGTTAAAAACTCCAAAATTAAAAGAAAATTTTTAACTTTTTTAGAATTTTTTTAAAAATTTATTTAGAAGCCGCATTATCATTAAAAAAAATGAACAGAAATATTTATTTGGTCATTTCAACGAAATATATTCTTTATCATTGGTTGTTTATTTGATGTTTCTATGGTGACATACGTCACTCTCTTTACATTACTTATCAAACAGCATTACATCGATTAGTACAGGTTATGACTGTTACACATAAAAATATATGTGGGAGCACCAAATTGCGCGAATTTACCCATTATTTAATTAAATTTATCTAGATTCGCAAATGTGAACATCGCCTTATGCCTACAATTTGAATAGTTTTCATATGAGGGAGGTTTTTGCATTAGCCCTTTCAGGTGTGCAATTTAATTATTATAAATTTTTTTTAAAAAGTAAAAATGAGGTATAGTGGTCCTACAAATAAAAGAAATGCGATTTAAAAAATTTGCAGAGCAAATATAAAAATAATACATTTTGTATTTTTGTAAGTAAAAACCTGAGTGCCATGTTATGATGCTTTCTTAAATCTATATTCCCCTACATCATTATAAATCAAAGACCAATATTGTGTTATAAAATTGGTGTAAAAGAAAGGTATTGGTAGAAGAAAGGTATAATATTTAAGTTAAAGTTTTTGAAATTTAAAAATGTAAGGAGGGAAATCACCTTAAAACCTTAAAAAAACTCAATTTTTTATTATGATTTAATTATGAAGAATGGAATAAAAGGAATCTTATGAAAAAAATGAAGTCGATATTACAACCGATTTTATGGCCAAATGTATAAAGCTAATAGTAAAGTAATTTATAGAAAATTTAAACTTTAAATGGTTTTTTCTAAAAACTGTTATTTTGAAACTTGTGCGCACTATTTCTTCAAAACTAATCGTTCCAAATTGCTAAAATTCTGTATAAATGTATATCTTCTATGTTTATACAAATTCTATCTAAATTTAGTTAAGTACATATCACTAATTTTTTACAGCAATTTTTTTTCCTTTGATAATTTTTGTAGATTACAATACATTTGCCTGAAAAATATTTTTATGGGAAATATTGAAATTATTTTAGGTGTAGATTAAAGTATGGCCTATGGATAGAATATATACACATAATTTAATGTAGTAAACTGTCTTCTTCCACATCATTTTTCAGTCGCGTTTTCGCATGTGTGTAGCAGTGTAGCTGCTGACGAAGCGTTGCCACAACCCCAGAAGAGAAGGTTTCGCCTTGAATTGGGCGCCGCGCCTCGTGTGAAAAGAACCTCACACGGCAGTCAACTACATGAAAATAAACAAGGCAAGTCAGTTGGATCAAGAAATGTGCCTCGTCTGAAAGAGGCCTAACGCAATATAATCACACTAATCATTGGCAAATTACAATATCTATTATATATATAATAGCCGTTGTCTCTGTATAACACTTCCGGGCTGTACTCATCTTTCAATTGAAGCCCTCAGTAAACAAACACCCGGTTAGGCTTAATTTCAATTTCAGATGTGGATCAGAATTTTTTCTTACCAAAAACTAATATCTTCTCCATCAAATCACGTTTGTTCAGCCCATTTTTCTATGAAACATTCCGAACTAAAAAAAATTGGATGCTTTTAGCTGTATATTTAACAGTTTTTAAAAATCTGTTTACTTTTGCGATGAATTCTGAAAGTAAACAAACTTGAATGTGAATGAATCAAGTAGCTCAAGTATTCATATCGCGTAGTGAGCTGTAAAAAACTGGATGGCAGTCTACTACTCCAATCGCATGAAAAACTAAATAAATAAAAAATAATGAAAGGGTTTGCTTTTACAAGGTGTGGATTAAATGCAATATTGTTAGATAATTCGGGATAATTTTTAACTTTCATATACTTTTTCCATTATGACGTCGAAATGACGGGTAACCTTCTAGTATACTATACATAAAAATGAATGTTTGTTTGTTCGTATTTTATGCGCTGCCGTACCGTTCATCCGATTGCGATGAAACTTGGTCAACTTATTGCTTGAACTTGCGCGAAGGTTATAGACTATTTTCATCCCGCTACGACGTTGCATTCCCGAATTATGTTAGAACAAGTTTGCGCGGTATCAACAGATATTTTTGTTCAAAGCCATTGTAACATTTCATTGTTGCCAATTAAATCATAACATTTGCGTAAAAATAAATAGACATGAATTAAAAACGTGATTTATCTATATATATAAAACAGTTCCGTAACTGACTCATTCATTCATTCATTCACTGACTGACTGACATACAACGCACAGACCAAACCGCTGGACCTAAAGGGCTGAAATTTTGCATGGCGATTCTTCTAATAGTGTAGGGGTGCACTAAGAAAGATTTTTCAAAAATTCTTCTTAGATTTTTTTAAATTAAATTTTTAAGCTGTTTTTTTTAACTTTTTTTACGTTTGCATTTAAAATAATACATTGAGGGTTATAAAATTTATATCACGAGAAAGATCATAAAAATTCCTTCAAAATGAATATTTTTTCGAATTTTTACCTCCATTTCCTGATTTTTGGTGAATTTTTAAAGATTAATTTTTAGAATTTAATTTATTAAATGCCGATCACGTGATTTCTTTTTCTGGTACTTTCAATAAATTTATCGTCACGTGCGTAACAACTAAATAGACAAAAAAAATATTTTTTTCTCTTTCTAATGCAGCAGACGATTGGATATTATCCCAAAAAAATGCATATCCCTTACGATTTTTTTATAAATATATATATATATATAGATAGATATATATTTTACATCAATTGTATACATTGATCATCGCATTTGTTATAAATATATATATTTATTTTTTGGCATAAATTGCATACGTTGACCGTTGTATTTAATTTGAATGTACTCCGTAGCGAAGCGCGGGTTTTCAGCTAGTTTATTCATATATTAGAGCATTCAAGAATGAATTTGATATATTATTCTCATATACGTGGCAACGCCGGAATATTTCTTTTTAAAAATGAAAATATAAGGATAGAAAGTCAATCTTTTTCAATGAATGTGTTATTTATCCATTTCATGAAATGAAATTATCCCAAGCTACCTGCTCAAACTCAAATATACTGAAGGACACATTCACTTAGCTAGAAACACGTGCGTTTAGTCTTTACGCGATGATTTATATAACTGAAATGACATTAAAACATAGCAGATGATTTAGTTTTGAGAAAAAATTACAATCATGAAATACGTGTATATTATAATTAAGAAAGTCTGAAAGTGGCATTGAAACGTAGCAGACGATTTAGTTTTGAGAAAGAATTCCGAGCATGAAATACGTGTATATACTTTTTCTATAATAATTATCAGATTTGCTGTGTTTTAATATTGAATGTGATCTCAATCCATTCAAACATTATTGATTCTTTTTCTATAATAATAAATCCATTCAAACGTTATTGACTATCTGTAAATTAATCCTTTAAAATGCCCAAAAAGAGGAGAGCAACTTTTAATCCTGCAGACGTAAGGGCAAAATGTCAAAGATTGTTGAGAAATGAGCAATGTGATGAAAAAAAAACAGAAGAGCGCGAAGCCAACAGAATTCTAAATGCAGTTAGACGAACACAAGTATCTGAAGAAAAACATTCCCAAGCGTGCGAAGCCAACAGAATTCAAAATACAGTTAGACGCACACAAGAATCTGAAGAAAAAACAGTCCCAAGAGCCGGAAGGCAACAGAACTCGAATTGTGATCAACCAAAGATGATCCGACTAAGAAATGTGCAGGGGTGAGATCTGAAATATCATTGGGATCGTTGGACAAGGGACAAAGAGGTCTTGAATTGAGAACCACCTCAATTTGTGTGACTAATGTCAAGAATTCTTCGTGACTTAAAATAGCATTACCCATAACTCTTTTTAAATGATATTTCAAAGATTTTATTCCCGCCTCCGAGAGGCCTACGAAATGAGGAGCCGAGGGGGGATTAAAGTTCCACCTTATTCCTTCTCTAGCAAGATATTCTTCTATTTTTTCCTTATTTCCCTTAAACAAATCTTTAATAATTTTATGCAATTCATTATTAGCTCCAACAAAATTGGTGCCATTATCACTACAAATTTCAGAAGGTTTTCCTTTTCGTGATACAAATCTTTTTAAAGGCGCAAGGAAGGCCTCTTTGGTTAAACCATGAACAATTTCAAAATGAAGAGCCTTAACAGCAAAACAAAAAAAAATACAACCAAAACATTTTGTAACGGTTTTAACCGCCTTGCTTGGGAGTTCTTTTATACGAGGAATAGATACGACACAAAAAAGACTTCCATAATTTTGTCCCGAGCTTTTATTACATCGTTTTTAAGGGACACAGCACATGCAGCACATATAAAGTAATTAAAAAAGGATTGATTGGGCATACAGAGCCATATTTGTCAGCTAAACCCTGTTGGTCTATGTGTTCTCGTCTATCGTTCAACTCCAACCCCGAACAACAAAAAAAAGCTCCCCCAGAAGTAGGGTTGCCACACGCCAACCTTGACACGGGTTACCAGACGTGGCGAGCCTTACACATTTATTAAAATTCTTGTTTTTGCCTGAAAAGGTTTTTATGGTGAAGGTTCCTGCAAAATGTACACCTATTTTACTAAATACTCTGGTAGGGGTAATTCGCGCAGCAGGCAAGTCTCCCATTGCTTGTTGGGATCCCCTTGAACTTACCTTTCGGCAAACTATACATTGGTTTATTACCCTTCTGACAATATTTCTGCCCTTAACTATCCAAAATTTGGAACGAATAAATGACAGAGTTTCTTCTGCTTCTAATGATTAATAACAAGATAAGTAAAATTATGCTTATTTGGAATTAACATTGGGTGTTTCTGCTGGAGTCCTAATAGAGAGTTCTTTAATCGTCCACCAACTAGCAATACTCCTTGAGAATCTAGAAATGGGCACAAGTTCAATAAGTTACTAGCTTTCGGCATAGGCTTGACCTTCCTTAAAACATTGGATTTCTTCAGGAAACGGTGTTGCTTGAATGCTCTTTACGATACACACCAGGGCCTGAGACAGTTCATCACTTGATAAACAACCAATTTAGGGCGCCTTGCGGCTTTAATGAAGCGTAAACACCATGCGACTACTCTTAGAAGTTTGAAATATGACGAACAGTTGTTAAGAATATCAAGAGGTTCTAGTTTTTGTACAAAAGCATTAAGTTCACTGGGCACCTCTTTCAATTCTCACGAATAAAGCTCTGTCTTCTATAGGTTCAATATTACTATCTTCTGTATCTAAGTGCAAAAATGATGAACCGTTCCACCGCATATTGCACGTTTCAATTTTATTTGGATCCATACGTCTTGAAAGCACATCAGCAGGATTTCCTTTTGAGGTGACATGCCTCCAGCATTTTAATTCTGTAAGTTCTTGAATTACGCTAACACGATTTTTCACAAACAATTTTAACTGTGATGGTGGCTTTGCTATCCAGGCCAATACAATTTGTGAGACTGTGTACAAAACCACCTTACTAATGTTAAACCTTAGAGCAGGGGGGGGGCATTAAGTCGATCGCGATCGACCGGTGGACCGCCTAGACATTTTGGGGTGACCGCCTTTACTAAGACCTAAGACGCGCATACTAAAAGAAACATATTTATGGAGACTAAGTATGCAGACTAAGTCTTCTACTAACTATAACTACAAGAACTAACTTTAGATGAAAATTATTTATTTTTTAATGTATTTGAATTGTTTGATAATAAATGCATCATTTGATATTATTATATTTGTGGCTTTATTATTATGTTTGTATCTTGCTTTTTGGTTTAAACGCGGTTTTAAAAGAGTAAGTTTATTTATTGTAGTTATGTGGGTAAGTACATATTCTGTATTTATTATTAAGTTATAATAAATATTGTAGACTTTTTTTTAGCTCACCACACCTACGCCACTGGATGGACCGTAACACCTTGAAAAAATTAGAAGTAGCCCGTACACTGGAAAAGTCTGCCCATCCCTGCCTTAGAGCATCTATCGCCTTCTTCACTAATTTTGCCAAAAGAACCGCACCATATAATTCTAGACGCGGAATAGTAATTTCCTTTACTGGAGCGATTCTTGATTTACTGCAAAGAAGACTAACCTTAATTTCTCCCGTGCTATTAATAGTACAACGAAGGTAAACGACTGCTCCGTATGCTTCTTTTGCCGCATCTGAAAATCCATGAAGTTCAATTACTGTGACAGGGTTCATCAGCACGTAGCGGGGTATTTTAATTCTCTTAAGTTCCAAAAATTTTCTACGAAATGTTTTCCATTGATCCCCTTCTTCATACGGCAGCTCATCGTTCCAGTCAATTTTCATCCGCCATAATTTTTGCATAAATTTTTTAGCTTGCGTGATAACTGGACCTAACAGTCCCAAAGGGTCGAAAAGACGAGCTATTTCTGACAAAACCGAACGTTTCGTAGGAGAGCCTGAACCTAACGAGGTCTTAAGATAAAAAATTGTCTTCCTGTGGTTCCCATCTTACACCAAGTGTTTTTACGGTGTTATTAGTTTCCATGAAGTCATATTCCTTTTGATTGACCGAAACACGATTTAGTAATTGTTGTTCATTCGAACATCATTTGTGGAGTACCATACCCGCACTATTTAACATTTTTGTTAATTGTTGTTGCAATTCAAGTGCAGTAGCAATATCATCTGTACCTGTTAGGACGTCATCTACGTAAAAATCCGACAGTGTAGTAATTGAAGCTAAGGGAAAATGATCCCTTTCATCAAGGGCCAATTGTTTTAATACTCTAGTGGCCAATAATGGGGCGCTTGCAGTACCATACGTAACCATTTTCAACTGAAATAATTTAACCTCTTCCTTAGAATTGTTCTTCCATAATATACACTGCAATTTTCTTTGATCCGGATTTACCCAAATTTGTCTGTACATTTTTTGTACGTCCGCAACAAAGGCTATTTTATGCTTACAAAATCTCAAAAGTATCGAAAATAAATCATCTTGAACACCACCACCTTTGAGTAAGCAATTATTTAATGAAATCCCATTCGACGAAGGCGCCGAGGCGTCAAAGATCACACGCAGCTTAGTTGTGGTGCTATCTTCTCTTAAGACTCCATGATGGGGCATTATACTATAGAAATTTAAATTATCTGCCAATGTCACTTCCTCCATATGCCCTAATGTTTCGTATTCCTTCATGAAATCGATATAAAGTTTCTTCATTTCAAAGTTTTTATCTAATCTTTTCCATACACCTTCTAATCGCGTTTTAGCCAAATTTTTAGAATCTCCCAAATTCAAATTTTCATTTATTGGTAGGTTTACAGTGTATTTCTCTGTAAATTCATCCCGACGATACGTTTCACAAAAGACTTTTTCATATTCCATTTCATCATCCTTTAAACTGGATGAATCTTCCATATTTTCTAAGTTCCAAAATTGTTTAACATTTTGTTTTAATTCATCTATTCATTCATTTGGGAGATGAAACCACAATGTTTTGGTTCTGACGAACCCTTTATTGTTCCGCTAACTATATAGCCAAACACAGTTTCTTTCATAATTAAAGAGCTAGTAATGTGGATTGTGTTAGCCCTCAAAATATCGAAGAATAATTCAACACCAATTAAAATGTCAACCTTACTAGCTTTATAAAAATTAGGGTCATCTAAAATTATATTTTGTGGAATGCGCAGCTGCGAAATATCAATAGCAGAAGCTGCCATTAATTCAGTGACCTCGGGTAAGATTAACAGTTCTACACACACCGAAAATGTTTCATCGAAATTCGAAATCATGGCAATTGTTTCCGTTTTTATACTAATTGATCTGCCTGCTAAACTCAAAATTGACACATGTATTCTCCTTTGTTTCAAACCTAGAATGTTTGCATAATTTATGGAGACAGCTGATATTTGACTGCCGGAATCAAGTATTGTACGTGCCTTCACTAAAGATCCATTTTTATTTACGTAAACAATCGCAGTAGCCAAAATCACATTTTTCTTTTTAATTGCAAAACACGAAGAGAGTGTTCGAGATTCATCGGCGTCATCATGTCTACTATCAATTTGATTTAAAGCAGAACTGCTATCTGTATTTGCGAATTCCTCAAGGGTTGCCACAGTCTCTAAAGGAACAGCATTCTACGTTCTATGCAATAGATAATTATGACCTTTCGATTTACAGAATTTGCATGCATATTTTGAATTGCATTTATTTAACTCATGCGATTGAGATAAGCAATTAAGGCAGAGCTTATGTCTTTTAACAAAATTAAATCTTTCGATAGGGTTCATTTTCAAAAATAAGTCACAGGTATATAAAGCATGCGATGATTTTTTACATAAATAACAAAATGCACTCTTCGAATTTAAAACGAAATTTTTTGCCTTGTTTTGGAAATGCGGAGGTTTAGGTTTCACATTACAACCAGTTTTTTGCAAATTTTCAAGAATTTGACATCTCTCTTCAAGAAACGAAATAAATGCATTCCATTTTGGCAAATCCGAAGATGTTAAAGTCATCTCGTACTCTTTACGTGTTATTCTATCTAGCTTTTTCAACACTATGTTTATTAACAGGTTTTCACTAAAATTATCCATTTCAATTTTCATTACTTTTAAAGCTCTGACGTGTTTCAATACACAATCTAAAAGCATTCTTAGCTTTTCAACCGATTCAAATGCAATATTTTCTAAACCTAGTAGAGAATTTATGTGGCTGTTTACAATTAATCGTTTATTGTTGTAACGATTTTTAAGAGCATTTAATAACGAATCAAATGTGTCGTCAATACTTTGGATTTGTTTAACATTTCCAAGAAGACAAGATTGCAAATAAAAAAGCCTTTGGCTATCAGATAACATTTCATTAGTTACAATTATACTATCAAATTGCATTATAAAAGTATTCCAGTTTTCATAATTTTCATCAAATTTAGGTAAGGTAATTTCTGGAAGTTTAATGTTTAATCTTCTATTGCCTTCAAAATTATCATGCACAGTTTTATTATTAGATTGTTCAAACGCATAAATTTGCTTAAGTTCTAAAACATTTTTCAACATTACCTTTTGCTTCTGAAGCTCATCATCTATTTCTTCAAATTGTAATTCGCAATCTTGCACTTCATCTTTTATTACCTTGTAATATTCCATTCTTAAATCATCAAGTCTATTTTCCATTTTTTATAAAGTTCCTATTTTGTTTTGAATATCTAATCTGTCAAAGTTTTTAATTACATCAGCACTAAAGTTCGAA
The DNA here is from genome assembly GCA_907164885.2 of Dolomedes plantarius. Taxonomy (NCBI): domain Eukaryota; kingdom Metazoa; phylum Arthropoda; class Arachnida; order Araneae; family Dolomedidae; genus Dolomedes; species Dolomedes plantarius. The sequence continues at coordinate 17,688,207 of OU015495.1, read as the reverse complement.
ATTTTTGTTATTTGGGCTTTTATACCGCCCCTACGTCTATTCAGACTAGTTCTATCCATTCTCTATCCCAAATTTTCGTCTCCTGACGAACCAAAAATAAGATGTTGAAATTAGTTTTTAAAATTTATAATCGATAGTAATCAGACTGTAATTCTACAAACAAACATTTATTAAATTCATCAACACCTCGAAACACTACACTACAAAAAGCTTCATTATTGGATACAACTGTGGAACGAACCAAACATCCGTCCACATTTTTAAATCACATTCTATTTTCTACAATTTTCGATAACCAAGCAAAAGCTTGGCGAGCATCCAATTCGCCAAATGGCGCAGAATCGCGCTAAAAAGGGCGCCAACACCTAACGTTTGTGTAACATCCGGAGTCCTTTTGGGTATAAGTATGATATATCCCCCCCCCCACTCCAAGAGATTTCTCGCCAAATCTGGCGCCTTTTGTTTTGGTTATAGGGTTGCCGGGTTTTACTTTGGTGTTGCCAATTTGTGTTTTTGTTGTTTTTAGAATTTTGTTGTTGCCAGATTTGGTTTTCTCTCGTGTTTTGCGCCATATATAGGCGGCGTGAATGGTTTTTTTTACGTTCTTTAATGCAGTAATATTATGTAGTGGCAACAGTTTTTGAATTTAACGTTCCACGTTTGAATTTTGACAATTTTGACATTTGATTTGATGTTCGTGAGCTACAAGCAGCTTAGATACTGGTTGTATATTCCAATTTTTTTTGTTCTTTTATTCTTTTTGTTATTGATTATTTTATTATTGATTATTTTTGTTCTTTAATTCATTATGCCTGCAGTATTTAGTGTAGTTGAAAAATATCAGGGGATTTTAGTGTCTAAAATAGAGGCGAATTCTAATGGTAGTTCTAGTTTTTCAGGAGGTAGACCAACAGTTGGAAAGCGGGGGATAGTTAACAACATTTTTTTTATTTCATTTGTCTCAGGATGCACAGTTGCTTTTTATTTTTTTGACTGAGGTTGGGTTGTTAAAGAGCGCGAATTGCAAAAAATGTGGGTCAGAGATGAAGATTAAAGTTAAAAGTTCTTATTCTGATGGTTTTACATTTGTTTGTAGGAAAGTAATTGGGGGGAAGCAATGTAACACTGAGAAATCTATTCGGCATGGTTCGTGGTTTTCTAAATCTAAATTAAAGTTATTTGAGGTTTTATATATTATTTATGAGATTTTGAGAAGTACAACAACTGGGCGAATTATGGAGGAATGTTCTTTTGCAAAAACTACTTTGGCTGATTGGAGACAGTTTATTAATGTGACTGTTTTAGATTATATCGAATTGTCTTCCGAGAAAGTAGGGGGGGAGGGTAAGGTCGTCGAAATTGATGAGTCGAAATTTGGGAAACGAAAGTATCGTAAGGGACATAGGGTTGAGGGCCATTCGGTGTTTGGAGGGGTTGAGAGGGATTCCGGGAGGGTTTTTTAGTTGCTGTGCATGATAGGACTCAGGAGACTTTGTTGGGGGTTATAAAAGATTGGATATTGCCAGGGACTACAGTGTATTCCGATTGCTGGAAAAGTTACGACTGTCTCGAGCAGCAGGGATTTGATCACCTGAAAGTTAATCATAAACTTACATTCGTTGACCCCGATACTGGGTGTCACACGAATTCAATTGAAAGTACGTGGAGGCATCTAAAGCAGCGTTGCCTACGTATAATCGTAAGGCAGATTTTAAATTCTACCTAGCGGTGTACATGTTTCATAAATCATGTTTAGCGGCAAATATAGATTGTTTTAATAAATTCATTGAAATCGTTCCGGGAATTAATTGGGAGGACTACAAAATTTCGGTATAGACACTTATTTTAAATTCTCTTGCCAACACGTATTTTTTCTATTGTACTCGTGCTTTAATTTATGTCTAATCAAGAAATATATATTTAACCCAGATGTATTTTATGTTTATTTAAATTAATTATTATTATTTGCAATATACTGACTTTCTAACAAATTTCTCATTATTTTTCAGCATTGTATTTATATATTTAGGAATTATTTTTTGTATTTATGTGTTTTTCATGCGTTTCTTTGGTTGTACAGTTTTAAAAATGCATATTTTTAGGACTTTCCGGAATTTCCCGTTCCAAAAACACGCGTTCTGCTTCGCGACAAAAAAAAATCGCCAAAGTTGCCAATGGGGGGTATACCATACTAGTTCCTTATTTTGAGTTATTTCATTCGTCAATACGATGTGTTGTATCTGTGCGTCTGCAAGATAAAAAATGCGCCAAGTGTATTGCTTATAACGGAAAAGTACCTATTTTCCAAAACATGTTGGTTATGAGATAAAATAGGCAATGCACTGAACTGCATAGGCGTAGCGTCGGGGGAGCACGTGCACTCCCCCCCCCCCCAACTTAACTCGAAATAAATTAAAATGTTAATAGAAGTTCAGTTAAAATCAGAAAGTTGTAAAAAACTTTTTAAGAAAGTTGGTTTTTTCCCGCTCTTTCAAACTGTGACTCTGAAGATTCCGATTATGTCTTTAGCCTTAATATAGTTTTTAACAATGATGTGATCCATAACAAAAATTTGATGCTATATTTTTTCTCGTTTTATTTATATTATATTTATTTTTCTCATTGTATAACTTTTGAATACTACTCAAACATCAATTCTATTGTTATTCAATTTTTAAAAAATCATAATATTTCATGATTTAAGGACCGTCCGGTAGTCAATGCGCTGAGGAGGGCCCTAACTGAATTCAATTCGTGCCCCTCGCTACGCCTATGCTGAATTGGCATAAGACTTCCCCTAGTTTGGCGAAATCGGCATGCAGTTGATTTGTAGATTAACTCAGTCGAATACTTACCCACAACATAACGCTGCTTGCTACTAGACAAATTCTTAGACAAGTCCTTGAAAAACGTAAGCGTGGTAGTTCTCTCTCCAGTTTGAAACTTTTTGAATTTACTTTATGCAGCTTTATTATTTTTGCACACACTTATATAAAGTTTTTGTTGCAGTTGCCACTTTCCAATCACTAAAGCTTAAAACAAGAGAGAGAATCAACGTCATTTTCAGTCCAATTGTTTTTCACGAGTGTGCATCCAGGATGTAGCATGAAATTGCCTAATACCAGGAAATCGTACTTTCGTTTCACACACAACTGATTTGAGAATCTCTTTTTACCAACCGCGCGTGTGATAACGTCTACTATTTTATCATATCAGGCAGTTTGATGCGCGTCATTGATGTAGCTTGTGTGTCGGTTCTTAAAATCCGAAATCTAATCCGTTCCCTTCGCATATTATAGTCAACTAATAGAATAGGAAGGGGGTACTTATCCCATAGAGTTCTTGCATCACCTTCATTTCGATGTAAGACAAAAAAGACTTGGATTACACAAATCACATAAACGAATCCCTCTGACATGGACGAACAGTCTTTATTACACTAAAACACACATCAACAAAAAACAAAACAAAACGCACACCTCCATCTCAAACTACCATTATCTTCTTGCCCACACAGCTTCTCGCGCGAGCACATTTTTACATAAACAGAATCTCTCGCCAGCCCACAGACCAACAACGCCATCTGCCGGTCGGCGAAAATAACTCCTCTTACAATGGAGATTCTACATCCTCCCACCTTTAATTTTGCGGGAATTAAAATTAAACATAAAATATTAGCAATGAAAACATTTGGAACAAATAAGCAAACTGAGTTCACAACTTCGAAATTAAGAGAAATAAATATTCTTGAGTCCTTCAGAGATCTTTTCTTCAGAGAAGTCTCGTAAACAAAATCAGATTTCTATAAATTCATTTTCGTCGGAATCTTTAAGACTCTACCACTTTTAGATCTTTTAAAGACAGGATCTTCAGCAGTCGAAACCTCTAATGGGTATAAATTTTAAACAGGCCGAACAAGCATTCCACCTGCGGTCTTTATCTCAGCTACACGAGCTTTACCATCTCGACTCGGGAAAATCTTTTGAACTCGGGCCAAAGACTAATGGCCCACTCGGATGGTCGAATCCTTTCCTTGGGACCTCTGAACTAATTGTACTAAATATTCACGGCGAAAACGAATTCTACGTTGTTCACAAAACTGCTGACAATAATTGTGGTGAAGCTGCAGTCTTTGGTCATCCATCTTGTCTATATAAGCTACTCCCACCATGGTCAAGTCCTGCAAGAACATCACGGGTAATAAACCTTCTGGTCCATCGCTGAGGTAAGTCAGTGGTCTACTATTAATGGTAGCTTCCACATCACAAAGCACTGTGTATAATTCTTCGAAGTTTAACGAAGATCGCCCAAGGATTCTTACAAGGAGCGTCTTCACAGACCGAATAAGGCGTTCCCACCATCCGCCCCACCACGGAGCTGTTGGGGGGGGGATGAACTTCCATATGATAGGAGAGAGACTTTCTGTCGACTGGATTTCGTCCCAATCCAACTCTTTAAACAAGTTGTTGGCTCCTACAAAATTAGACCCATTGTCCAAATATACTGTGGAGGGTCTACCTGGTTATGAATCAACGCAAGGACTGCAGGAAAGCTTCTGTGACAGCTTCCAGATGAATCGCTCTATACACAGCTACGACGGACTCGACGCTCTAAAGCAGCGGTTCTCAACCTGGGGGATGCGGCCCCTGGGGTTTCAAGGGAGGCGTGAATTTAAAAATAATAAAAAGTAAAACTAACTGTAATTTACTGTACTCGATTTTGCTGTCATAATGTAACCGTGACGTATTTTCGACATACGAACACGATAATTCTCGTACATCTCATTAAAAAGTAAAAGTGACAATTTGTGTGTTGTTGTAGTAAGGACGGAAAATGGCTAAATCACTACAAAAGAAAAAACTATATAATGATGATTATATTAAATACGGATTTACCTTCATTGAGGAAAACGGTAGTCAATTAACTCGGTGTGTTATTTGCCATGCTGTTCTGAGTAATGATGCAATGCGGCCTGGACGATTGGAACATTTGACTACAAATCATTCTGCTCTGAAAGACAAGCCTGCTGACTTTTTTATTGCCAAGAAAAACGGTCTTAAACGCCGGAAAGGGAGAAGTCCCATATCACGTGCCGGAAAATTTGGCGATTTTTTTGGGCGATAAATATTTCAATATGGTATATTATCATTCGTTTGTGTTACGATGTTTTTATGGTGGTTTCTTACTCGTGTTTGTTGAGTTGTTTTTTGCTGTGTCTCCGTACGTAGAGATCACGTGGTATATCTATAATGAATTTAATTTTAATCACTTGGTAATTTCAAACGGAAGTAAAGAACGCGCTTGTCGGAAACGATATCTAAAGGCCAATCAATTTAATTTTAATCACTTGGTAATTTCAAACGTTAAGGACCTGTTCATATAGGAGTACGTTACGTAGCGTTAAGGGAAAGATGACGTTGAGACGAAAATAAACCAATCATAGGCGTTAAAAATTTCATGGCTAATCGTTTGGAGGCCTATGATTGGTTTATTTTCGTCTCAACGTCATCTTTCCCTTAACGCAACGCAACGGACTCCTTTGTGAACAGGCCCTAACAATGAGGAATTTGCACATGTGGGGAAAATGCTCATTTCTATTTTTTATTAACAGATTGGTTATCAAATTGTTCGAAAACATCAATTAAAACGTATATATAGATCTAAATAATAAGAATTTTAAATTTAAAATAAGCGAAAAGTGTTGAAAAATCATGTGACCTCAAAACGCTACGTGATTGGTTCTGACGTCACTATGCACCATGCTTCAATGTTTACATTTGTCTAGCGCGAGATTCTACGTTTCCTCCTCTTAAACTAACATTTTAAAATCATATTTTTTTCTAATTTGGTTTAATTTTTCTAATTTTAGTTTGTGGCTATTGTTTATTCCCCCTTTTTTTTAAATTATATTCTATCGTCGTCTTTATTCTTAGTTTTATTTCTGTTTTGTTTACCATGGCGTTATTACCCGGTTTTGCAAAAGGGCAATCTGACAACCTGCCTAAAATGGATTCATTTGCAGTGTTTTCCTTTTTGGGAAATAATCCAAGTTTTATGGGAGCAGAAATACGAGGATTTAAAGTTCAGAGGGATGTATATATTTGTTTGCATTTATTATTCTAGTTATGTAATGTAGATTGTAGAACGCTGACGTGCGTTGTACTTTACACAAACTTTAAAGTTACACATTGTTTATGCATATTATTAAATTAATATCGTACTCTAAAAGTTTAATAAACAGCTTCTATTATTATTCATTCATAGTACATGTTTAATTTTGTAGAATTAATTAGCTCTGCAACATTACAAGTAGTGTCTGTTATAGGATATTTAGTATTTTTAATTGTGTATTAGAAAGTTGACAGAAATTAAAAACACTACCAAATTTACGAATGCGTTCAGTGTTCTGCATTCATATCATAGAAATATGTCTATTTTAAATGGTAAAGGAATTATAATAAATCTGAACTATGCATGATAATTAAACTTTTGACTAATCACATACTAAGTGGTGCAAAGAAACAAATGTTTACTACTCATAATAATTTTAAACAATCCTCTAACTCCATAATTTTGTGTTTTAAAAACACATTTTTAAATTAATGCTTTAGTACTTAGAAAGTTACTTTTACTTAGATTTGGACGATAAGGCTATGGAGATAAGGCTGTAGGATATGTTCAGGTAAAAAGGGATGGAGACATCTGTACAGTCAATGCAAGGGTGACACCAGAACATAATGTCACAAAAAAGACTTACAGTGTGGAACTCAAGTTGAATGAAAAGGAAGAAAATGTCCTTTCTGTCCAATGCAATGATTGTGCAGCATCTTTGGATGAGTTCCTTTATGTATTATATTTAATTTTATCTAAAAGTTTTAATGATAGTGTGTTTGGGGTAGATACAATAGACCATCCATGGTTAGCTTTCCCCGCTTTAAGTAATTTATAAATAATTAGAAATACTTCAGCAGTTATAAAAAAATCTTTTTAATACAATACTTTATACATTTTATGTAAAAAACTAGCACCCAAAACTAGTGTAAAAAGATTAATTAAAAATAAACTTACAAAATAATTAATATATTTTATGCTTTTGTCACATTTTGCACACAAATTGTATTTATTTTAAAATTTCATCACCTACCCCCAACCCAGCATCTGGTGAATTCCATTGTAACGGACGAAACATTCATACACAAAATAAATAATAAAAAGATTATGAGATGCATATTAATGCTTCAAAATAGGAGAGTATTATTTTTTCCTGATAAAACCAATTCCTGATAAAAACTAAAGATAAACTTGACAGGTTTCAAAATTTATTTCTGGTGTATTTAAGCTGAAAAAAAATCTTTAATGTAACGGATGCTACATAAAATGGAACATCATTTATACTATAGCATCATAAGATAAAAAAATCTGTGAATCTATTATGTCAATTTGTTCAAAAATTTAAAAAATAACATCACAAGACATGCCTGTAATTTATCAGAACCTTGACATAAAAAATCAGTCATTTTTTTTCTGTAATAAAAAATATAAAAACTATTTGTAACAGATGTTACATATAATACATGATGCTGCAACTGTACCCTTAACTAGGCTATTTATATTCAAAACAGTCACAAACATGCATTTATTTTACTTTTATAGTTTTTACATTAATATTAAATTTACTCCAATTAAATTCAGTGGCATAATTTACGTAAGTAATAAGGTATAAAAATTATAATTTTACTTGCTAAAAAAACTTACAAATAGATATTTTCCCATTACATCCCCTACAAAACAAACTTAATGTAAGGAAAAAGCAATAGTACGTTCTAGTTCTAGAGGTCATAAGCTTTCCAATGATATATAACACTTAATAATTTGTTTAAAATGATTTTCTTTCGTAATGGTTTCATGTTAGGTGGAATTCACCATCTGGAGAATATAACTCATAACAAAACTCGTGTTTACAAATATATTTAAATATTTATTTAAGAGGAAAATGTCAAAACTTGTATTTTAAATTCATATTTGCTGCAATGATTTGGCAAATCATCTGTATCACATTAAAACTCACAATTATAGCTAAATTAAAAAATTATTGAATGAGGATTTTTTTTTTCGTCGCGTTTTATTGCAACTGTCCATGATTTCCTTTTGACATTATCTGTTGGAACACTAAAAAAAAGCTTTCCTGGTGTATTTACCGTTGTGCTTGTGCAGCAAGGTACTATACAATATTTAAAATTTTCTGTAACACACTTTGACATCTTAAAAATAAAGAAAAAACACTAGATATCAAACTCAAACTACGCAACACAATCCAAACACCGAAGTAAACAAATTCGCCATAGTGCATTGTGACGTCACATGTATCCGCGTAGGAAAAGTAGCGTTTTTGAGACGAAGTAAATAGTGCGCGTTTAAAAACAAATTATGTTAACTTTTAGAGTTCTAAAACTAAAAAAAAAAGATGCTTTCGATCATATTTTTCTATTTTCTATATCATAAATGTAAAATAAAAAAACGTGCAAATTCCTCATTCTATAGTTTTACTATTGAACGGACATTTTGACCATAGGATACGATTGAATTTAACTGAACGTAAGTCTGTGCTTCTGCCAATTTCTATTTTTGTTTGTTTGTTTGCTTGGTTTTTTTTTTAGATATGCATCCCCTACTTTTAAATTTTTACATTGATGTCTATAATAAATTCAGAGGAGGCCGCAATTGCTTTTGCAATTGATGTGGGTTTACTCCCTAATGACTCTTGCTTTCCTTCTTGTCCGAAATGTGGGTCTGAAATGAAAAAAAATCGTGCGGCTAATGTTAAATTGGGATAGAGATGGGTTTGTTGTTCGCGGCATTTTTTAAAATATAATCCACATCCTAGCTGTGGCTCCGTAAATCCTGTGGATAATACTTTTTTTGAAAATTCTAAAATACCATTCAGGGATTCACTCGCGATTATTTTTGCATTCGTTCTACAAATTCCTAGCAACTTTTTATTTCGCAATTTACAGAACTGGCGGAAAAGTCGTAACGAATCAGCTTTATCTAAAGAATATGCGATTATTTTTCTTTCTTAAGAGAAGTTTGTGAAATTCACGCTTCTCACAATTTTAATAAATTAGGGGGACAGGGAAATCGGTTCTAATTGAAGAAACTTTTTTAACTAAACGTAAATATGGGCGAGGAAGGGTTCCAAAAAATTCAACAATTACTGTTTTGGGGATTTTTTGTAGGGAGGATAAAGAGGGGTTATTTTTTAAAGTTGGTAGCAAAAAGAAACAGGATATTTGGCCTTTCATTAAACGTTACTGCCACCCAGACACAAGTGTTACTGTTTGATCACGAATAGTAGTTCATATTCAAGTAAGTCTATCAAGTTCAAGTATTCATCTCAAGTAAAACATCTAGGCATTCTTCAAGAAAGACTTCAAAGATTGATATTCAAGAGTTTTAATCCATGTTACAATATATCAATTTTTAAATACGTAAAAAGAAATGAAATTAAATTAAATTCTAAAGATTCATCACGCGTCATGAGCTCGTGATGCCAAGAGTCAAAGTAAAAGTAAAAGATATCAAAAAGTTCACGTGACTCTCTGCCCTTTAACACATCTGGACATGCGCGTGGGAGAAATTCCCAACACTCTCCCCCACCATGAACAGTGGTTCATACAAACTTATATTAAACAAGAATCAATAGCAAACCTAAAAATTATATAAAGCATAAACACGTAGAAAACATTAAAATGATATATGAATTATGAAATAAGTAAAAGAGCTAGTTTAGAAATGGGACGTTTCAATTCTCCACGATAAGTTTTTAATTTCACAACTCGAATGTTGTTATCAACACCAGGAAAAAGTTGAATCACTCTGCCCATTTTTCATTTTAAAGGGGGCAGATTATTGTCTTTTAAAAGAACTAAGTCATTTATTTTCAAGTTCGGTTTGGTCTTCAACCACTTGGATCTCTGTTGCAACTGATAAAGGTAGTCCGTGGACCATCGTTTCCAAAAACTTTGGAAAATACGTTGTGTTAGTTTCCATCTCTCAATTGGTGGCACGTAGACATTAGTTAGTTCGGGATCAGGTAACGACGTTAGCGCAGTTCCTATAAGGAAGTGCCCTGGTGTAAGAGGATTCAAGTCATCAGGATCGTTAGAAATCGCAACGATCGGTCTCGAATTTAAGCAAGCTTCAACTTGGGTGATGAGAGTAAAAAACTCTTCGTAAGTCAGTATTTGTTCACCAATTGTTCGTTTTAAGTGTCCTTTCATCTGCTTCACACCTGCTTCCCAAAGGCCGCCAAAATGTGGGGCAGCCGGAGGATTGAAGCTCCAACGAATACGTTCTTCCGCAAAATACTGATGGAGACGTTCATCTGAAGAAAGGGTAACCATGATGTTACTCAATTCACGTTCTGCACCTCTAAAATTTGTACCTTGATCAGAGAATATTTGCCGAGGCTTTCCGCGGCGTGCGATAAATCGCCTTAAAGATGCCAAAAACGCTTCAGTGGACAGATCATTAACTAGTTCAAGATGTATAGCTTTGGTACAAAAACATATATATAAGCACACGTAACATTTGGATGGTCTTATACCTCTTCCTTTGCGTGATTTAATCATGAATGGTCCGGCGAAGTCAATTCCTACCTTAGGGAAAACTTTATCTGGCATCACACGAGCCGACGGAAGATCTGCCATCAACTGAGTACTTAAATTTGGCCTACTTTTGAAACATTTTACACAGTTATGTATAACTTTCTTTATGGCATTTCTAGCATTAACTATCCAGAAATTTTGACGAATGGTCGACATCGTAAGTTGAGTTCCACCATGGAGAGTACTTTCGTGACAATGTTTAATTAATAAATCTGTGATGTGATGTTTCTTTGGAAGTATAATCTGATGTTTTTGGCAAATTGTTAGGTTAGAGTTTCTTAAACGTCCTCCAACTCGCAGAATTCCATTTTCGATGAAAGGATTCAATGGGAGTATCTTAGATTTTAAACACTTTCCATTTTCTAATGCTTTCAACTCTTCTTTGAATGCATCTTTCTGGACTAGTTTAATAATGGCATTAGTCGCATCGTCAAGTTCAGGAATTATCAAGAACCCAATGGTTTTATCTGATGATTTACTATTTTTTATAAATCTAAGACACCATGCCATAACACGCTTTAATTTAGTCCAAGATGAAAATTTAAAAATTATATTGAATTCAGAAGGATCTTGTGTCACTGAACAAACAATGGTTTTACGTCGTTCAACAAAAATATCTGATTCGGCTTGATTTACTTGAGGTGTTGGAAATTACTCAGTTACATTACTTTCTTTCATTAAATTTAGCCCTTGCCACCATGAGACATTCGTTAGCAATTCAGATGCCTTGCATCCGCGTGAGAGTATATAAGCAGGATTTTCTGCTCCATGAAAATATTTCCATTGTGAAGGTGAAATGAGATCTTGTATTTCGCATACTCGATTTGCCACAAAAGGTTTCCAATTAGTGGCACTGCCTTTGATCCAATGTAGAGCTATTTGCGAATCACTAAAGCAAAATATATTTTCAATTGGAATTCCAAACAGCTTTCTTAAGTAATGTGCTATTCTAGCTGCTATAAAGGCTGCCATAAGTTCCAAACGGGGGATAGTTAGTTTTTTAAGTGGAGAAACTCTAGTTTTAGACAGTACAAAAGAAGTAGAACGGGTTTTAGGATTTCGAAAATAAGCAACTGCTCCATAACCCTTCAAACTGGCATCACAAAATATTAGAAGTTGAATATTGCCCATGACTATATCTGGTAAGTATGTTCTAGGGATAGAAAATTCTGCTAAGTTTTTAATCTCTGAGCACCACTGAAAGAATTTTTCTTTTAAAGGTTTTGGTAGTTCAGTATCCCAATCAATACCTTGCTCCCACAGTTCTTGCATTAAAAATTTGACTCTAATGACGAAGGGAGATATAAAGCCGACTGGGTCATATATCTTTGCAGCTGTTTGCAACACAGTGCGTTTAGTGATATTGAGATTGTCCAAGTTCTCGAGAAGCGAATGTAGATCTAATTTCAAAACATCATCCTTATTGTCCCATACTATACCCAAAACCTTCAAAATAAGATCAGAATTATTTGATTCGCAATCAATATTATTTTGTTTCCAAAGATTTTCCAACATTTGTGAATTAGATTTGAATTTTCTTAGAACCATTCCTGCATCTTTTAGAATTTTTACTGCATTTGAAGATAAAGCAAATGCCTCATCTACAGAATTTGAGCCATGAAAAAGATCGTCAACATATAACGATTTATCTAACATTTCAACAGTTTTTTCATATTCTTTATCGTATTTTCTAAAAAGGTATTTTATAGTAGCCGCAAGGAAGAATGGATTGGTAGTGACACCAAAGGTAACTCGTTTCATGCGTAAGACCTTGATGTCTGGAATTTTACTATTTGATTCATTAAACCATAGGAACCTTAAAAAATCCCTATCTTCCTCAGCAATCTGGATTTGTAAGAAAGCCTTTGCAATATCTCCAGAAAATGCAATGTGATGAAGTCGAAATTTCAAAATAATATCTAAAATATTAGGGTTTAAATTTGGACCCGATACTAAACAGTCGTTAAGAGATTTTGCATCTTTATCTTTCGACGAAGCGTCGAACACAATTCTTACTTTAGTTGTTGACTTATCCTGTCTTACGACTGGTCTATGTGACATATAATAAGCGTTACTTTCTTCTAAGTCGCATTCTTCAATTATGCCTAAATCCTTTTGTTCACGAATTATTTTGTCATATTCATCAAATAACCAACCGTTTTTACTTAATTTGCTTTCTAATCCCTGAAGTCTCCTTTTAGCTACATTTAAATTATTATTTAGCTCAATTTTGTTTTCTTTCCATAACAGTTTAGTTTCATAACGTCCATCAGCAAATTTCAAATTATCATAAAAATTATTTAAAGTATCCATGTCTGCTTGTGAAAGCACATCATTTTTATCATCATAAATAGATAAAGATTCAAGTTTCCAAAACGATTGCAAGTCAAAACCTTGTTTATCCTCTACTGACATAAAATGCATGTTTATTGCTGCACTGTTTCGAGATTCTATCTTGCCTACAACCGTTTGGCCGAAAATTGTGTTCACCAGATGTAAACACCCATTAATTTGTTTTGGAACGCCTCTTTGTACGGACCAGAAATAATCCATTCCCAGCAAAATACCGATTTCAGATTTATTGCATGAATCAGCTAAATCCCAACCTTGAGTTGATGCGAGGCGTTGAATGTTTACGTTTTCGCTCGGAACTTCTAAAGTACTTGCACTAATAACATCTGTGGCGAGTAACTGCTTCCTGTTTGTCAACGTCAATTCATAAACTTCAAATTCCTTCTCTTTCCCATGAGTCATTTCGAATGCATATATAGTCAATCTCTCTTTTCGTTTACACGACAAATTAAGTTCCCGGGCTAACCCTTTAAGCACAAAACTTCTTTCAGAACCCGAATCGAGAAGAATCCTAGTCAATTTTGACTTTGTTTTTGATTTAGCCCATACGCAACAGGTTTGTAACAGGACATTATTCGCATTTGGAATATCGCAGTGAGCAGTAGAAACTGTCGTTTGAATTTCAGGGTGATTTTCAGCGATTTCACTTTTAACTTGTTTAGAAAAACAAAATAATTTATTATGATAGGTACTTTGGCAATTTCCACAAGGTTGTAATTTTGATCTACATTCGGATGACAGGTGAGATTTCAAAAAACACCGATAACACCTACCCTCTTTCCTTAATATTCTACGTTTCTGATCATCTGGTAAATTTTTACATCCTATAGACGAGCGGTCATTATTTTTACAAAATACACAATAGGGTTTAACAACATTTGTATTTAAAGCAGTTGTAGCATTGTATTTATTAAATGGTCGAAAGTTTTTATGATGTACTTGATTTCGAGAGGTCGAACATGCATTTTCAGAACCCTTATAATTATTTATTGCTATTGTAGCTTCTCTACATTCAATTTATCCTTTTAAGAAATCAATTAAATTCATTATTTCTGGGTCCTTGTTAGGATCTCTTTTGCGATGGTATTCCAGAACTAAATCTTGGGGCAGTGATTTTAATAAAATGGGGTGCAACAAATGGCCCTAAGACCCTGACGTAACATTTAAATTGCTTAAGCTTCTAATATTGATTTCACAAATATTATGCAATTTTTTAAAGCCTTCAAATTAGAAGAAACTTTAACTGGTTCAATATTAAGGAGATTGTTAATATGAGAATTTATAATTTTTTCAAGTTTTCCAAATTTCTCTTTCAACAGCGCAATACAAGTATCATAGTTCTTATCAGTTAATGTGAAACCTTCAACAACATTATAAGCTTGACCGACAAGAAATGATTTCAGGTACACAAATTTTTCAATTTTACTTAACGATTTATTTTGATCAATCGACACTTCAAATGCGTTAAAAAATTCCTGCCACATACTAGGTTCTCCAGAAAATTTTGAAATATGTAATTTGGGTAATTTTACGGCAGTCGCCGATGAAGGTTCCGACACATTTGTAGACAAATTCAAACTTGCATTAGAATCATTATGTAATTCACTTCCTTTTGAGAATTTATTCAGTCTAGTTTTTATTCTACACTTAGCCGATAATATTTGTTCATAATATTCTTCGCTCTTTGCGAGCTCCTTTTCAAAATCTTTACTATTATTCAACTGAGTTTCGATTTCTGAATTTAAAGCCGTTAAAATTTGTTCTCTTTCACAAATCTGAGTATTGAGCTCTGAAAGCTCATCAACATCAGTTTTCTCTATTTCTAGAGCCAGGATTGTATCAAGTTGCTTAACAAGATTTGTGACAGCAGTTCTCTGCAATTTCCGTTTCGCTCTTAATTTTTCAATTGGCTCCATTTCAAGATAGAAATCGAAACTCAACAAATCAAATAAATTTTTTTCAAGAAAATATTCCTACCTGATTTTCAGGAGTCAACAAAACTTATCCATGAAAGTTAAACCTTGGTTAATAATAGTTCACTTATTTCGAGAATATATCTCGCCGGTGCCTCCAAAAACAGTGTTTGATCACGAATAGTAGTTCATATTCAAGTAAGTCTATCAAGTTCAAGTATTCATCTCAAGTAAAACATCTAGGCATTCTTCAAGAAAGACTTCAAAGATTGATATTCAAGAGTTTTAATCCATGTTACAATATATCAATTTTTAAATACGTAAAAAGAAATGAAATTAAATTAAATTCTAAAGATTCATCACGCGTCATGAGATCGTGATGCCAAGAGTCAAAGTAAAAGTAAAAGATATCAAAAAGTTCACGTGACTCTCTGCCCTTTAACACATCTGGACATGTGCGTGGGAGAAATTCCCAACAGTTACATATATACAGATTCCACATCACAATACAATAATGTAGAAAAATTATTTTCTGAGGGTACCACATATTTAACGACTAATCATAGTAAAGGGGAATTTGTTTCTAAAGAAAATGCCGCTAACACAATCAATAATTTGGAAAATGAAAATCGTTGGTTTAAAAGTCCTTGAAGTGTCGTCGAACTGATAAAATGCTAAGTCAGTATATGGGTTTACATTTTTATCGTCGTCATAAATTACATTTTTTAAATTCGGATGGGGAACGGGTTGAACAATTTATTAATGATATTAAATTAGTTTATCCGGGGTGTAAAGATTTGTTTATAGAGGGCGCTGCGTCGCCCGATAGATTAGAAAAGGAATTGCTTTAAAATGTAATGGCGTCTGTTTAGACGAAGTCTGAAATCCAAACTTCGCAGATTATTAAATGTTGTTTTTTTGTGTTTAAAATGTGCTTCATTTTGTGTGTCGAATTGATGATTTCTCACCGAGAATAAAGACCAGGACCTGATCAAAGAATACTCAAGGAATTTGAGTACCAGAATATTTTACATGGCGCAACAACGTGGGACCACGATCGGGTAAATTCGAAAGTTAGATTTAAATAAGGTGAGTGAGAAATTAATATTCTGCATGCATTACTATGGCTGAGTTAGATAAAATCCGCAAGAAAAGAAGCACAGTTAAAGCTTTAACTACGAAGTTGATTTCAAAAATTGAAGTTGTTTTCTATGATGAAAAAAATCGAAACCAATATTAAACTAGAAGAATTGAAGGATTTAAATGAGCAATTGTTAGAAAAGTGTGATCAGTTAAAGGCTCTAGATGCTCAGATAGAGAATTTAATTGGTTCTAATGAAATCGAAAATGAAATAATTGGCATTGAAGAATATTCGGAGAAAATAATTAAATGGAAAGGTAAAATATCTAGGCTAATAAAAGAGCATGTAAAAAGTGTATCAGATGTTTCGGTCGATTTATCGCCAAATTCTCCCCAAGAATTAACACATAATAATGAGTTAAAAAGAAAAGTTTTAAGTTTACCCAAACTTACAATTCCAAAATTTAATGGAGATCCAAGTTCTTGGATTGAATTTTGGCAGCAATTTAAAAATGCGATTCATGAAAATGATAACTTAAGTAAGACAGAGAAATTCTCATATTTAAAAATGTTATTAGAAGGAGTTGCGTTAAACGCTATAAAAGGTTTTTCGCTTACAGAAGAAAATTACGTTAAGAGCATCAATTTACTAACACCGATTTGGTCGCGATTTTATCGTTATAAATAGTCACATGACAAACTTGTTAAATTTACATCCTGTAAAAAGCTCGACCAATATTAAAGCATTCAGACGGCTATTTGATCATTTAGAAATAAATGTGAGATCACTTGAAAGTTTAAACGTAGCCGCAGGAACATATGGCCAGTTATTATGTCCAATTTTGCTCAAACTGATTCCAGATGATATAAGTTTAGAATACAACAGACAAAGGAAATCTAATACAGAATTTGATGTTCTTGAATTAATGCAATTCTTAAAACGAGAAATTGAGTGTAGAGAGTCGTCTATCTTATTAACCCAAACCGAAAGACAACCAAAACAAGTAATTTCGAGTAAATTTGGCAAAGGTCCTAATTATAAATACTTCAATCCTAAAAATAATACAACTGTTGCGTTTGCCTCAAATGTGAAACAAAATTGTGTATTTTGTTACCAAAATCATGAATCATTCAATTGCAACACTGTCCCTTCAGAAGAGAAACGAAACAAATTAAGAAAAGAAGGACGATGCTTCAAATGTTTTAAACGTTCACATTTGAGTATTCATTGTAGAAGTAGAATTAAAGATTGCTCGATTTGCAAAGGTAAAAATCATCACGATATCATTTGTTTTAAAACTCAAAAACCAGATGATGAAATACCTAATTCAGCGCCGGAAGGTCAAACAGTAATATCTAGTATCGCGAATTCTGAGGGAAAATGTAGTGATTCCATAATTTTGCTTACATGTGCTGTTGAAGTTCAAGGCCCATCAAAATCAAAGATAACCGCAGTGTTATTTGACAGCGCTTCTTCAAAATCATTTATAACGAAGGCATGTGCGCGAGAATTAAAGCTCCCTATTTTAAGAGTAGAGCATTTATTAGTTTACACTTTCGGTTCTCGTGAACCCATAAACAAGACATACGACGTAACAGAAATTGAGCTGAATCACTTGAATAATCCTGAAAGAAAAATAAAATTTGAAGTGTATGTAACGGACACAATTTCTCATGTGTCTATGGTGACGTCAGCCAGTGCGGTTGAACATTTGCTAAAAGATTTCAAAATTCCTCTCCATCAGTTTAAGCAAGCAAAAGGGCGGAGAGTTGAAATACTGATTGGCGCCGATGTGTTCTGGAATTGCAGACTGGACACATAAATAAAATATCAAAAGGATTGTTTTGTATTGAAACGTTATTAGGATTTATTATATCGGGTGTACGAGAAAATGGTAAACAAACCAGATCATTCGTGAATTTATGCCTGACAGAAGGGGAAACACTGAGTAATATTGTAAACAATCCAGATTCTTTTGGTGATGATTTAAACACTCAACTAAAAAGATTTTGGGAATTAGAGTCGTTAGGTATTAATTCCAACGGTAATGACAATAATCATACTTCAGCTGATGTTGAAACTTTAAAGGGATTTGAGCAAAATATTAAAGTCATAGAAAACGGAAAATATGAAGTTAAACTGCCATTCAAAGACAAAATAGACTTATCGGACAATTTTTCGCATTCCAAAAGAAGGTTATCAAAATTGTTAACTAGTTTGGACAATGAACCATCATTATATGAAGAGTACAAATTAGTTTTTGCAGATCAAATTAATTCTGATGTTATTGAACCTCTAAAGGAGAACTTTGAACAGTCATCCAATCTTGTATATTACATGCCTCATCATCCTGTTATTAGACGTGATAAAGAGACCACAAAATTTCGTATTTTTTTTTTTATGCGTCCGCGAAGGATAGAAATTGTTTATCTTTAAATGATAATTGGCTTGCAGGCCCAAACTTGAATCCGAATTTACTAATTCTTCTTTTGAAATTTAGAGAACATAAAATCGGTGAAATAGCCGACATAGAAAAGGCTTTCCTTTAAATTTCTCTTTCGGCTGAAGACAGGGACTGTCAGAGATTCTTATGGGTCGATAATTTACAAAACAAAGATCTAAAATGTTTTCGGTATAAAACTGTAACATTTAGAGTGAAATCATCAACTTACCTTTTGGCTGCTACCATAAAGCATCATCTTAAAAATTATGAATTCTCTTATCCCACGGCTTTTAAGGCATTAGATGAATCATTGTATGTCGATGATTTTATATGTGGCTCGAGAACTGTAAATGAAGCTCTAAGTATATCGAAGGATGCTAAATTTATTTTAAGCGATGCTAAAATGAATCTTCGAAAATGGAAGAGTAATTCTAAAGAGCTTTGTAATATTTGGAATGAAACTAAGTTTGAAGAACTTCAAAAGGAACATCTGATCCCTATTAAGGTTTTAGGTATAATCTGGAATGTTGAAACTGATGATTTTAAATTAGATTTATCACCATTGTTAGAAGCTCTCAAAGAATAAAAAAATACTAAGAGAAGTGTGTTTAAAATTGTCTTGCAAATTGTTTGATCCTATTGGGTTTATAACTGCTTTTACTTTTCGTATAAAAATTTTGTTGCAAGAAATATGGGAGAGAGGTCAAGACTGGGATGAAGAATTACAAGAAGAATTGAGAAATAAATGGAACAAATGGTGCTTAGAAATCCCCATTCTAGAAAAATTATCTGTTCCAAGATGGTATTTCCTCAAAGAAGATGATGGCGATGTACCAGAATTTCAGGTGCACGTCTTCTGTGACGCGAGCGAAGTTGCGTATGGAGCAGTTTCATACCTTCGATTTAGAAACCAGGGAGGTAGCTTTGAGGTTACTTTCGTAGCTGCTAAATCTCGAGTAGCTCCAGTAAAGAAATTAAGCCTCCCTAGACTTGAATTGATGGCAACATTAATTGGAGCCAGATTGTTGCATTCCCTGAAGGAAGTATTTGACATTAGAAGTAATTATACTTTGTGGTCTGATTCCACAATAGCATTACATTGGGTTAAGGGAAATGCTAAGCAATGGAAACCCTTTGTATGTAATCGCGTTAGTGAAATTCAAGGCTTGACTGAACCATCAAACTGGAAACACTGCAGCGGAAAGGATAATCCGGCAGATATGCTCTCAAGAGGATGTTTAGCGGAAGACTTGTTGAATAGGGAAAAATGGTGGAAAGGGCCAAAATGGCTAATCTTGCTAATGGAACAGTGGCCGAACAATGGAGATAAATTTATTTGTGAAGATAATGTTAAAAAAGAAAAACGATTAAAACAAGCAGCCATTTTTAACAGTATAACTGCAGAAGGAAAAGAAAATCCAGAAAGGATCCTGGATTTGAAGAAATATAGTTCTATTTAAAGGGTATATCGAATAACTGCTTGGGTGAAAAGGTTTACAGAAAATTCAAAATTAAAAGATAAGAAAATGCGAATGACTTCAGAATTAACCACAGAAGAAATTTTGGATGCTGAGAGAATGTGGATTAGAAAGATTCAAGCGGAATGTTTTCCTATGGAATTTAAATGGTTGAAAGAAGGAAATCCCATTCCTAAGAATTCCAGTATTCGTGATTTGAATCCGTGTCTAGATAATACAGGAATAATGGTAGTCGGTGGGAGACTACAAAATTCTAAATTTGAATTCAGAGAAAGGCATCCATGGTTAACCCCTAGCAACAGTAGACTAACCGAATTGATAGTGATGTCAGCACATAATCAAGTAATGCATTTAGGAGTAGCAAGTACATTGTCTAAAGTTAGTGAGACCTTTTGTATACCACGAGGTAGACAAATAGTTAAAACTTTCATAAGCTGCTGTATGATATGCCGAAAATTTACTGCTAAAGCAGGTCAACAGATTACTGCTCCTCTACCATCTGACAGAGTAACTGAGTCTCCACCCTTTGCTGTGATCGGTTTAGATTTCGCAGGTCCCCTTTACATTAAGGTGAAAAATTCTGCAGTGACTTCAAAGTGTTATATTCTACTGTGCACATGTGCAGTAACTCGATCAGTGCATCTAGAACTAGTGCAAGACCTGAGTACTGAGTCATTTTTACTAGCCTTTCGACGATTCGTCGCTAGAAGAGGTCTTTGTAGTGTAGTATTCACTGACAATGCCCAAACATTCAAGCGAGCTGAGAAAGAGCTTGGGTTGTTCTGGAATACAATTAGCCATAATGACGTAAAGACATTCTACAGTTCTAAAAGAATAGAATGGAAATTTATTGCTCCAAGAGCTGCCTCGTGGGGCGGCTTTTGGGAGCTAATGGTGAAAACAGTCAAGTCCAGTCCTTGCGAAACGTCCTCGGAAAACCATGTTTGACGTCAGACGAGCTAGAAACCATTCTAGTTGAAATAGAAGCTGTAATCAACTGTAGACCCATCAGCTACTTGTACAGTAAGCCTAATGAACCTTCATGTTTAACACCAGCCCATTTTTTGACTGGAGAACGTGCAACTTCCCTACCACCAAATATTCCTGTTATCCTAGATAAATCGTCATCCAGTGAGCACCTCAATAAGAAGTATTATAATCGACAAAGACTCCTCGATCATTTTTGGCGAAGGTGGAAAAGGGATTACATGCTGGACTTAAGATCTCTTCATTCTGAGAAGCGTAAGAGCTGTACCTCAAACTTTAAAGAAAACGACTTGGTTTTAATCCATGATGAGCGTGTTCCAAGAACTGTCTGGAAAATTGGACGTGTAATAGAGACGATTCCTGGCAGAGACGGAAAAATAAGATCGTGTAACATCAAAACTTCTAATGGGACATTTAAACGTCCAATCCTACTCTTATATAATTTAGAAATAGCTGACTAAAAACTCTTAATTGCATTTTATTTTAACAGCTATAAAGTTATTACATCTTTTATTATTATTATTATATTTTTTTTTGAATTATTGAATTACATTGATATTTGTTGTTTGCAAAATGTTTTATTTAGTAACTTAAGAAATGTTATTTAGCATTACTATTCTCATTAATGGTAATTGGTATTTTCGTTTAGGAATGAACCTGTTGTTCATTGTGGGTGGGAGTATGTAAAGATTTGTTTATAGAGGGCGCTGCGTCGCCTGATAGATTAGAAAAGGAATTGCTTTAAAATGTAATGGCGTCTGTTTAGACGAAGTCTGAAATCCAAACTTCGCAGATTATTAAATGTTGTTTTTTTGTGTTTAAAATGTGCTTCATTTTGTGTGTAGAATTGATGATTTCTAACCGAGAATAAAGACCAGGACCTGATCAAAGAATACTCAAGGAATTTGAGTACCAGAATAATTAACACGGGGTTTGGCAAAAAGGGGCTTGGACTATTAGAATTTGAGTGTCCCACACCCGCGACTGAGGATATTGAAAATTTAATGCCTATTAGCTATTTAAAAAAAGATGACGAAATACCTCTTTTAGAAAACGATTTAGATGATCCCTATTGGAAAAATTTGGGAACAGATGTAGTATACGCAACGGGCCATCGCCAATTTGGCGCCAAAATCCCGTTCGGAGACCTGTTAGGCTTAAACTGCGAAATGTAAACAATAAATTGGAAATCAAATTTACTGCTGGCTTTAGAAAACTCGTAGGTGTACACGGGATCTTCGCTTCGCTCAGATACCCTTGCTTCACTCCGCTACGCTCCGTTACGCATCCGTCCAAAAACATTACAGAAAATCCCCAGCCGCTGGCTTCGCTACATACCGCTGGCTGTTGTACAGTAAAAAAAAGCTTCCGCTGGCTGTAGCGGTCAGTAAAACAAAGCTTACCGCAAAAAAATTTTAAAAAATACCATCCGATCTTAAAATCCTCCCTGCCAGA
This sequence comes from Dolomedes plantarius, assembly GCA_907164885.2. Lineage (NCBI taxonomy): Eukaryota > Metazoa > Arthropoda > Arachnida > Araneae > Dolomedidae > Dolomedes > Dolomedes plantarius. The sequence goes on along the minus strand of OU015495.1, from coordinate 17,665,830 downwards.
ATATAAAAACCGCCAAACATCCATCAGATTTGGCGAAAAGTCGCCCCTTGGCGTTCGTTGCGTATACTACATCTGTACCAAAATTTGTGATTTTTAAAAAATTAATGTTTAATACATTGGGTTTAACTTTTATAAAATTGTAAATAATTATGAAATCTTACAAAATTTTATCATGTAATACATTTTTACCGTGGTTTTGTTTTGTAATTTTATTATTTATTATTTTAGTTTTATGTCTTTTTTTGAGAAATTTGAACTTTTTATTTTTTTAATCTTTTTTTATTTTAATTCACATAATTTTTTTCAGTTAGACGGCACTATAACTATTTTTTAAACCATTACTTCTTCACACTAATGTGACTTTTTTAATGAATTAGGTTATTCTAACTGGGAAAATTTGTAATTTTTTGGAAATGTATTGCATTTTTTTTTTTTTGGGGGGGGGGGGGGGGGGGGGGAATCTCTCTCTATTTTTTTAATGGCAGATACAAAAAGACTACCCAAAATCCCGTCTGCAGTTATTTCTTCAAAAAGTTGGTAAGTTATAAATTTTATTTTGTGTCTATTTGTTTTGTTTTAAGCCTAAGTGACGCCGAAAAAATGGCGTCGCTTAGGTAGGGTTGCAAAGGCGGAAAACTCAGGAACCGCGCCAAATGGCACAGGATACGGAAGGAAACCCCGCAGGAAACTTGATTCCACTGGCAGTTTTCGAATGGACAATGAGAAAGCTGTTGAAGCTTCTTATAACATTGCCTTACTGATAGCAAAAGACTAGAAACCTCATACAATTGGTGAGTCACTAATAAGACTCTACCTGAATCACTCAACGTTACTTTAAATATAGCTATCAAAATAGTAAATCATGTCAAATCCAGTGCTTTGAACACTAGACTCTTTGAGGCGTTATGTCAAGAATTGAACAGAGTCCAAGAAACTCTTCTTTTTCACACAGAAGTTCGATGGCTGTCAAAAGTTAATATGCTTGCTAGATCATTTAACTTAAAATCGGAAGTTGAAATTTATTTTAAGACTTCAACGAAAGCATATCTGTATAACATGTTTTCAGATGAAAAACTTATCTTTCACTTGGCATATTTATCAGACTTTTTTGAAACATCCAACTTTCTGAGCCTGAAAGCTACAATGTCAGAAAAACATTCTGAAGACTTATGATGCAGTTAAGGGTTTCACAGAAAAGATAGCTCTTTGGCAACGCCGTCTTCAGAGTTCAGAGTCAAACTTTTCCTCCTTTCCAAGATTGAACGACCTCCTCGATGATAAAAAAATCTCCCATTGCAACAGATAAATGAATTGAAGGACCTTATATCAGGGCATTTGGTAGCACTGCAAAATGAAATTGCTGACTATTTTCCAGATATTAGTTCAGAGAACTGGAGTTTAAGTTGACAAGAGATCCTTTTAAAATCTACGGGGATGTTCTTCTTGATCATATTCAGGAACAAGCAATCGACCTAAAAATGTGATTCTCAAGTAAACGCGGAATTCGAAAACATGGATGTGGAAAATTTTTTGGTTACGCTATTTTTCTGTTTACTCAGAAGTTGCTTTGGAACCTTTGAGGTTGTTAGTGCAGTTTTCATCCACATATCTCTATGTATGCTAATGCAGAAAATCCAGATTCACAAAGTCAAAATTTCGAGCAAAGCTGGACGTTGAAAGTGACCTGAGGTGTGTTTTGTCACAGTTACAACCTAATATCCAAAACCTTGTCAAGGACAATCAGTGCCAGCCCTCACCTAGATCCTTGATTACCTCAAATATATTTGATCTGTATTTAATTCTTTGATTTCATATGTTCTAATAATAATAGGTTCCAAATTAAGAAATGTGTAGTAATATTAAATTTTGTGTATGCAATTATCCATTCTATATTTTCATTTAATAACCAGCTTCAGTTTCAAATTTCGATCGTACTACTTGTATTGACCACATATATGGTTGTGGTGGTGGGGGAGGCGTGACCTCACACCAGTGTTCAAAGGGGGGCACAGAGCCTGAAAGGTTGGGAAACCCTGCTCTATACACAGGTATACAGAACGACCCATGCCTTTTTCTTCCCTTTAATGAAGAGTGGCCCACACAAGTCAACTCCGGTGACTTCAAAGGAGGAGGCATCTCTCACGCGATCGAGGGGCAGTTGTATAGGTGGAATCGTTTGCTGCAAACGTCTTACATCTGATGCACTTAGTGATGATGTTTTGAAGCTATGATCCAGTACTTCTGTCTTAAGTTAGTGGCTAGTGCTAGGACAGTTCTTTAAATGATATTCTGTGACAAGGCACGTCACGACATGGTGCTTGGAAGGTAGCAGTAGAGGGTATCGAAATGAAAATTCATTGTCCATCTAAAAACTAATATGACCAGGCCCGTCCGCGAACTTACGCGTGAGCAAGCTACATAAAACTGACTGTGGGAGAAACGATTTTTTCTTAAATCTACGCCAGCGTATTTTAAAGTTCAGCCTTGAGATTTCAAATCACGAGACGGGACCCGTCGCGGCTACATTGTGGTCATCCGGGTTTGGATTCCCGTCCGTGGATATAGATCCCAGACCAGTCCCCTGCCCCCGAGCGACACACACACAGGACGGCAAGTCGAATACGTGACCCGCGCAAAGGTTCTGGCTGAATCGCCTGGAAGAGGCGAGAGGGGCCAAATAGGTCGGTCTGGAGACTTACTTATCGTCATGGCAAAGCATACTTTGAGAGGAAATTGCAGCCTCTTAAAGCCAAAGGGGAGGTCATTGGGTATTAGAGGAATGCGTGCCACGAACACTTTTCTCCTTGAACCCACCCTGTTAAAATAATGGTTTCGATTGGTTCAAGGGAATTTAAAAACTCTACCGGATACTTAACGGCATCATCTGAATTAAAGACAGTGTCTATCGACTGTCCAAATTTCAGCCCTTTATAAGTCCAGCGGTTTGGTCTGTCAGTCAGTCACGGAACTGTTTTATATATAGGTTTAATTTAATATCCATAAAATATACTTATTTGAAATTAATTCTTAAAAAACTTCTATCTCAATTAGTCTAGTGGTTAAATTTGATCTTTTATTGTATTTAAAAATTTTTTTTTGTCAATTTATTTCGTTGTTATGCATGTGAAGCAAAATTAATTTAAAGTATCACAAAAAGAAAAGAAATCTCGTGATCAGCATTTAATAAATTAAATTCTAAAAATAAATGTTTAAAAATTCACCAAAAATCAGAAAGTGGAAGTAAAGTTTCGAAAATAATTTCATTTTAAAGGAATTTTTATGATCTTTCTTGAGATATAAATTTTATAACCCCCAGATTATTATTTTAAATGCAAACTTAAAAAAAGTTACAAAAACAGCTTAAAAATTTAATGAGAATTTTTCAAAAATTTTTCTTAGTGCACCCTTACATTATAAGATGAGTCACCATGCAAAATTTCAGTCCTTTAGGTCCAGCGGTTTGGTCTGTGTGTTATCTGTTAGTCAGTCAGGGAACTGTTTTATATATATATTTATATATATGTATGATTGTAATTCATTCTACTATATAATTGTGGTATGCACTATTTTAAACTTAGATTGGCACAACAACAGTGTCCTTTTAGGAAAATATTAAATAAATCTCAAAAGTATCAATTGAAGTCCATATTTTTCCATTCTATAATACAATGAGAAGTGTTTTTGAGGAACCTACTTGATTTGAGCATTTAAGAGCAAGCATACAAGAATAATAGAGTGTATGAGTGAATGTGAAGCTGAAAACAAGAGAGGGAAACAAGTGCCATATTTCAGTTCATTTAATTATCAATAAACATCATTAAATTAGGGTGACTAGGCATGCTTTCTATGTAATAAAGAGTTTTGTCTGAAAACAACAGCATGAACTGCTCAAAAGTTATTTGTATAAAGGTTAAAATACCAAAAATAAGTATCAAAAGGATTTTCTACTGTACATGATCTGCTAAAGCAGTTTCGAGTAGGAAATAATAACAGCGAAATATTCAAAATGTCAATAGTTAAAAAACTTGCTGATTGAAAAAATAGTCTAAACATATCATTATGGCATACAAGACAAGCAAATGCACAAAAATTAATGCAACAAAGAAACCATTTCAAGAGAATTGACACTGTTTGAGTTAATAGAGAGGTACACAATGGGTTCATATAAAATTCAATAGTTTGACAACATTTCTTTTGTGTTGTATTAGTAAAATTTTGATGTATTTCAGTGACACTAATCAATACTTGAAAATAATTTCAAAAATAGTTTTAGATAGAGAAAATGCATAAATAATATAATTCTAAAAAAGTATAGATATATTTACTATCATATGAACAATCAATATTAAGCACTATCTCAGGTTTTGCTCATTAATAGATTGTACTAATGCAAAAGGCAACAATAATATACATACAAGCAACACTTGATATTTTTTTCATAGCACATCTACAAAAAAGAGTTAGGTGCAGTACTCCGGAGGGATCTAATTGAAAATAAATTCATACAACACAATTAGTTCAGTGTTTGATACATATATGATGCTAAGTCAGTGAAGAAATAGTGTAATGAGACTAAAGATAAAAACAGCGTTGTAAACTTTTCCATGCACAATTGAAAATCTTGCCAAAATTCAGTATTAAATAAAGACAGTTTATACAAGCAAAATTATCCCTCTTAAACATGAATTGTAACATTAAAATGTCGGTAAGATGCCAAGTCACATTATTCAGAAATCAATTATTTAAATTACAATAGAATGATACACATACTAGTGATGCCAAACAACTGGAAACCTCACTAAAATGGTCCTACATTAACACACACATATTTTAATACCCCACATAAGAAAAGGTACACAATATAACAATAATGCTTACAATTCTGAGTTCTTCCTTTCTGCACTTTTATGCAGATAATAAATTAAATAGGATTACCTTCTCATTTGGAAAGTATAAAAAATACTTAATTTTGAAATAAACCTACTAAAAAGTTATATGTCCATAAATAATACCATTCATACACATCCTAATATAAAATGATTCGTAGATCTCGTGTATGTCTGTAATGTCTTGTCATGTAACGTTAGACATTCAATGCTTCAAGAAAATATTTCTGTATTCAGTTGACAACTCTCTCTCTCTAGCCCTACACATAACTTGACATAAAAAATTGGTACATCCATGAATGCTTACTTCATTTTGGCACAGAAATTTTTTTGACCCTGACCAAACTTTGAGCATTCCTCTGAAAAGGGTCCTCAACTTATCCAATATCTCAGGCTTATTTAAAATCTAAAAATCAGTGTTAATTACTTTTCACTGTAAACAGATCTACTGCAGATTGATTTTCTCTGCCTACCATTAAGTGATTTAGACACTAACTCATTTTGATTAACCATATCATCAAGCCTTTAACACACTCTCCCTTTCAAGATTAGAATCAAAACTATAGTAAATTGTTCTTGGAAGAGTTATGCTAGCATTCCAATGGACTATGCTGAAAAACGGTAAAAATTAAACCAAATACTTCGGTATATGCTAGAAGACCCCTAAGCACATCCACAGAGAAAATAGGCACTACAGAAATTATAAAAATAATCTAAAGAGGTCTCGAATTTTAAAAATAATAAGCATTTCCAGCATATTCAACAACAGTCCTAGACCCATGTTTCATCATAAGTAGGAGCTTTAAAAATATCTTTGAAGCTGAACACATCGGAAACAATTTCAATACATGGAATTGCACAATTTTACAAGTAGAATGGGACCCCATTTTTATATTAATTCACCATAAAATAGATTTGAGTCTTATGAACACCAAAGCAAATGGCAATACTAAGAATTCTACATTTAGCCGCTTCCTTTGAGGGTTTGGCTCATGCATTTCATTATCTTAGCATCAATAAGTATTTCCATAGAAAGCTTATTTTATGACAATGAATTCTATCGCCTGTCAAAATGACAGATAAATTCATTTATGAAAAGTTTTGTCACTGTAAAGATTTCAGCAGCTATGGGATGCTCTCACATGGAGAATGACTATGGTTGAAGATGCTGGTAAAGCACACCTTGGAACATCACTAGTATGAGTCATTTATAGAGCTGCTTAGGAGGGACATCTTGGCCAGGAAACAAGATTTCAACTACCATCTTAGCATAGCGATGACATTTTCTTGAACACAGAATAGATGAAAGTTTCAAATGAGAGCAGATGGAAAATTCATTCAAAATTAAGCTTTTTTATGCAAATAAAATTAATCGAACATCTAGCGTAAAACAACTCAACAATCAAAACCTTTATTAAACACATAAAATAGTAATAAGGTAAGACAAATTTTATAATACTTATTTTATGTCACAACAAGAGACATCTGTCATATATATATTATCTGAAAGCATAATAAAAACATGCTTTTCACGAGAGATCTTTTAAAATATGAAAAAAATGTGTTCCATGGAAAAAAAAAAGTTTTGATTTAAAACTGATTGCCACATGAATGCATATGCATTTGATACACTCTCTCTACAAATATATATATATATATATATATATATATATATATATATATATATATATATATATATATGTGTGTATATATATATGTGTGTGTATATATATATATATAATCAAATGCATGATACATTCATGATGCACATATAAATGTATATATTGCATAACATCCAACAGAACTAGTTCACACACATTATTTGTGAAGGATATTTTAAAGTTTTAAAATAGCAAAAATTTAATATGAAGCCATAAAATTGGGTTATTATTAAATCATTTTTTGTGACAGTTAAAATATTTGAAAAGGTTACCAAGCACACTGCAAGAAGAAAAAGATATTGGCATAACCTAATGGATTAAAGCAATAAAATTACTAGAACCTAAAACAAAATATTTTTATACGAAAAGCATTTCCCACAAAAATTCAAAAGAAAATGAAAACTTATTTTAAAGAAGAGCTTTTAGCAGAAAGTTTTCCCCAATGTTCAATACCTGAAAGTTTCCCAATGGAGTCAATATATAGAAATGACATTTACTTAAACCAAAACTCTCACTAAGAATGGCCTCAAAAGCAAATTTTGCACCATACTTGGAGGAGGATTCTATCATTTCCACTGGGGTTAGATGGATGGAAAAACAAGTAATTCTATTTATGGAATAAGATACGCTTCAACATACTTGCATAGGCCCATAATGAGGGTTAAACCTCAGTCAATGACTGCTGTTGATTATGTTGCAGGAGTACCCCCCCCCCTTTTTTTTACATATAAAGAAGTTAAACAGTTTAAAATATGTAACGATATCAGGCCAAGTATCTTGTTGATATAAAAACAAGAAAATATGGAAAAATACACTTTAAAAGCTATTTCTGATTAGAATTTGTTATAAAACACACATCAAATGCAAAAGAAAAAAAATTCGTCTAAAATTGAAATTTTCTTTCATACTATATAAGAAGAACCCCCCCCCCCCCCCAATTAAGGATTAAAATGTATGAAGACTGAGAGCCAAAGAACACCATTGTTGAGTATGTTAACAATGTCTTTTTTAATGCAAAATTTTGTAACAGTAAGTAGTCATTTACTATACCTCAGCTATAATATGACTATAATATTTAACATTAAAGAACACCTGCATTATGCATGGTCTAGTACACCAATGTGCCCTGTAAACAATATTGTTCCCTGATATTAAATTGTCAGTATAAAAAAATATCTTACACAAAAATAATTCATATAATATTTTGGCTTAGTAATCAAGATTGAGTTTTTAAACAAGTATAATGTAGGATATTTTATATCCACCTTAATAAAATAAAAAATTTAATATAACAACATTAAATTGTGAGCTTGATTCAAAGTATTATTAAGGTACAACATATTTAAAATATTCCAAATGCAATAAAATGACAAATGGATTAAAGGAACAATTGTGCATATGAGTATCATTTGCAGAATTATACTGAGAATATGGATGCTCTCTTACACACACTCAATAACCTCTTCATCCATCATTCTGAGTAGAGGAATAGATTTCAAAAGACAGATTGAGTCCACTCCTGTCATACAATTTTAATGTTAACTTTTTTCAAGCAGTCCCGGTCAGATAGTAAGTAAAATAAATAAAGCAAATTTTAATTTAGAACTGAGGAGAGGCAAAAAATCAGTGCAAGCAGAAATCTATACCCAACTTACAACACTTTCCATTTTATAGTACCATTATCAGTATCGAATTAATCCTCTACCTCTCCTCTCCATTTTATATTGAAATTTCAGTCAATTTAAATTGTTTATTTTTTAAACTTTGATGTACAATAAATGTTACTTTTATTTCAAAAATAATATATCTTTGAAAATTCATTCAATCTAAAAACTATGTTTATGTCTATTAAAAAAAGTATTCCTTTCACAGTTTATTATTTTTATAATAACAACACAACACTTAAAATTTTTGAGGGCACACACACACACACACACAGTCATGTTTTCCATTTATTTTACATCCATTTTTATAGAAGTGTTTTATAACTATTAATCACTTTGAATTTTAAATATAAATAAAATACTAAAATTGTAAAAGATGTGTTGAAATCATTGACAACACATGTATAAAGTTGTTTTAAATATTTTATAAAGCTTATTTAATTGTTTAAAACTTTAAACTTGAAATATTTCCAGGCATTCTTACATATACAGAAATTGTACTAACACTGGCCTTGCATAAAAGACTGTGTATGATCAGTAAACAGACATAACAATTAACAGCACCAGGAGTGTGTGATCAAGACGATAACAGTGCAAAATGTACACAGTATATTTGCATAAATATTTTTAAATACTACAGCTGTGAGCACTATTTTAGGAAATTATGTACAACATAACTCATGCATAATAACAGGAAAAAAAAAGCTAATGCCCATCACAAAGAGACTCAATATTAATTGATCATTATTCCCCCCCCCCCCCCCCCTGTTCCAGCAGACACCCTCTGAAAATAATATTGAGGAACAATTCTAGAATGTTAACTAAATACTAAATTATTCTTGTTTCTTCCATTCATTTAAAATATTTAAGATATACAGTCATACCTTAGTACTTGTTGCATTTTGACGCTAAAAAATGGCATCAGTACTCGTCACATGTATCAGACAAGATGGCATCTCCACAAAAGAAAGACCAAAATAGGTTGAATTACAAAATTTTGTTGAAAAGCGCTAGCAAGCTGAAATATGGACTTGTGTAATGATCAAATGTCTCGCTTCAGAATCATTTTGAAATATAGGAAGATAGATTTAGGAAGTTTCACTACAAACCTGAGTCCACAAGAGGGATTAATGGTGTTAAGAAACAGAAAAGAGAAAGAATCAATGTGCAAGTGCCTAATGTTTTATTGGAGGGAGACTCCCCTTCCAAGCAATAATCTCTCTCCACCTCTATTTTGCCGCTATCCCATTAGGCCATCAACTTCTTTCAGTACAGGTTGATATGATAAATTGTATTTTATTTTATCTAACTATTGTTTAAAATTATGTCTGTCTAGTTTAAAGACTTTGTATAAAAAAAATTAACCCATCCATTTATTAATTGCGTAGTAAAATGTGAAATTTCTGGTTTTCAGGAACAAATTAATTCAATTTCCATTACTCCTTATGGGAAAAATTAATTCGGTACTCGTTGTGTCTTCTGGAACCAATTAACAACGAATACCGAGGTACCACTGTATATCTTTAAATTTTCCAGTAGAGTAACCACTGCACAACAGCTAACTGCTATTAAAAAAACAAAACAAACAATAATGCAATAAATTTTGGGGTTCTAAGAGGACATTTTGCCCTAAAACATGAACTCCATTCATGTAATGAGAATACTCTGTATCTCATTTTAACATTAAAGTTGAGTTTTGGATTCTTCCCAAAAGGGGGAAAACAAATTCCATCATTTTTCAATCCTTTTAAAAAATATTAAACAAATTATTTTTCTATGTGATAAAAAAATTATCTGAAAACATTCAAGCACTCGTTGGTTTAGGAAAAAAAACATGCTTTGAGATTTGACTGAAAACATTCAAATAGCAAACAGATGGAATAAAAAAGTTATCTTAATCAAGAAATAATTTACTTCAAATATGCTAACATTTCAAATTATTTCCACTAGGAAAATTAAAGAGAAAGCAACCCCACTGAACTTTAAATAGTTGACAAGAGACAAAAAAATTTGTTGCATGCAATACACTTGTACTGTGAAAAAAACTGATTTTGTCACACCATTTAAGAAATATGAAGTTGTTTTATACAATTCTATAACAAATAGATAAATGAATGGATAATATTTACATCCATGCTACGAGAATAGACTATTTTCATGTTTTTTTTCAATGATTTTAACAAAAAATACTAAATTTTCTGCATTTTGTTTGAATTATGTATATCAAATTATCTTATTTCATACTTGACAAGAAATGAAAAATAATACAGCTCAACTGACAATAAACACAAATGAATGGGAAAAAAACCTCACTGATAGAGCTATTTTTATCACTGAATATCACAACACAGTACATTTGTTTAAAAGTTAAATTGGCAGTACTTCAAACACAACTTTCCTTCCCATTCGTCAAAAGACATCAGAGATAGCTGCATGAGTCTTCTACATTATATTCAAATAATAGAACACTCCTTCGGTTTGACAAACATACAGAAAGCAGTTAAACAAAAAATGACTGCAACTCATAAATTCTATAGAATTTGATATATAAAGGATATTTAAGCTTTAACCATTATCCATGGACTCCTCACCAGGTTGAATTATTTTTGAAACAGCAATACATATACTGGGGAACCTCAATCTATTGTTTTTTTTAGGGACCAATTGCACAGAATGATAAATGTGGGAACATAACAATTGGGACTGGATGAAATAAATGACACATATGGGAAAATGATGATTCAGGGAACGATCGATTGAGGTTCTGCTGTATATGCAAGAAAACGACTTCTTCAAAATGCAATGGATTTAGACCTTCAAAATTATAATTATTTTAGCTAGAACATCAAAATTTAAATAAACGTGTTTTTCATTTTACCCATTAAGGATATCATATAGCTATCTAACATGTTAAGTACATACATTTGTCCTTAAAAATATTATGATCAATTTGAATTCAAAAAGGTATATGTATGTCAATAACAGAAAAATATTATAAACCGATAGCCCCCTAAAATATAAAATTTTTACAATTTCTCAAATGTTCTTTTTTTACTTTAATGATTTTATTTGATTTAGTAAACAATGTACAAAGGGACCAATGGTTGCTGCCACTGAATAGGGTATTCCATCTGACATAGTTATGGAACTTTTATTTCCATGGTACTTAGCAGTAGTGACTGTGCGCATGTTTTAAGTTGTTCATTGGCATTTCATATAAATAGTACTTTAACCTTACAAAAATCTTTCCTTTTTATATTTCAAGTACTGTATTCAGTTATGCAGAATGAATCAATAGGAATTAAATTCACCATTCACCTATACAATCATGTCATGCAACACTTCCTATTTTATTAGAATCGATTGATCTAATACTAATTCGATTAGAATTTTTATTAGCCTCACTCAATTCTAGAAAACCGAAAAATCAATCAAGAATATCATTTGTAAGTATTTTTAAAGTTTTATCACTTAAATTTAATATTGCTTAAAATGTCAATTTAAAATTTTTGCTAATACGTAAAATGATAATTTAGTTTATACTCTTTTACTTTACACTTACTTTCATTCTCTAAACTAAATTAATACATAACTTAGTTTAGAGAACTTTTGTTGATTATTATGCCCCAGTGAGGAATCCACACATAAAAAACTAGATTTCTTTTAAAAGATAGCACATACATAAATCTTAAGCTTAATAAGATTCACAATGTCTTATGGATACTAAATGCAGATAAAATGTGTTACATTAAGTTCTAAAATTAACACATCTTAAACTGATTTTCTTCGATAATTAAAAATAAACATACAAAATTCATGTATTTATACTGTATAAGGGAGGAGTCTGATTACAAAATCAGTGAGTTGACTGATGACTAATACTAATTCATGAGTTACCGATACAGCGATGCACAGTTACTGGTCAAACTCATAATATTACTTCTGCTTTACATATTCCAAGTTATTAATAAACACATTTAATTTGTAAACTTATTACTGCTCACAAATAATATGACTTTACAAAATCAATTTGAGCAAAGCATGAATCAAGTTTAAAGGTGGGTATAACATTTGCAACTTTTCTTAAACAAGTTAAATTGAAGCTTTATTCTTATAACAGATAAATACTCGTGCATTTTGCATAAATTATAGGGCAGAGAAACTCATCTGATTGGCTATTTTCCCTTTATATAATTTACATCACAGAAGCTAGAATAAAGCAATATTTATCAGATACCTTTCTATAAATACAAAAATGGAACTAAAATACAAAACATTCTATGTTTAAATAATAATAAACAACAGTCACATGTTTGTGAGTATAATTCTGAAATGTAAAACAAACTCCAAAATATATTAAGTTTTGAAAAATTTGTTACTTATACTCACAAAAATTTAACATTGTAATCATTTAACTTCTTTTTCTAGGTTTCATGAAGCAAGGAATCTGATATTAATAGAGAGTGATAATTTAAAAATAAATCAATATCAGAGCCTTAAAACCGGTCATAAAACTCATAGACATTAATTAAATATTTCATTCATGCAAAAATGGCTCATATGTCTTTTCGAGGCAGCTGTGAAAATACAACCATCAAAATTCTTATATAACATGCACTAAAAGCTCAAAAGGTTAAATGATATTAACCCTCAACGGTACAGTAGGTGTTGGATCCGACCCAGGGGTGTGTTTCCCCCTCCCGTACTCTCTCCTCTCATTGCAAGAGATCGAGTTGACAAGGAACCCTATCAGTCAGTCTTGCAACAGGTGTTGGAGCATTTGAAGTAAATATGAGTGTCTTTGTTGAAAAATGTTATTCACTAGTCTTTTTTTTTAGATTTTTAATTTTTTTAAGTTCAATTTTGAAGGCCAAAAATGTCGGTATATATTATTTTTTACATTTTTGTGCTCGGAAATTTGGTTTAGTAACTTCTAAAGTACAACATTAAATTACATATTCTAGGTACAAGATTAAATTACATATTAGACCTAATATATACAACATCCTATGTAAGTGTCACAGAGATTTTCTTTAACCAAATTATAATTTGTTGGTCTTTTTTCTACAAAAATGTTTTTATTTCGTGTATAATATTATCAATAAATGTTATTATACAACAAACATGCTTATTGTGTACTTATTTCTAGCAAAAACCCCATCAAAAAAGACATCGGGTTGGATCCGACCCGACTGTACCATCTATTTCATCTTAAACCACTCTACAGTTAGAGGGTTAAAATTTTTTTAAATAAATAAAAAAAAAAAAAGCAAGCAAATGGAGTGTAATGAGAAATAATGCTGGTAAGAGATCCCCATGATTCTAATTTCTTTAAGCTTTTTTACTTTTCTTAAAATGTCAATATTATTTGGAACATTTCAGTGGGTAAAACCCATTTAAAAAAAAAATTGACATAGAAAAAAACTTTGAAAATTCTTTACAGCCATTCATTAATACAAGTCTTTTTCTTTCTTTAACTTAAACTGATAAATGTGACAAACATTTCTGTTCTCTTCAACCTCTTCTAATTCAATTACTTATTAATTTATAATTTGGAAAGATTTTTCTTTTAAATTGATATTGAAAAAAAAAAAACACATAATTTATCAATATAATAAATAGCTAAAAAAATGGGTGCAAAATATTTTTTTATCCATCTTACAGAAATAAAGAGACACGTGCTTCTGCTTTTTTACATTAAAAAAAAAGATTGCCTTCAGAATTATAAGAAAGACTTTTCTTTCAGGTTATTTTCGATTTTGAGCCCTGCTATTTTGACATAAAGGGTTTTTTGTTTCCCCCTCTATTCTGACGCCAAGAAAAGCAGCTTGATTATTATTTATGATGCATGGGAGGAAAAAAAACCAGGAATACAACTTCAGATTCAGATCTCAATCTGGTCTATAAATAACTCAAACTGACGCATAACATTGACATTAATGGCACATGAGACAAAGGGAAAGGGACTCAGCAACTATGCATCACTTACAATAACAGGGCTGAAAAAAGTGATCAAATGTGCAAATAGAAAAGAGAAAACAGTAGACGAATGAATGCTGCAAAGGTAAAATGTTGTAACTTCATACAGTGTATATACTTTGCCACACAGAAAAATTGTATTAAAATTATGTAATATACAAGAGATGAAAAACAGTGTTCTTTAAAATGAAAACATAAATATAGTATAAAATATATATTATAAAGCAAAAACACTAATATAAAACATCAAAAAAGCAATTCTATAAAATACAGATCTTTGGCTCTCGGTAGAAATTTTTATCAAACTACTACACTTTTTTCAGCCCATTTCAATTGAAAAAATTCTTCATAGGACACTTCAAATCGTGAAAAGCTGAATGATTCATTACACAATGAATACATGACAACAGCTTTTGCATTTATTTGTATTTAGACTCTATATAGTTAATATTGACAAGGCTACACAAGTTTACACTTTCGTTGCTGCCTTTTCTGTGGTTCTGGACGCAAGACAGCTCTCACAGCTTCGTCAAAAACCTAATAGATGAAAATAAATGCAGCATGTTAGACAAAACTCAAATGAACTTAATCTTTCAATATTCTAAAAACTCATAAAACATACATCAGTTTCATTTTAAGTCAATTTTCTTCAGATAAATAGATTTCCTAGCATTCAACAAAATTATTGGACATAACTTTTTTACATATTTTTTAAAGTCATGTCAGTTTGATTTTATTGTGATCTTATCTATTTTTTTAAGCCCTCAGGTTTAAAAGTAAGTAACAAGATAGTTGTCAATGTACAAAATTTAACCAAATAAATTTATAGTATACATCTGTATAATTAACATTACAAGTCATTTTTATCACTAACTAACTGTACCCGGCCACACGTTGCTGTGGCTCGGTCTGGTTAAATGGAAAAGAAAGAAAAGAGAAAGCACATATTTCTAATATGTTTAAGTTTACAATGCTTGTAGATATACAATATTTTTTTCTTGTTCCATCGTCTGTGCAGATATAGAGATTGTCTGGTTTCCGACTCTAGAACACACACCATATAATTATCCATGTGAGAAGCAATCCGTGTCTAGATCTAAACCACACAATTCTAAAGATTGGCCCTGAGCTTTGTTGATGGTGATAACAAACGCCAATCGAATTGGGAATTGCAATATCTTAAATTGAAATGGTATATCTGTTGGAATCATAGGAATGCAAGGAAAAGAATCTTTATCTTTCAATGGTCCTGTCAAGATTGTTGCTCCTACAATGTTGCTCTGTAATTTTTTTACTGCAAGCTGCATACCGTTACGAAGCTTTAGCTGATTCATATTCCACAACATAATATGCACGCCGATTTTCAATTGTAGTACGTGCGGTGGCATCCCTGGCAGATTGAGTGAATTAAAAAATTCTGTCTGATAAAGAACCACTTCAACTGCTTCCCAAGTGTCAACAGACTTGTATGTGACTGCCTCGCTTTGAATGTTAGACTGACTAATATTGTTAAGTTCGTAGATGTCTTAGTTCTTGGCAGAAAGAATAGCTCGTTCACTCAGCCCATCATGATTCTTATAAAGTTGTTTGAGTATTGGGAAATACTTTTTCAACCAATTCTTCTTTTGACATCAATAAATTACAGAAGTTACAAGGCAATGAATTTCGTCCTGAGGTCAGATCAACCAGCACCTTTCTCTTCCCAATGTCCCACAATTGATGTGAAAATATCTCAGCTGATCGATTGTTTTGCAGCTGGACACACATATTTGTAGGTAATTTCAACGTCTTTACGCGTCACCACAAAGTAGCGTATTTCAAGCAAAGCAAGCATTTATTTCGTCCATTGGTGTTGATCGTGGAATTACAGGTAATGTTTTCCTGATATCTCCTGCAAGTAATATTAATGTGTTCCCAAATGGTCTGATGTTTCCACGCAAATCTTGCAATGATCGATCAAGAGCCTCGAGCGATTTTGTGTGTGCCATTGTGCATTCATCCCAAACAATAAGTTTGCATTTCTGCAATACTTTTCCTATGCCGAATGCTTGGGAAATGTTGCACATGGGACTTTCAATGAATTGCATGTTCAATAGCAATTTCAAAGTGGAATGAGCAATTCTTCAACCTGGTAGCATTGTCGCAGCTATTCCGGACCATGCAAGAGCTAAGGCTGTCATTTTGGGATCAAATTGCTGCCAGAATCAATCTAATTAGGAACATTTTACCAGTTCCTCCTGAAGATTTGAGAAGATTTCTCTGACCCCATAATTGACAGTTTGCATCATTTGATCAAAAATTGCCTTTTTGCGCAAGCATTAGCTTAGGAATGTTTGATTGCATACATGGCAAAAGATCACCCGTGTTGTAATTTTGTTCACGACGCAATTCTACATAGAACGAAGCAGCAGCAGATCAATTTGGTGATGGCATTACCAATTGATTGAGAACTTTGTTCGTGATTTCTAAGCACAAATTTTCAATCATTATTAACGCTTCATTGTAGATTTCTACTGCGAAATCAATGTTCATATTTGAATTTTTCTTGCATATTCAACGGAAAATATTCTCATGTGTGATTTATATTTCTCCCGTAACTCTGTTGGAGATAATATGAATGCAAACAATGCACGAATTTGATTAGGATGTGACGCGGTGCACAAATCATTAATGCATACATCCCAGTGTTGGTCATTCTCCAATAAATTGAGAGCCTGATATGCACTGCGGAAAAAGGCATGTGTAATGCTGTTAAGGGTTTTCACTGAATTCATAAATTTATAGGATCCTTTAGATTAAATACATTTTAGCTGAATGACATTAACATCCAGCACATAAAGACAAATAAAAAGACAGGTCTATTTATGTGACGATAATAAAGATATAAGCACTCTGGACTCTGTTCAAAATTATATCTTTGATATAGATATTTAGAAAGAGGAGCAAAAATTCAGTAATAGTTTCAGCATTTTTAAGCTGCCATTGTGACAATTTGTGGGAAAAAAAAAAGCATTATATTTTCATATTTCTTTAATTACATGTACTGATTCCCATATTTTTCAGCTTTACTTATATGATTCCAGTATTTTTTACCTGTTACTCATACTTAGGTTAATTTGACTGAACTTCTATTTCTAGTGTACTAGGCATCTTAGCTAATTGTCACTGCTTAAAAACTGATAAGATTTGTAAGAAAGAAAATTCTTTAATAAAAGAGTAAGTAATTGCTTCTTAAATGCCTGAGATATATTGCACCCCGGCAAGCAAAGTGACACAAGGCAAAAAATGGCAATTTTGAGGATATGTCATTGAAAAATGCTATGAAATGTGCTATCATGCATGAAAAGTGACATCTCTATCTCGCAATTTGTCCACCTGAGAGCAGTTGTTTCAGTTTTATTATAATGCTAGTTCAAGCTAAGTAGTATTCTTTAAGTTGATTTTTCTCAAATGCTGCATTTTTGAGTTGAGTCACTTTTCTTGCCAGGGTGCGATATGAGTAACCAATCCCATTCCTGCATGTGACAGTTCACTCAAAACAACAGTTGAAATGAGGTCCTTGAGGAATTAGGTGACAGGAAATCAGTGTGCTTTTTGCAAAAAATAGGTAAAATACATGCTACAATATATGAAAGCAATCCTTGCATATGTAATTTTATTCATAAACTGTAAAAATCTTAGTCTTGAAGCATTTCAGCATTATTTAGGAGTTATGAGAGCTCCGCCAGTAACATGAATATGCTATACTTTAACTAATCTTGTAACAATACATCGACTTTAGGGACTTAACAGCTAAAAGTTCAAATATGAAAACAAAAGAAACTTGCATGGCATGCAATGCTATTCTCTCAAACAGATGTATATAGTTATAGTGATGTTAGTACAAATAGAAAACATTTACCTGTTTAAGGCCTCTTTGTGTAAGAGCTGAACATTCAAGGTATTTAACAGCTCTGATTTTGGAGGCAAGTTTTTGACCCTGTTCTCTTTTGATTGGAGACAAACTCTGCTCACTTAAAAGTTGTAAAGTATCTTTGTCTTCTCGTAAATCAATCTTTGTACCTGAGAGGGAAAATAGATTACAATTCTATGGAAATAAATACTTTTCAGTTAAACAATTTAAGCTGCTATTCATCTATATTTCAATGCAAATAATACAGATTTTATTAGTTAATATGCAATGAAAAAAGATATTCAGACCTGCCAACCTCAGTAAGAGCAAAATCCTGCAATATTCTACTGTGCATAAAATAATCAACATAACGACATAACACAAAACTGTATAGTAAAAAATTATAATAAAAGAATTATAATGTACACTTATTTATAGTTTATACGATCTAATAATATTACATACTTCAAAGTATTTCCTTACTGTTCAGATGATCTTGAAATTATAATATTAAACAAAAGTTATATATTTGAAATTTGTAATCATACATTTTAATGTACAACATATTTACACTAGCAGGGACTCCAGCAGTCTATATTTTGAGTACTTCTATTTCTTTATAATGGTTTTAATTAATTGCAGAAAATCTTGGAATTTTTGTAGCATTACTGTAACTGATTTTGCTCATTTTAAAAATTCCTTGTCAGATTGTTCTTCATAACAGTGTCCATGTGGGTTCGATTTGCATATTAGCAAATTTTCTAAGGTTTCCCTTGACATAGATGACCTGAACTGAGTAGATATTTTTGTTGTGTAACTAAAAATCCTTTCACACTCTGCATTGCTATGAAGGATTGTTAAAACCAGCGTTATTTTTTTTACACTTCGGAATCCGGTAATAATAGTGTCCATTCCGGAAACCCGGAAGATGCATTAAAAATCCGGCATTGCCGGGGTAAATCCGGAAAGTTAGCAGGTCTGGATATTTCATATAATTTTTTTTCTTCCCAAATACATCATAATAATCAAGTCTTACAAATAAATCATATATTTTACAAAGCATATATAGCATAGTAATGTTACGTAGATAAATTTACTTTAAATGATTAATATAATGGTAAATAATGATTCTAATAACACTTTGTATATTAAGTTGATTCAACTAGCTGTAACCTGATTTTTAATTGCTTGAATAATACAGACAGCAATAAATTTTTTTTGTCAACTTTTTATTTTTTATTCCACTTAATCACTTGAATTAATTTTGGTTACCAGCCACACTTGCAAGTTTTATTAATTTAAACTTCACTATGATTGTTTTATCTGCATTGAAATTTAGAGGAGATTGTATTCTCATTGAGAAATTTGCCTATATGTCAAAAGGCACTATAATTGTTAATCCTGTCACACGTAAATAAATGTTATTTTATTATGATTTTTTGTCATGTCATTCATTGCTTCTCAGTTTTTATTCCTTCTTAGTTATTTTTTTTAGGTAAATTTTTATTTCAGGTTTCTTTTTAGAGAATGGAAATTAGAATAACTTTAATTGATTTTTCTTGATTCATAACCTCCACAATAGGTACATCAGATAAACGAATCAGGTTATTTTTATACTGCACTAATTACTGATTTTACACAACACATTGTACTATTTACTTTTAATTAAATATTGAAGTTCATTTATGAAATAAATGATTTTTTTTACAATTAATACTAAAACACTTCTAATGGTGTCTTCTTCTCGACATATTTTGAGTAATTGTTTCTTGAACTAATGTTAAGTATAACTTGTAATTAGTAATTTTAATTACCCTAAACTTGAAATATCTTTGGCCCCGTGAAGGAAGAAGGACGTTGGAGAACCAAATAAAATTTTGAACTGTATAGGCTTTATAGACAATCACAAATAACACAAGTCGTCCGTAATAATAGATTAAGATGGCTTGGCCATGTTTGGAGAAGATCGGAAGATACGATCTTGACATTTAAAAAACCTGAGCTAGAGGTAGACCACCAACTAGATGGTTAAATGACATTGAAAAAGACTTAAAAACTTTGAAAGTTAAAGTTGGAGAGGAGTCATTGTGGATAGAAGATGCTGGAAGGAGTGTGTGGTTGAGGCAACCTGGGCCTCAAAGGGGCTGTTGTGCTTGTGAAGAAGAAGAAACTTGAAATACTCATTGCCACAGTAATATTTTGCAAGCTGGCAAAGGAATTTGTTCATAATCAAAATTTTGTGTTTAGCACATGTTATAAAAGTATTTATAAGAGCAATATAAATTTGAAAACAAAGTAAAAACTAATTATATGTCAGTCAGTGAGAGAACGAAGCCACAGGAGAAAATATCAGCAAATTCTTTTTAAGCCAAAATTGATAAGGTCTGATTAGTTTTTCTTTTATTAAGATTCCTAGCAGCTTAGAAAAATGTATACATGAGTTATACTCTACTGGTGTTACATATCTCCAGAAAACAAAAACAAATGCTGCCCATATGAAAACACTAGGGATATGAGTGAGATATTCCAAACTTGACCTGCAACATACGGACTGAAAACGCTTTCATCTATGAAGTCATCATAGAGTCCTCACTCTCTGGGAATTTAACTTTTAATGGCTAGAAATGCCTGTAGGACATCTTGATGTAAAGAACTTCAATATTTCAATCTATTTTGCTCACATTATTATTACAGCAAAGTTTCACAGCATGATAATAGTCTTAGAAAAAGAGAAGTATTGAAGAACAGAATTGATGGAAATATATATTGATAGTGTGATGTTTGAAATTCAGCCTACCGGTATGACGTTTATACACATTTATACCAGTGTGACGTAATATTATATTTGCTTAGTTCCTGCACCTGTGATTGTTTGCGTGCTTGATATTATATTTTGTGTTATTGATACTTTACAATAACTGAAGATGGCAACTTCTGTAGATATTTCAGTCAATATAATGGAATACGCTTTTTAAGTTGTATTTAGGATGAGGAACCAGTTATGTACCAGGAACTTAGCTGGGATCGCTGAGTAGGGCATCTCAGTCTGTTGTGATATATTTTGTTTTTCTAATTCTCAATAAATGTTAGTGTTGTTCAACACCTGGAAGTCTTTAATACAAGAGAACCAAACACCACAGATAGTGTCAGTTGACTATATTCATTTTTACTCACTAAAGCAAAAATTCATATTTAAATTTATGGAAATCTTTGAGTTTTTACAATACCAAATACTATGTGAATGGGTGATTAAAACTAAAAATTTTATTCTCTCCTCTGCTGTGGTCACATAAATAAATCTTCTCTCGATATCAAGGAGAAGGGCATTAAAAAGATTGAACCAAACTAATAAATCAAAGCACTCATTGACACTTTTGATAAATTTTATAAGACTTTAGGATATGTTACGAATGCAACATTTATAAATAAATGGGAGATTGAAAAACAATTAATTCAACATCCTTTTGTAAGGAGTTGTTTATAATTTTCTAATTAGACAGCCTTTAATATATAATTAGAATGGATGATCTCAACCATTTGAAATGCTACTGAAAATAAGAAATGACTTTTCTGAGAATGTCAAGAAAATTTTTTTGGTTCCACTGATAATGAAACTCAAAGATGAATTTTCTCACTTCATTTCAACTTAAAAATGCATATTACATTGCCCTTTTCAGTAACTGTTATTTAGACTGGTATTTAGTCAGTGTGTTCAGTTTAGGGGGGGGGGGGGGGGGAAGGCCAAAGGAGCACAATTTAAGCTTAAAATACTTGTTAATAAACATAATAAAGATTTCAGGTAAAACAGCTGTAATATGAAAGAAATTTTATAAAGCACTTGGAAAGTTAACAGGTTGATTAATTTACCTGTCATGAAAAAAAAAAAAAAAATCTAGAATAAATAGAGAGAAACAACAAGACCATTTATTTAAAGTAGAAACATGATCTTTGGAAGAAAAGTTCTTAGCCATTAATTACAAATTAGAACAATTTTTGTCATCATTTGTTAAATAACACAATCACAGAAGAATTTTTTATTATGTTCCTATTTCCTTGTATTTTTATATGTACACCAGACTGGGGTGTGACATATAGAAGTCCAACCTCACTTGAGGCAATGGCACCCCCTTCTGCAGATAGTGCTTCTATCCTCAGACATAACAAACAAACAATTTTATTTGGAGGGTAGATAAAGGGCTATGTATCACAATCATATTATTATTAAATAAATAAAACAGAGGAAAAATATTATATAGTTAAATAACTTTACTTCACTAAAATACAACCTTCCAAAAATCTTTAATAGTAAACAGCAACTTATGGAACAGAACCTTAAGAAATTTTTCACATATCCAGTTATCTCTCCAAATATAATTGTTGACATATAAATAAATTAAAAAAGGATAAATTTCTTTCATTAATGGACAATCATGCTTTTTTTTTTTTTTTTTTAATGCTGAGTGATATTTCATTAACCCAGAGAACAGAACTTGAGAATATAAGTTAAATAACATCAATAACTTACCGACTAAAATAATTGGTGCATCTGGACAGTGATGTTTTATCTCAGGATACCATTTTGAAGTTACATTTTCAAATGAAGAAGGGCTAACTACACTGAAGCATATGAGGAAGACATCAGTCTGAAATATCACCAAATTGTTATAATAACTATTTTTTTTTCTGTGAAAAAAAGAGAGGCATTAATTTAAATGGCAATAATTGAGTAACAATACGATTGTTTTAAGCAATTCTATTAATTTCTATGATATAAAATATTTCGTTAAAGACTCCAAATATTTTATATTAATGAAAATGATTTATATTAATGTAAAAGAAGAGCACAAATAATAACTTAATTCAAAGTCCTTTCATAAGAATTTGAGCACCCAAATCTAGTCTGAACTAATTCTAATAATCATATAAAGGTGAATAATTATATCTACCTGGGGATAGGACAGTGGCCTTAATCTATCATAGTCCTCTTGCCCAGCTGTGTCCCATAAACCTAAACCAACAGGAATTCCATCGCACA
The DNA here is from genome assembly GCA_907164885.2 of Dolomedes plantarius. Lineage (NCBI taxonomy): Eukaryota > Metazoa > Arthropoda > Arachnida > Araneae > Dolomedidae > Dolomedes > Dolomedes plantarius. The sequence continues at coordinate 17,642,713 of OU015495.1, read as the reverse complement.
TCATAGCTGCAGAATAGTTATCAAACCTTTAAAGAAAAAAAAGTAAGGTTAAATATACAGGTACAAACACTGATAAGAACAAAATTTAATTAATCTGTTATCTTTTAGATAATAAAATTTAGTTCTGAAAACAAGGAATCTTGTAGTTAAAGATTCTTATGATAGCACTGAAATTTAAACTAAGCTACATTAGAAACATTTATTGAAATATGTCTCATGCTTTAATGGATAAAAGGTTACAGAAAGGTTTTAAGTGGCCTTTACATTCAAAAGTATTTTTCAGATATTTACTCCAGCCTTTCAGATGAATTATTATAATAAAGTCTCAGTACTTTCATCATTAAATACCATATTTCAGTTATCAGCATATGAACCGATACTTTTAAAATACTCAGTTTTGAAAAATCAATACACTTAGCTTTTAGATAATTTTTAATACATACTTTTAAGCCAGTCATTATTTTCAGAGTTAATTTTAATCATGTTTTATTTAAAAATTATATGAAGTCCAAACACAAAATATTATTTATAATTAAATTCTAAGCAAAATTTTTAACATACACGGTTGGCACATATTCTCCTGGAAAACTATCTGTAGTGTAAGATATTAACATGCAAGTTTTCCCTACAGTTCCATCACCAACGACAACACATTTAATTGGTCGTCCAGATGACACACTACCTGCAGGTGCCTTCTGCATTAGAGTTTATGTGAGATCTGAAAAGATAGCGAATGAAAAACAAATTCAAATAAGTAAAATTTCAGTGTGATACATATTACAAAAATAAATATTTTTCAACTATTATTAGTTTTCAAAACCAGTAAGTCATATTTTAGCAAGGAAAGAAATCAATAAATCAGCGGTGACTAAAAGGAAATTACAAAGTAACAGCATAAGAGACATAAGAGTTATCAAAATTTTACAATCAATTTTTAAAATATTCACAAATAAAATTAAATATTTATTTAAAATAAACATAAAAAAAAGTTTATAAAATCAATTTTATACTTTAAATAAACAAGGACACAAAGTTACATAGAAAATATATTCCATAAAATTTAGAAAACTGGATGTAACTTAAAATTATCAAACATAAGGTTTGAATTAAAAAGCCACATGATAATTCTTTAGAGGTAGTTATGAAAGATTGAAACAAATTTGCCCAACTGTTCAATCTAAAGAAAAATTCTAAACTTTAAAGACATATTTGGGGATTTTTTTTATAGCTTAAATCCTAAATGTAAGAATTTATAACCCAAAAGTATTGTAACTCAGGCATACTTTTGTTGAAAGTAAACCCAAAGTATTGTACATAAGTCACATAAAATACATATTTTAATAGATGCACAATATGCCAGTTTTGCATAACTTAGAGTAGTTTTAAGTTACTTTTTATAAAATGATGTATAAATGTTCCTGTTTCTTCTCCTTGAGAAACACTATTTTTTTTTACAACTTCTTTTCATTAAATTATTCATGCATTTAGAATAAGCTCTTATCTATTTAACTGGACAAAACTATGGTGCTAAAATAAAGCAATGTTGAGGAGATGGGCATGTCAACAGAAAACTGTCAATTACATTATTTTTCAATATCTTTATGTATAAAAACACGAACTTCCCAAATAACAATTTTCAGGGAGGAAAGAATAGAAACCCCAAACTTTCACTGATGTTGGCAAACTAAACCAGAACTTATGACATTAGGAATATGTTAATATACAAAAGCAAAACTCAATCCTTTTGTTAATTTGTACTCTATAATCCAGGGCTTTTGCATATTTAACTAGGCATTTTAAGCACACTTTTGACATGTTTACAGGGAAAACATTTTCTGGGATCTGTATACACAAACAGACTATCACGATGATTATTCAACAAGTGCTTACCCTAAGGGGTCTTAAGCAAAGATTACTCCCCTTTTTAAAAATAAGCAGCATTATCCGTTAGGTTACATAACCTTACAACTTTAATCATGATTTCAAAGTAATAAATCTTAGAGTGCTTTATCTCAGGCTTCATATTTAGGGTATAATAGAAAAACTGGTAAAACTAAATCCTACAGGCCCAATTTCTCGCCAAGCCATTTTCGCACCAGACCCTTGGTGCGTTACTGGAATGGGAATTCAAAACACTGTATCATAGTTCTTCCTTCTGTGTTGCGAAAAGCTAAGTATCGCATGGGCGGATTACAAGTTCAAATGCAAGCATGATACTATGCAATAGTAAAACAAGCCTACTGCTGACAGTATAAACTCATAGGTATAAATGGTACCTTTGCTTTGCTCAGATTACTACGCATTAAACTATTACCAAAACAATACGAATTCAACAACTCCTACCTAATACACAATGCACTACTAATGAGTTCAAATTTTATAATAACCCCTTAGGCCAAAGAAAGTAAGAATATTTTTGCCAAATCACTAAAATTCAATTAATTATTGCCCAATCTGGTATCTTCAGCAAAATTTTAAAGCTTTAAAAATGGTTGCCATACTTGGCGACAATCACATGGGACCGTACGCTTAAGTATACCCAAAATACTTATATCTGAATTACTATCCTCTGCAGAAATTTAAATGTAAAAACAAGACAGTTTTTCAACTATCAAAAATTTTTAGTCAAAATCTCAATTTCACTACAAAAAATTCTCAGGAATGAGCTAAGTAGGCATTTTTATCATACTGAATTAAGAAGCCATACACCATTTATCATTCAATGAATTAATAACAAAAAGACAAAACTTTCTCCAAAGCATACAAATACTAAATAGTAACTCGAAAGCAATTACAACACATGATCTCAATCACTTTCTTACAGTTACATGCTTTTCCATTTAGCCACCCTCTCTTTGAGGGTGTGTTCATCTGTTTTTCTATTATCACAAGGAATTTATAATTCAGAGTGTTTCATTTCCTTGATAATGAAAATAATGAATGTAACTGATACACGGAAAACTGTGATAAATTCCTGACCTTATAAATTTCTCCTTTATAACTAGAAATAAGTTTACTATACAGCAGCACAATGAGTATGCATTTAAAGCATGCACACACTCTCACACACACACATATATACATACATTTATATTTTTTTGATTGTTATGTTCAGACAAATTATGATTTAAAAATACAATACTGAAATAATTCTCATCTTTCTTATTAAACTCATTTTCTCACATTAAAACTATATAGAAAGGATCAACTTTCCTAGATAGGAATATCTACAGTTATTTTAATTATATACAGTAAATCTGGCAAATTTTCAGAGTAAGATGGAATATTACAGAAATTCAAACACTCAAAATTTTATAGAATACTTAAAACTACAATGAAAATAAAACTTTATTTTCGTTATTAAAAAAAAGTATTTTGTCAATCTAGATTAGAAGTTAAAGCAGATTTTGTTGGATGACAAATTTTAGAAAACTTTTATCACTCATGTTTTAATCTTGGTACCACAGTCCTCAAATAGATGAGTTCACAGCTTAAGAAAGATATATACAACCTTAATTGACATGGCTCTACCACTAAATTTGAAACCAGAAATTTAGGTCCTAAGTCCGGTGAAAAGTTAGATGTAGTAGTAAATAAACCCTCATATTTGACATACTAGTTGAATTTCAAATTATCAGAAATATAGCTTGATAATGTCACATTAATTATATTAAAAAAACTTTGAATTATATCTTAAATTATTTTTATAAAATAATTTAAGACTTAAAATAGTTCATATTTATTAAAGGACAATATTTAGAGTTATTTAAAAAATAAGGTTTGGAAATATTTATAGTTATGAAAAAATGTTTTAAACCAATTATTCTATATTTTAGTAGAAAAAGTATACTTCATATCTAATTTTAACAGGATAAATATATATTCAAGCATGTTCAAAATATGACAGCTGTAACAGAAAAAAAAAAGAAAAGAAAAGAGTAAAGTAAACGTAATATACAATATAAAATTTCAAAACTAACTAATGAATATATTTTTAATGACTGAAGGACAACTCATACTTAATTTTGATGAAAAATATAAGAGTAAATAGTGTTTATAAAACAAACAATATACTTTTCAAATTTTCCTTCCGGGTTTTGTTCTCGTATTAATAATCATGTATACTAAATTTTACAGTTTTTTTATAATGTTATGCTCTTTTAAATTTTATAATATTTCTTCTATGCAAATGATACTGTATTAACATGCCTATTTTGAATTTCTCATAGTTATAGAATTTCCACATCAAAGAATTATTTCTATTTGGTACACATAAATCAAACATTTCACACAAAGTAATGAAAGCAAAAGCAAACAACTGCATGAGCATTTCTTTTTTAACTGAAAAAAATAGCAGAACAGATGTTTATTAAAAATAACATAAAAAATTAGTATAAATTACAGGCAGAGTAGGAAGATAGCTTGTCTATAATTTGAAGAATGTGAAGATTGTTAAGTTTCTTGACATAAACTCATATTAAGATGTCAAAGAACTAAGTTGAGAGCTACTCAGATTTTTTTACAAATTGACATGTTTTTACAAAGAAATTTCCAAATTTTCATGAAGGACACAGAGAAATAATTAGAAGATTAACCTACTACTCCATGGTGGAAATGACATACTGGGAGAGTTAACAATTTATTCGGAAATAAATTTTTCAATAACATAAAGGCACTTTTGGTGTTAGGCTTTAATACTAAAATAAAGATAGATAACACAGATGTAAAATAAATACGGCGTATAGCTTTTCATATCAATCAGTACTTTGTATATATTAACATATTACACAATACAAAATTCATATTTCATTACTGTAATGCTAATATTTTTATATGTATCGACAAATTTTTTATGCTCTTGATAAAGTAGCAGGGTAAATGTACAGACAGCAAAAATCGTGAATAAATTGAATGGTATAAAAGAAGAAAAATGATGAGAAAAGATGTTAAAGCGTCAATATAACTACGTTATTAATATATTAATCATAGATTAAGAGTTATAATAGAATAAGTATGAGTATGCTAATAAGGTACCTCCAAACGTCAATGTTTATTTAACGTTATATTTAGATCTAGTGCATGCAGAAAGATAAATCTGAAAGACGAAAAAATCCACGATGTAATGCCAATAAAAGTAACCATGGAAAACGAAATTCATAAAATTTTTTTATAAATTCTGACCTTATATATTTAATATGAATATATTACTATTCGGTATTATTGGCGTCGGCTAGGATGAGTAAACTCAATATTCCCCAACAAAGATTCCGGTGAAATTTCCTTGACTCTTATCCAGCCAGATGATACACCCAAATGTGACTAAACACATTGGCCCAGTGAAGAATAAAAAGTTTGGAGATAAAATATAATGAGATTATAAAATATTCTTTATAATTCATAAAATACTAGAGAAATTTGTTTTTATGGAGAAATGGTCTCAAAAATATAATTTTTGATCAAGGATGAAATTTTCTGTAAAATTTGCAATTTATGAAGATTTATTGAATTGACTTAAAATAACTCAGCATTTTGTATGTTTCTTTTAGTATCCGTAATTTTTCAATCTTTATAATTATTTACCAATTTTTAAGAACTTCCACAGTTAACTGTTGACAGTCAGTAAACTGTAAGTGAAGTAAACAAATAACAATCGTTTGTTGTCTGGGATCTTCCTTCTAGAATGGTAGTGGGGTTTCATATAGCTTACAAGACCTAATAAATGATATATTTCAGTGGGGTAATGACAATTTTTTTGTTTTAATTTAAACAATTTTATGAGCATAATATGACTATGGGGCAAAAATGTCTGTATTAAAATGTTCTTGTTTTGCATTAAAATTATTCATTTAATTAACGTAACCGGTTTTTATTACGAATTCGATTTCAGTACCCCATAGTTCTACATGAGCATCTCAAAACGATGTCTGTCCGAAAAATGAGAATTTGTTATTCAACAGTGGTACTGACCGACTGTGTTACAAACATTTTATCTTAGTAGGTCAACATCATGATTCATGATTTGTGTAAATAAGTTCATAACAAATTTCACAACATCTAATCCATTTGAGTACAGATTGTAGTTAAAGACTGTAGTTCCTTTGAATATAGAGCTTCTTTGTAGGCCTGTTTGAAGTATGTTGATTCTGTGTTCCATTTCTTTAGTATATTTGAATATGTGACTAGATATAAATTGCTACAATGCCATAATGTGGCATAATTGCTTAATATAGCATATGAAAACTATATAAAACTTGATTCAATTCTGTTTGATATTTATAACTTTGTAAATTTCCCTGCAATCAATACTAGAAAATTTTATTTATTTATTTTTCATACATTTTTGCAAAATATTTAAGGGAATTAATTTGTTATTTCTGACAATATTACAATAGAGAAAAACGTTTAACTTGCACTTTATATGATGAGTAGACACGCACACACATTACACATTGTTTAATGCATATTACTAAGCATGTGATAAAATGGCCAAATAAAAAAATTTTACTAAAATTTTAAGGTTGTATTGCTGTGCATCTTTTTCGCATCACTTTTATACTTTTCTGGTTTAGAGGGAAATTTCTTCTGTTAATATTATTGAATTTATAACTCTTTTGCTAAATAAATCCATAAAATATATTATTATGGGACATATAAATCATTAGCTCTATATACAAGCAGAGTTTTGTACATATATATTTATCATTTTTATTTTGATATTAGTACTGTAAATCAATGTTTATATATTGTTAGTGAGAATCATAGTAATACATGTAAATTGTTTGTTATTCTTTGGGTAATTTTTATGGAGTGATTGAATAAGTGTCAAGTATAATAGTATTTTAATATTGTTTATTAAAATATCTTTCATAATGAGTTTAAACTGCTATGCCTAAATTGTAGTAAGATGCATGTTTTGTCTTGTTTTGTGAGTTTCCATGATTCTCATATCAAGCTAATTTAGATGTTCTCATCTATAAAAGGGGTAGCCATATTTTCAGTGAGAGAAATGATATAAAAGCTGCTGTTCTTTCTATCATTTCCTCCATAACATGATTTTTGAAAGCTGTTGGCATTACGTATTCTGAAAGTCTAACATTTTATCAAGATGCATATTTGTTTAGCTCTTATATTGGTTTTAGCTATATGATGTGTGTTTACTTCACTTCCATTACATATTCTTTTATAGAAGGAAATTACATTATTAGTGGGATTTTTTTATACTGACTCCTCTATTATGCAACTGAATATTATTAATTTTAATAAAGATTATAAAGGTTTGTTGTGTGTTTGATGTATGTTTTATGAAAATTTGTTTAAAAAATATGAATAATAGGGAATAATTTTATATGAAATATATTGATGCATGCCATCTCTTTATCTTAGGTTATTGATATAAATCAGGTGCAATGTCATATTTTAGTCTTAATACTAAATATGTTGACTCTAAAAGTGTTGAACGCTTATGTTCTTCAGTGAGAGAAGAAAATGAAAAAGCCTCATCTGATTTATCAAGTATTACATCTACAGCTGATTTAAAACAGGTAATTTAAATTAATTTAGCACTGCTAAATAATCTCATTTGCAGACTCATTTAAAGAAGTCTATTTTATATTTCACACCCTTTTTATTTCAACACTAAAATTACTGTATAATCATTCAAAGAAATTAAAATAAATTCTCAAAATGTAAATTCTGTTCATCTATATATCTTAATTTGATATCCTTTGTACTACAAAGTTCAACTACTGTTTAAAATGCAGGTAAAATAAAAATAAAAAAAGTTTTTACTCTTGTTTCTTTGTGACATGAAATTTTTTTTCTTAGAGCAAGAGTTATAGTTGGATTTATTCTGAAATTTTATTGCATAATTTATCTTAAAAGTTAAATTGATAAAATAGTCTGTAAGAATTCATCTCATAATCAGTTCTGTTTGAGATTTTTTTTCTTCTCCTTTTATGGTAACTTTTCTTAATTTTTTTTCATTTGTTGCTCAGATATTTTCATTAGCAATCTAGCCTTTGAATTAAAAAAAAATAAAATGAAAAATTATGCAACCTATAAATTGATAACTACTTATTATTCTTTCGAATATTTCATCTACATTTATATGTATTTTATATTAATAAATGTTTAGATTTAAACCAAAGAGCTTAAAAGTTTCATATTGATAAATTCATCTTGTGGTAAAAATCTATATTTGATTTATATTTTCCATGTATTATTTCTATTTATATATATATATATGTAATAGCACGGGCGCGGGCCGACGAAGGAAGGCCCGAGTGGTATTTCTTTTTAGGTAAAGATGGATGACTTGTCGCCCGGCCGTGCATCACATGTTTAATTTCCTTTCCCGCTTTTCATCTCACCCTCGGACACATAAAACACCACAACGTTAATTTAATTACATCTTTATTAAGTTTTCCAAGTCGTCCGCCCGGGATTATATGACAGACCGATTCTTACAGAGTGTGTCTAATTTTAGACACCAGATAGTTTTATAAAGTCATTCCATCACGTGACACAGAGGTGTGACTTACATTTTGATTGGATAAAAGTTATTTGTTGATGCTCTGATCTGATCTAATTCGGTAGCCACGCCGCGTCGAGCTTAATTTCGGTAAAAAGTCAGCCATCTTTAATAATATTGCCTGGGGTTACAAAGGCTATTACTATGGGATTTCTATATAAGTTTTACTGGGATGACAATGCTAAAATTTAGAATATCTCTTGGATTTTAACACGAATGCCCAAGGGAAATTACCTATTTCAAGGAATTAAAAAAGGGTTTGTAATTTGGAATAGTAAAGTGAGGAATTAATAGTTTTTAAATGTTAATATTGTTGAACTAAGAAATTACTAGTTTTTAATATTATATATATATATATATATATATATATATATATATATATATATTTTCAAATTTTAGAACATTGAGCTGCATGCATTTTAAGTCACATAGCTCAATAGTGAATTTTGCCATATGTGTAAAACAAAAGTTGTTTCAATTGAACTCCCAGATAATATTTATTTCAAAAATTGAGTATTGAATTGGAATTTTAATGGTTATCAATCAGTGTCTAAAGTAAAAATCAGCCAGCTGCATTTGAAATATATTATTGTTTTTCAGTTTAAAACTCCTAGGAGAAAAATTGGCATTAATGAAATCAAGCTTTTTGATTTGTGTTTTTAATTTTTTAAAATATCTTTATTTTCATTATATTTCATTTCTAAGTCATTAAAGTTTCAGTATCTTGTTTTTCTCTCTATCCATCTAAGAAATCTTTGGATTTATACTGTAGTAATATATTAATTTATTAGTAGTAAGAATTGTGAAAAATTTTGTATTGATTTCTTAGCTAAAAGAAGTGCTTAGAAATACTCAATGGAATATAGATCATCCAGTAAGGAGGAATTTATGGGATACATTATGCAAAAGGTTGTCACTGGATGATGATGCTGAATTTTATCATGAAATGGAAAAAGATTTACTAGGTAATTTTATCATATATTTTATAATATTTCATTTGTATTTTTATATGTAATTATTATTTTTTGCTATTAATGTTATTTTACATAGAGAAGTTTGCACATCTAAGTATTTAAATTAATCTAATTCGACTGTCACATAGGTTTCAGTACAATTGAGTAGTCTTGTAAGAAGTGCTTCATACATTTTCCGAGATGCCACCATGAGATATATAATTTCTTGTTTCTCTCTTGTCTTGAAACTAAAAAGACTATTTCCCAAGCACTCTAGAGCAAATAAGGCATTCCGAATTTATAGCATGAACATTGTGATGTGAATAGAAATAAGTGTATGTTTGTTAGATTGTTTTTTATATATGAGATATAAAACTTGAATCTGCCCATGTGTATAATGCTAACAATTTTCTAATGATATCCTCTTCCAAAAAATAAAACTATGTGCATAAAAAATATTGTGAAAGCTTTTATCACAGTAATCAAGGCTTCTCAAGGTAATTTAATTTTGCTCTATAATAAGATAATAATTTAATGCTTAGTTTATTATTCAATTATAAATTTAGTTTAATTAAATGCATAGATGTATTTGCATCTACACTTTAATACAATCTGAAATGCGTAATAATGAAATACCTTCTCATTAATCGCCCTGTAATAACAATAACAGTTATTTGCACAGAAGTTAATGAAATTGGTTTATATGCTTGTATTGTTAAAATTTTTTGCAGAATCTGATTATTAAATCAAATCTAACTTCAGTTGGATTTGGATTACTTATTTTGAATCTGAATAACGGTTATAGAACAATTGTTGAATGACTAATGCAATAGTCATTTAATTTGTCTGTCAGTTTGGATTCCAAAGTAGACATCAGTGTTTGCAGCAATTTAGAATCAACTTTAGCCTACAAGTCTAGTTCAGTTTAGGCCTTGTTTTCCAAAGATGACCATAGTACACCTATACCTCACTATACGACCACTGTTTATATGGCATTTCGCTATAACAACCTTTTTTAATTATGGCACTTTTTCGATTCACGGCCCACAATGTTTTGTTATGTGACCACAACAGGGGAAAGTGATGATGGGAACATATTAAATCTTAGTGATTCTTCATGTTAATGTTCATCATCACATTAAAACAGTTTTTAAACTATTTTATGTGCATATGATTTCTTTTGTTTTTTGTTTATATGTTTATTTTTTTAATTTCTGTTTATTATTACAATTAAAGTACAATTACCAATGTGGTTTTAGGTCTAACTGCTCTACCATCGACCAAATACATGTAGCCAAAAATATCTTTGAGAAGTTCAATGAATATAATATTGATCTGTTTGCTTTATTTGTTGATTTCAAACAGGCATTTGATAAAGTGGATAGAGTCAAAATGATTGGAATTTTAGCTGAGCTAAAGATACCAATGAAATTAGTCAAACTAATCCAAATTACTCTGAAAGATTCTCAAGCCACCATTTTAATTCAAAATGACTTCTCGGGAGTTTTTGATATAAGTGCAGGTGTTTGACAGGGTAATGCATTACCACCCTTATTGTTTAACTTAGTTCTCGAATATGTCATTTGAAGGTTGGATCTTAGAGGCTCAATTTCCTGTAAAACCACACAAATCTGTGCATTTGCTGACGACATTGTAATTTTGAGCAGAAGTAGGCATGCATTAGTTGCAACGGCAAAAAAACTAATAGAATCAGCAAGGGCTGTCGGTCACTCACTTAATGAAAATAAGACAAAATATATGGAGAAGACCAAATTCGCCAGTGACTACAGAGATTGTCTGATTGTTGATGACTATAAATTTGAAACAGTTAATAGTTTTACATATCTAGGGTCTATCATTAACGTTTCAAATGCGACTTCAGAAGAGATTAATTGCAGAATCCTAAAAGGGAACAAATGCTATTTTTCACATCGACATCTTTTAAGAAATAAACTAATCCCCAAAGTAATCAAATTAAAGATATACAAAACAATTATCCGGCCTGTGGTAACATATGGTTGTGAGACTTGGACCCTGACATTAAAAGATATTAATAACTTAAGAATATTTGAACGTAAAATTTTGAGGAAGATATATGGACCAATTCAGGTAAATAGTAATCTATGGAGAATAAGAACTAATAAGGAAATAGAAGCACTCATAAAATGCAAAGACATAGTAAAATTTATTAAAGCACAACGAATATCTTGGCTCAGCCACATCGAGAGACAAACTGATAAGCGAGTGGCAAAATTCTTATACTGGAAGCCAATGTGAAACAGACCAAGGGGAAGACCAAAAAAAAGATGGTTAGATGATGTGTTGAATGACCTAAAATGTCTGAAGATAACCAACTGGAAGCGGAAGACTGGAGACAGAGTTGTCTGGAAAGGGATTGTGCGGCAGGCTAAGGCCCATCACGGGCTGTAATGTCAACTAAGAAGAGAAGAAGAGTTTATTATTACATTGTTTTGTACTTTTATTTTTATGTAAGCATTTTTGTAGGAAATAAAAACAATAAAATGCTTTATGAACTAAAAACTATATTATTTATAAAAAATTAGAACAGATCCAATTAAATTTGTATGGGTTTGTACCAAAATAATTGATATGGTATACAGCTTTTCGCTTTACAGCCAACTTTTCTGGAACGTATCTAAGCTGTAAAGTGAGGTATGGGTGTACTCCAAACAAACCAAAGATATGAGTACCACATTCCATGATGAATAATCTCTGTATCGTCCTGTGTCCTTTAGTTTGTGACAGTTTTGTAGATACCTATGTGTTACAAGATATAGTCGTTACAATATTTTTTAAAATGGTAATTTTTTATGTTATCTATATATTTAAGTTGCTATGCCTTTGGGCAGTCCATGAGAGAAAACTACTGCATCAATTTACTTCATTTTGGTCTTAAATTAAAGATTTTAATCAGAGATGTGTCAAATTTGGTTTTTGTAACCTCAATTTCTATTAATTAGTGATAATTTACAATTAAAAATTGCTCTCTGCGTATGCTTAGTGACATGTTTAAATCTGGCTTTAGATACTAAGACAAGGCTGCATTAACATATTACTTGGATTCTGCACATGCTCAGTGACATGTTTAAATCTGACTTAAGATACTTAAGAAGCATGAGGCTGCATAAACACGTTAATTTATTTATTTTGAGGAATCTCTCTAGCTCTCTCTGCCATTTTTATTTTTAATTATGTTTGTGAGATATAGAATTGAACCTGATGGAAATTTTTTATTTTGAGCTGTTTAGTAACCCTATTTCTTCTTATTGGGTTCAATATTAATTTTTTAAAGTGCATTTCTCTATTCTTAATATTATAATTTTCAACATTTGACAATGCTGTGTTGAGTATAATTTGTTCATTACTACATGCTTACTATCTAGCCATCATGTTTTGACGGGTACCAACTAGTGTTTAATTAAGTGTCTAATTGTAATTCACTGTATGACCTTTTTGTTAACATTTTAGACTTTTTACTGTTAATGTGCTTCATTTTTTTTATCTATTATTTAGAAATGAGCATAAGTGTTGAATATATATTTTTGAGTTTTGTAAATATCATTACCTTAATGTTTACTTTATAATACTGCCTATAGAATTTAAATTTTTTCTTGTATGTTTTAGAATATTTCAGCATAAAATATTTTTTTTTAATTTTGAGTATATTGTTAGAACTACATGTCTGTTTAGACTGATAATTCTCATTTGAAGATTTATTGTAATTCATTAAAAATTGTGAGCATATTTATATCTTGAAGAAAGTTAATCTTCATTCCTAAAGTTTTGCAAGTAAAATCAGATTAATAATTCAGTTTCTCAGTGTCTGTCTCTCTCTCTTTTTTCCCCTTGTAGTGCAAATGCCGTATGATGGCTGAATGACTAGGGTGCTGGCATTTGGCACTAAAATCTGTGGGTTCAAATCCCACTCTTGGCATGGATGTTTGTAGTCATTTGGAATTGGCTTTAAGCAGTAGGTCCCAGTCTAATTAGCCCTTGTGTAAAAAAAATTTACCTTAGTGCTCCAAACCAAGCAAATGTATAATAATGCCTTCTCATTAATCATCCCTATAATAACAATAATAGCTATTTACACAGAAGTTAATCAAATTGGTTTATATGCTTGTATTTTTAAATTTTTTTGCAGAATCTGATTATAAAGTCAAATCTAACTTGTCACATTTGGATTACTTATTTTCTATACTGAAATATTCTCAGAAGATAAATGAATCCTCAGTTTTATACTGTTATAGGACTTGGTGATTTGAATATCAGTAGAGTGCCATCGGCATTACAGATTTACAGCTTGTTACTAAAAATATATGTTTATCAAATGTTAAATATTTAGTCAATCTACACAAAATTGTAGTATAATTTCTTTGTATAATTCTCTAATATTAATACCGTTCAGCAGTTAGTATGACATTGTCAATAGAAAGACTTGTTGGGGTTGGAGAGAGAGAAATATGTATGCTATCTGCAAAGGTATAAAAATATAAATTTAGTGCATTTCACCCACGGTTTCCAACCTGGAAAGCACAGACTATTGCCAGGGGAAGTGCCAAAACTTTTTAATAAAAAATCAATGTTCATACCATAATATCTATAAATAGATGAATTTGAATTGACAACCATTGAAAAAGAAAAATTGATAGAATTGTCATGCGATAGCTCACTAAAACAAAAGTTTCAAAATGAAATCATAATTCAATTTTGGATGAATCTTAGTGGAGAGTATGAATCTTTGTATTGCAAAGCAATGCAAGTGCTTCTACCATTTGTAACATCTTATTTATACGAAACGGGCTTTCGGTACTGGCTGTAATGAAAACCAAATATCGAATCAGGTTAATAGTCGAAAAAGGGTTACGAGTTGCCCCCAAGATTTGATAAACTTTGTGCCAATAAACAACACAACCCTCGCATTAAATTTTAATGCGTTAGATGTAGTTTAATTAGTAATTTAATATAAAAATAAATATGCATGTTCGTAGTGTTATAGCAAAATCTTGTTATTATTCTATTAATTGCAGTTTTCATTTTTTTTTGTAATAAAGTTATTATTATTTAAAATGTGTCTATATAATTATATCTATTGAAAGATAGGGAGGTGCAGACAAAAAAAAATTTTTTTAGGAAGGCGTGGAAAATTTTTTTCTTTTAGGGAGGTATAGTAGCATAAAGGTTGGAAACCACTGGTCTAAACGTGATATATAGAGTTCCTATGTACATTTTAGAGCCTGTAGGTTTCAGTCCCCCTGTTGGCATGAATGTTTGTAGCTGTTCAGAATCAACTTTAAACTGTAGGTCCCTGTCTAATGAGTCCTTGTGTAGCCCCCCCCCCCAACCAAAAAAAAAAAAAAAAAAAAGTTGCCACAGCACTTTCAACCAACCTTAGTGCATTTTAGCAATTGACTTAGCATGTTATTCTAATGAATGAAATGTAACATTTGTGCATAATCAATGCAATGATTTTTTTTGTTTGATATTTTTAGGGAATAGTTATCATCCAAGTAGCTTACCATCATTTGTGGATCCTGCCTATTGTATCCGATATTATTTAAATGCTGAAGGAAGAAAACAAGTTGAAAAAATGCTACATATAATACATCATGTCAGGCCTGATATAACATATTGCCCTGTTTTATTTCCATTAATAAGCCTTTTTCTGCATTACATGTCAGAGGGAATGGCATATTCGTGTATAATGAAACTTCTCTCTGACAAACAGAATTATGTTTCCCAAACTAAAGCCGACCATGCATCCTCGGCATATTTAGTTATGAAATTGACCAAGAAATATGCAGTAAGTGTGTAGCTGAGATAAATATATTTTTACTTTGATGGCTTTTCTATTGAATATTGTTGTCTTCCTTGAAACTGAATTTTCTTGCTTTTTTTTGTATAAACTGCTAAAAAATATTAACTAGTATCTTCTTATGTCACTTCAGTGGTTTTTAAAATTTATTCTAAGTAATATGTTACTTTTCAGGATTGCAACATTTCTGAATGTCTATTCTGGTTGTGTGCATTTCTGAATGATTAATATGTAGCACAATGGAAATGTTGTCCCCATATTGTAAAAAGCCATTTTTTATATTAGAGCCAGAATTTTACAAAATAAGGTATTAAGTAGAATTTTCTGAAAATAATATTCAAAGGTATCTCTCATTTTTCAATATGGTACCCCTTTTGAGTATGTGAGACTGCAATACAGTGATGAATATTGATATCATTTAATCTATGGTCATAGACTGTTTCATTTGCCCGATTCTGGGACTCATCTGTTGTTCTTCAAACAATACTAAGTAGTATGACTTGAGTGGATGCAGCAAAAAAGTGTGACCCCAAATTAGAGTCTGTTTGTTATCATTCGTTTTATTGGGATACTAATTGAATTCACTTACAACTAGAGAATGGGAATTTTTCAGCTTGTGTAGGAACTATTTCAAGTACCATTTTTAACTTTATATAAGTTTTATGGCATTTGCTCTATACCAGCATATTTTGGATTAAGATCAGGGTTGGGTTTCTTCCAGGACAGTGGAAGAAACTGGAAAAAACCGGAAGAAACTGGAAGTAGTGGAAGAAACTGGAAAAAATGGAAAAACCGAACAGAAAACAAAACAGATGCTCAAAGTCAAAATTAAAATATATTAACTATATAAAAGAATTAAACTCAAAGCATAATATATCAAATCTAAAGTGCATAACTTAATTAATATTAAAGATATTAATATTTTTTAAAATGCAATCCTTTGTATGAGCTGGTACTAACAAGTTTATTTCCCTCTTCCCCATTTCATTTGCACATTACACACCTGCAATGTTTTATTCTCTCCTGTTGTTCAAGTCTGGCCCCATAAGGCTAGAAAGAATGTAGTCAGTCATAGGCACTCATCGATTGTGTCTCTGACTATGGCACACTTGTGTACCATATTGTGTGCTGGACATGTAAAGGAGAGTAAGAACAAGTCATTTTTTATTGCATTACCAATACAACAGGAAATGAGGTGGACATACCAAATAAATTTAAAGATATTTGCAAGTGCAGTGACATACCCAATGAGCTCTATGGGTATGTCGAAATGCTTTAAACTCTCCTTAAGTTCTGCAGGACTTAAGTATTTTTTCTTCTTTTGCATTCATCTTTAGCAGCATCCTACTGCTAAAAAACTATTGTTTTGTTATACCATGTTGCACTGTAGTATGGAAATGAATGAAGTTGATGACATTTTTAAATACAATAATTATTGTATATTAGTTTAAATAATAAAAAATTATGCTGGTTAAATTGAAATGGATAACTATTAATGGATTTTGTGTATTTTGGATAAAATTTCTTTTGTTCAGGTGTGTGATCTAATCTTGGCTAAAAAACTGATGTAATAATTAATTTAGCATATATAATTAATTAAATTTTTATAGTTCTAATTGAATTTACTTAAGGTTATCTATAAGAAGAATGTATATATTGTACCTTCAAAGTTGCAACTTATATAGTAAATTCTTAAAGAAAAACAGTTTCTTCCATTTCTTCCACTAGTGGAAGAAACCTATTTCTTCCAGCCAGTTTTTTCCATGTTTTTTTCCGCGGTTTTTTCCACTTTGGAAGAAACTTACCAACCCTGATTAAGATATAAAAATGCTTTTGTGTTTTCCAGGTCATTTTACAAATGGTCATTTGTTTTTCAGGCTATTTTACAATTTTTGAAAATATTTTTATTTTAAACCATAATTGATAGGATGAAAAAGCTTTAAAAGGTTGTATTTTTATTATTGTTGTATGTATTGAGTCCTTGTATTATCAGTTTCAGGGAAATCGGGAAACAGGGCCCAAAAATGATGCTAAATTAAAGATCAGCCACAAAATATTGAGTCATGTTTAGAGCAAACTTGTGATTTTTTTTCTCTCGCTGAAATCTAACTATCTGAATATATAATTTTCTTTTCACGTTAATTTTAGGGTGTTATTTTGGGAAATCAAAAAAGGTTAGTGGCAAGTTATGTAGTTTTTTTCAAATAAAAAATAAAAATTTCAGTATTCGAAAATGAGCCTGTTTGACTGATATATTCTTAAATTTACAATTTTATTCCATCCCAGTTTCAAAAGCTTGAAAGATGTGGAGTTCCAAATGAATTCATGCAGTGATCAGTTAAGATCCTCTTTTTGTTGTAGTTTTAGAGCTATGTATTATATCTTGGATAAGCTGTGTAAGAATTTCCTTTATGTGTTTGCTTTTTAATACAAATAATAACCTTCACAGAATACACCAAGAGGTTAAAAAGTTATGAAAAATTCAGTTAGATAAAACTTGCATCTTTTTAAAACATCTTGTAGAACATTTTCCAAAATTGATAGAAATATTCAAATTTATACTAATATCAAGTTTTAGACAAAATATTTGTCCAGTGGAATTCTTGTATACTCATTTTTTTCCACATATGTTATAAATACTTCCAACACAGTTATTATATTCTGATGAAATTCTTGTTTTAGATTCTTACAAAAATGATATTTGTAATAATTTTACTCATCATCATAGTTCATTTAACTTATTTGAAATTTCCCATAGAAATCAACAAAATTTCATTTTTTTTTTTAATATTTGGTGATTTAATTTAAAGCTTTTGCATATTTCATTCCCTTAAAATTCATAAAAGTTCAATTTGTATATTTTTTTAAAAGTTGTTTTTTTTCTTGATTTACTTAAATTCTTCTAGCAATAATTTATAAAATCATTCAAGACAAAGTCTGCATTGTCTTATATATTTGACTTTTTCTTCTTATACAATAGGTTTAAAACTCTTTTCATTAAAAGCCTTTCATTAAAAATATTTCTGAAAATATTGTAGAAGAATAAGTGTTTTTAACCTCTCTGCCCAAACTTAATACAGGATGTCTAATGAGCCTCTGAAAGACAATTTTGTGACTTTTGAGGAATTCTCTAAATATTTCCTGACATAATATAAAAAGTCTGTTATCTCCCTATAGAAATAAAAGCAAAAGATTCAAAATTTAACTAGACTGTTTGCCTGAGCTGCAAGTCACAATACCAAGGAGAATGATGAAAGATTATAAACAAATAAAACTAAGATTTCCTCCCTCATTTTTCAGTTATGCCAGCTGTTCAGAAAATAACTTATGTAACACTAGATTATTGCGATTAGAAATTCTGTTACCTCATTTATATCCAATACAAATTAATTTTCAAATTTAACATATATTTGTTATACATGGTGTTTCAAAAAGAATCATCTGATTTTAAAAAATCAAAGCTATTTATCTTTTTACCCGTTTTGATCGAATAATGTATTGGCAGAAAGAGGGAAATCTTGAGTTTCACGCAGTTGCCGACAAGTAGCGCTGAAGCTCTTCCTTCACCTGTTATTCAGTGTTTGTAAAGATGGTGACTGCACAACAGAAATCATTTTGTGTTCTACGCTTTGTGAAGTGGGAGTCTGTAACAACTGTTCAGCGTGATTTTTGTCGACAAAACCCTGGTAGATTGAAATTCCTACCTCTCAGAGCATTAGGCGATGGTATAAACAATTCCAAGATACAGGTTGTCTCTGTATGCATAACAGCCATGGAAGCAGTGTATGCAGACATGCTCGAAAAAATTTGGGACGAATTTGCCTACCATATAGACATATGTCATGCATCTAAAGGTAGGCATATTGAGCATCTTTAATTTGGTTTGTAAAAAAACTTTATGATTAGCCATGTAATATAAAGTTAATTTTAAATTTACATGTTCAATATTTTTCATAATATACTCATTTCAAATTGGATGATTCTTTTTGAAACACCCTGTGCTTCTTGTTCTATACCTGTACTTTGATTTGCATAAAATTGTGTAATTATTTAAAATTACAGTAATTATACATTTTATATTTTCTCCACAAAATGAAATGTTATAAAGGGTTTGACTATGTTCATGGAGACATGATTTAAGTTGTCATATTATGATTTACTTTTGTTTAATCTTTTTTAGCGTAATGCCTATACACAACTGGACAAAGAACTTAAGGAACATGAAGATTTTGAAAGTATGTTTCAAAATTGGCTTTCATGGATATTTAAAGGCTTACCCTTTTCCTACCTGGTAACTTTATTTATTCCTTTTTTTCCATCCCTTGAACATACTCTTTGATACCTATATATAAAGTCTCTTCTTCATCCAAGGTTGTCCATCTGAGATTTTCAACTAATGATTTTGCATACAAACTAGATCATTGGGCAAATTTTGTAATTATAGTAATAAAGGGAATTTTTTTTTCTATCCAAACTTTAATTTTTACGAAGAGAAAGATTGTAAATGAAAGATATTGAATAGTATTTCAATAACAATGCCAGATGACATGGCATTGTTAATAAGTAGCTGTTCAGCATCAGCTTTAAACTGTAGACCATGGTACTCTGTATCAACCTCATAACAATACTTCTTTAGATATATGTTATGTGTATGTATTAATATCTGGCAATTATTAGAGGGAGATTTCCTTATGTGCATGTCTTAAATTTTTCTTCCTGCATTTAAAAATTTTAGTTTAATGTCATATAATGAAAGAGTATTCATATGCAAGCTTTACAATGACATTTGTAGATATATGGTTGTGATCACCATTTGCTTCTGGAATAGCCTGCATCTCC
Organism: Dolomedes plantarius; assembly: GCA_907164885.2. NCBI lineage: Eukaryota > Metazoa > Arthropoda > Arachnida > Araneae > Dolomedidae > Dolomedes > Dolomedes plantarius. Next base: position 17,622,555 of record OU015495.1, on the reverse strand, counting down.
CAACAAGGCATTTCCACTCAATTTTTATAAGTTGCTGCAAGAAATGTTTTCTATGCATCTTACAAAACTTTGAGTTGCTGCTTTTAGAATTGCTTTCCATGTATCTGACAAAACTTTGTTTAACTGAAATTGTAAACTTATGATCTTCTATAGGTTTTGCAACTTCTTTCAAGCAAACGAGTCCAGATAAACCTTCCCAATTCTTTTTGCATGCAGTAACTTACTATTGTCTACAAGTTTTAGGTTTGGGACTTGCAGACAAAGTTGCTGATTAATATAAAATATATTTTGAGTGTACCTCAAGAAAAAATTTTGGTTGTAGGTTAATAGAAATGCTGGTTTATATATGTTTTAGCACAGGCACAATAATATGAAGAAAAAATTTAATATATATTACTGCACAAGAATGAACATGGATAAAATGGGAAATTAACGATTCAACAAATCTAAATTTCAACTTTCTGAAGAATAGTAGATAATCTTAAAAATAGGTTTTAGTACATTATGTTCCTGTCTGTTTTCTGAATTTGAAGCTTAAGCACTTTTTGATGAAATTGATGTTTATCAATCAATAGATAATCATTATAAGATTATAGGATTTTAAATATATGTAGTAAAGCAGGCATGTCCAACCTGTGGGCCGTGTGCGACCCTTGACAGCTAACAATGCGGCCCCACAAGATCATAAACTTTATAAGATCTATCTTCTTTGAGAAAAATATCCCTTTCTTAACAACCATGCCCTATTCACATCATCCCTTTTTGACACTAACTAACAACTATTTTTAAAGCTGAATAGTCAAATTCAATTAAATATGTCTGATGAGAAACCTGAAGGACTTGCAAAGAACTGTAACTTCTTCTATCGAACCAGACATTGGAGCATTAGTTTCATAAAAACAAGGTCAAATATACAACTTGGTTTATGTTGCTTTCTTTTTCAGAATATAATAAAAAAAATAATATAAATTGACTATATTTTATATATAGCCCAAGGCAATTGCTTCATGCTCAGTGTGGCCCGTGCAAGCTGAAAAGTTGAACACCCCTGTACTAAAGCATAGCATGATTAACTTAAAGTATTTAGAACAATTCTTTGTGAAGCCATAATATTGACAGATAGAGATCAGTAACTGAACACTTATAAAAGCTGTTAAGTTCTAAAATATTTACATAAACTGAGGGAAAATTTTTACATTAACTGATTTCAAATATATTGAGAAAACTTTGATTCAGTTAACTTTAATTTAGTTTTCTCTCTTTGAAAATTAAGATTCAGAATATCTACTCTTGTATATTTTGAATTTAATTTTTCTGCCGTATATCAGTATGGATAGGTATAAAATATTTAATATTTCTTTTAATTGAAACAGATCCTTTTATTATTTTATTTTTATTGGTTTCTAATTTTGCTTCATTATTTATGTGTTATATATATATATATGCTTTATGATCAAGTTTGCTATCAGATGTTCAAAATAAATGTGTCTCCTTTAAAATGTTCACTTATAATTTATATGTTTAGTAGTTTCTTTATTTTATTCATTCTTTGAACTGTATGTTAATTTTTATTTCAATTTTAGGTCCGAGTTATAGATTGTTTCTTGATTGAGAAAAAAAAGTGTTTATATCGAATGGTATTATCATTGTTGATTTTGTACAGTAAAAATTCTGGTAAGCATGTAAATTATGAAGCAAATATAATATATATATATATATATATATATTTTAATTTAAGGAAATTTTATTAAAAAAACCTACTTTCCGTATATCTTGTACCTTCCTGTATATCTTGACCAGTTACCAATTAAATTCTTTATTTATCCTTGATGTCATATGCACCCTTTCTCTCTTCTTCAAACTCTTCTGGAATAAAACCTCTCTTGTAACTGCTTTTCCTTCGATGAGTATCACCACTCACAAACTTCCTTCATCAGCTTTAACACTTTTTCTGATGCCTTCCACATCACACTTCGTACCTGTGCATTCCCATTGTTCTTTACACCAGCTGCGCCAAATATGTCAGGTCGTCGTGACCCTATGTGTAAGTGTATCATCAATTTCTGCATAAATGGATAAGTGTTGCTCGTATTTACATCTGGTTTAATATGAAATATTTAAAAAAATAATTATATACAGGGGTTTTGTTCTGTGGAACCATTGTCATATAGATTAGAGGGAGCAGGTACATAGCATAGCCTAATTGAGACCCCTGTCTCCTCGATTCTCTGTCTCTCTCAGTACGTCAATACATAAAGTCCAGTCTATAATGCTCTCCTCCCCTGCTGTCTCGTTCATTTATCAGCTTCCTTGGGAAGTTCTTGTTAGTTCTACTGCCCCACGTGCAGTTTATCATGCTTACCGGGTGTCATCTTTGCTGTCTTTTGTCGGCAGCCTGCTTCTCTGCAGTTAAGCATTCACCTCCACATGCCAGTTGCACCAGCTAGGCTCTCCCATTCTTACATTGCCACTCTTACTGCGCTAATGATCTTTTTCTTAACCATTCTAAATGATGTGTCTATTTCACTTAGTATCAGAATTTGTCCTCTTTTAAAAAGTTCTTCGAGTTGTTTATGGTCCTGTCGATCATACTTAAACTAGTCACACCTTTCCCAATTAAGAATAAGTCAGGTGCGAGTCTGATACATCCAATATATTTTATTCTTTTAAGATTTTTAAACCAAGTAAAAGAAAAACAGTGAAAAAAAATTGGTTCTTTTTCTTGTACCGTGTTATTTCAAAACCATGCAAAAAGAGAATGAGATGTATATATATTTAAATGTTGGTGAGAAGTTTTCCTCCTGGTCAAACTTTTTGTCTTAGCAGATTAAGTAGAAATCGAAAAAGTGTTCATTACGTATATGTTATCCGTAAGTTTCCTGTAAGTCATTGAGTATATTTTTTTTAGAATTTTATGGAGTGTTTTTTTTTTAAATTTCTTATATATTTTTCATATAATTTTCTGTCACAAAATATCAATGTGAATATCAAAACAAATATTTATTATTTCACAATTTTTAGTGTAAATTTTTATGAATTGTCCGTGTCTAATATTATTGTAGATATATTATCGTTTTGATATTGACAAAATATTATGCTAAATATCAGTTGATATACTTTAACATTAACTAACAGTCACTACAAATTGAAAACAATACTTTTTTACAACATTTTAACATAATTTTCAAAAATAAAATCAATATTTCTGTTCATAGTAGTGTATTTTAAGAGTAGAATTTTTTAAAAATTGTGTTAGAAAGATTTTATTTGCATTTAGTTTTTTTTTGTTGTCTGTAACCTATAGTACCCCATTAAATGATCCTTCATGTTTTGAGAAAGAAATTTTATTGTATTTTTCATAAAATTTTAAATATGTGTTTCTAATTATGTATATATACCTCACTTGTAGATAAGACAGTGAGTGAAGATCTCGGTATGCTGCAGAAGTTGCTAGACTATTTTCAGAACATTTCAGTGCCTCTTGATAAAGTTTTTAAGGTGAGTCTTCCAAGTTTGTAAGTACTTTCTTCTCAGATCTGTTTGTGAGTTATTTAAATCTGAATATGCTTAATTTAGATTGCTTATGGTATTCGAGGGTTCAGTGAAAAAGTGGTCAATCAGCAGCTGCTTAAAGTTCAAATGACACTGAAGAGCCAGTCGAATCTCTCTGAAAGATCAATGTCTGCGGACAGGTTATCGCCGACGAATCCTGTCTATCATGTGGAGATGAATTCTGCTTTACAACCTGTTGTAAAAGAGGTAATGAGCTAAAACATTTTATTAGTTGTGTTAAACTTAATTATAAGCTATCAAAATGCTAAGCAAAGGGTATTGAGCATTCTGTTGAAGAAATATTTCCAATTTTTGTTTTTGATTCCTTACTGCTTAAAACATATTTTGACAGTATAGAAATATAGGTTTGTGTTCTAATTTTGCAAAAGTGCCATTCTTGATTTAAAAAATATTTTCTTTGTCTTGATAAAAATGTTTCAAACTACTGCTAGTCTTTATAGTTGAAGTGTATAAAAATTTCTATCAATTATATATTTATTTGTTGGTTTTCACATTTTCTTTTCATATCAATCAGAAAGAAATTTCCATATGTCTTTTTACCATGAAAATTTATATTAGGATAAAATTAAATATTTTATTTAAATCATAAAAAAATATTAATATTTTAAACCGGCAGATCCTTTTTCTATTCTGTAACTAACTGTAGTACTAAGGCAAACAAGAAAAATGCAAATTAAATAGAAATAAACAAGCAAAAGAAGAAATTAGTGATTTGTTAGCCATATCATTTTGATGACCAAGATTGAAAATATGATTTACTTGAAGAATATAAGTGATGCCCTCACTCTTAACAAACTTTAAAGCATTCGCTCTTGTTTTGAAGCTGGGAAAAAAATCCACACCTCAGTGGAATGTCCATCACATCCTAGGTTTTCTCCTCAATATTATTAGTACTGAATGATAATTTATTTAAAAGTTGAAAATCTCAATAAAGAGATTAATATCTGAAAAAGCTATGAATATCCATTTTGGAGCTGGCCTAGTAACCCTCTAATGTCTAATGACCTGTAAAAAGTGTGTAGAGGATTTACTAATTTGTTTAAAATAAGAAAAGAGAATTTTATGATAAATATAAACGACTGAGGGAAATAAGAAAGTTTCAAAAATTGCAGAAAAATTTATTGGAATTTATTGTCAACTAGTGATTGAATGAATACTCAATTCCAAAGTCATTGAAATAGTCCCTGTTACAGCACAATATATTCTCTAGGTTTTAAAAGAAATGATTTTTCTACACTAGCACAAGAATGTAACATGCTTGGAAAGACTTCCTCTGAATGTATTCCTCCATGTTGTGGTTAATCATAATGTTTCATTGAGATTTTCAGATTGTGTACTTTTACTGTCAAATCAGTTAATATGCTTTCAGTTTTTATGAAATTCACTACGATCTTAAAAGTAAAAAACTCAAAACAATTGTATTCTTTTTGGCAAGTTTTGCAATCATGGTTCTCATTCACTTCATAAAAATCTTAAGGTAATCATGTACAACAACTGAGAAATGATGGTAGTATTAAAAAGTTATTGTTATTTTGATGTTAGTATTAATGGTTTTAAGAAAATTTTACTACTGTAGGAATCATAGGAAACTTATTGAATATTTTTTGTAAAAGTTACCTGAAGCTTTCTTTTATGTTGTTACTCAACTAAAAGCAAAATCTCATCTGAATATCAAGCAGTTTAATCCTATTATGGAAAGATTTATTTTCCTATTTGGAAAAGTATTTTGTTTGAAGTTTATTAAATCTTAAATTGAAGGTTTTATTCCATACAATTTTTAAAAACATAATAATATTTTTTTAGTGACTTTGATTTTAAATATGGGCTCATATTGATGCATGTTAACTTCCTTCTAATTTTATATGTTGTTTGTAGTTAAGAATGGATGCCTCCTCTCGAGCAAGGTCTGTCGGCGTAGTAGCTTTGGGGAATTTCAAGTCAGAAATTATCACTGCAGAACAGGTAGGAATTTATTTAACCTCATTCTTTATCAAATCTAGAAACTTCTTGTTTGAATATGCCTTGCCTCTTAATTCCATGACAAGGTGCATTTCCTATTGGCTTGTGATTTATTCATGAGTGTAAAACGCTTGTTGACGAGGGCCACCTTACTAAGAAAGATTTTGCTGATGTCAGATGGAAACTATGAAACCAGAAGGGAAAAAATGACAAGCTCACATACAGTACAAACAATTTAAAAATATAATAACTAAAAGAATAAAGGTGCTCCCCGAAAATTTAATCATGAAATCAAGGTACAAGCAACTGTTGGATATTTATTTCACAGGGCTAACAAAAATTTTTTTTTTGGTGCCTAGGAGTTTAGAACTGATTTTAGCTATATATGGAATGCTGAATCTAAATATGAAATCAGTTTTTCTCTATCTGCTCTACTTTTTTAGATACAGTAAAACCTCGTTTATCCAGACTAACTGGGACCATAGGCAATCCGGATAATCTGGGAAATATGGGTAATAAACAATACAAAATCCTTAACTAAGAAGACTTGCTTTGTTTTGTAAAAAACTTACATAGTATTGTTTGCAAAACATTAAAAAATAAAATATTTTCACATCATTTCTTAACAAAGAATTGGTAAGTCTAGTGAAGTTTTCTTAAACTCAACAAAAAGCATTTTGTTACCATAATTTATTGTACAGTCTATGCAGGAACTGTACATTGAATCAAACTAAAAAGTGAATATTTGGCGTACTTGTAGTGACGTTCTTGCTATCATAGTGAAAAATTATTATCTAATGTGAACATTAAATAAAAATGAAAATTTAGGAGATACCAGTGAGAAACAAGGTGAAAGATTTCACCAGGATATTAAAACTGTTGGGGACCACTACCAAGGAAAATGGGATATGCACATGTTGGCAGATTACTGTTGGAGTTTAACGAGGGACTGTTCCAAAATACATCCAAGAATGTCACGGAAAAGGGAGTTTCCGAAGTGTTCAGTGACTAGTTGGTTTCATCAATGACTTTTTTCTCTTTCTTGCTTTTTGTAATTAGATAAGTACTACTGCAATATTCTCTATGATTTTTATATTCCTTTAACATTTAAAAAAAATATATAATAATAATAAAAAATACCATGTTTAGTTTTTTAATTTGATCCATGGATTTAACTTAAAATAGTGTAACATATATTTCACTAAAATGTTATATCTCAGAAATTAGAGCTCCTTGGCAAAAGCTAACGCCATATTTAAATTCAGGGCATCCAATTCATATGAAATCAGCTTTAAATACCCTGGCACCAAAACCACTGTTGCCCTGTGTTAATATTGTTGCTTCTTCAGTGTCTCAAACAACTCTCATAAACTTTTAGCTCATCAGTTTTAATAGACTACCTTTTCAATATTTGCCTCCATTGTAATTTTATCATTAAATCTTCGTTATCTTTCTTCATTTAATTATGTTTGCATTTATGATATTCATACTGAATTTTGTATTTGTTCATATAGAAGTGCATTTGTTTATAAAAGAGATTTATAGTCTACTTTTAGGAAATTATTTTCACTGGTGCTTTGTATTTCATAAGAAAAGAGCTAAGGGCACACATTTTATCATGTGATTCCTTATGAAGTGCAATTTTTTTATATTCTCATTCATTACATTGCAGATCAAAATGTCATATAATACAACAATGGGAATGTGTAAAAAATATATTTAAATAACTATAATCATTCATTTTTTACTTCCAAAGGACATATAAAGATCAGTACAAGCTATTGAAGAGGCTTAGGCATGCAGAAATTTTTAGTTACTTCCAATGATTTGCACACTCCAATAGTTTGTACAAACTATTTGGGAGCCTCATTGGGATTTTTACAGCTTATTTTCAAAGATGTTGTGTTTATTGCAGAAGTCAAACATCTTTTCTCCAACCATCATGTAGTTTCATTGCTGGACATTATTTGCTAGTTGTTCATATGAATGTGTTTTGCCATAGGATTTACCAGGAATTATTCATTTATAGCCAGTCCTAGTAGGTTATGTGTTTTACATTAGAGCTGAAAAATCAGTTGAAAATGCTACCAGAGGCCCTCCATTTTGACAGATGACAAAATCTGGATAACAGCACACCACCAGGCATCATTCCCTGCATGTTTACTTTTTTTCTTATGAATAGTTTATTATCAAGACAAAGTCAGACACGTCTAAGCACTCTTTAAAGTCAGAGAATGGATTGTTGGTTCTAGTAAGATGTCAAATTCCATATGTAACTAAACTACCTTTTTTTTCAATGACTGCCTCATCTTTAAAGACTTGCAGCTCCTAAGATCACATGGTTTATGACTTCTATATACTTTTTCCTTTGGGAATGTCTGAAAGGTTAGTTTAATGAATAATTTTCACATAGTGGGAGAAGTGACACAAAATATTTCAAGTGTGATTGCAAATATCTGTGCGCTAAAATATCATAATGTTGCATCGAACCTGCTTAAAGGAATGCATGCTTGCTTTTGCAAACAAGCTGATCACTTTCATTATATGTTAAAATGGTATTTCTATTTGTCTTTTATTATAAAGGTAGGAATTATAGGCTGCATTTGTTGATGTGTCACTTTTCATTTACATTTATGAACTCCACTATGGATAGGGCTATTTCTGGATTGCATAACTTTTTGCTCATCCTGTCAATTCATGTATGGGAGCAATGAATAGTTGCACAGCCTGGAGGTTACATATCTGTTTCAGGATGAAGTTCAATTACATGCTATATGGCACATCCATAAAGACTGACTATAATCATACTTTATGACAGAAGAATTTTTATAACAATGAAAGTGATTGTTTTGCTCTTAAAGGCAAATTAATGTTCTTCTTCCCAGACTTTCCAGTTTTCACCCTAGACCTAATTAAAAGCAGAATGATTACTGAAAAGGGTTCCTTTCATTTTTGCTTAAGAGTTGGGTACATCAAAAGTTAAAACTCTTCTTTTTACAATTACCTTGTAGATAGGTGATTTAATATATACACCAAAACTGCTATACTTATAAAGTTCATCTTTTTCTTATGTTTTTTTAATAGCCTATCAACAAACAGATAAGTTATGATAATTTTTTCCACCAGCCAGTGGCGTAGCGAGCATAACTGGTGCCTGGGCCACAGTACCTTTTTGGCACCCCCAAGTGAAATTTTCCGAGAAATCTTGTTTGTCTTGGGGACCATTTGGTGCCCCTCTGCGAGTGGTGCCCAGAGCATGATAGACCCCCTTGCATTCCCCTCGCTACGCCACTGTCACCAGCTGTACTGCATGCATTCATTACATCATACATTGTATGAAAAGCAAAGTAAATTTTTTCGTGAAACTGTTGTGGTGAAATTATTTTCCTGCTACAACATTTAAACTGTTAATAAAAATTAAACGAAATTTTTTTTGTGGAGGCTTTGAAATGTTTAATGAAACATTTTTAATGAAAAAATGGTAATTCACTTAAAGGATGAAAAATGCCTAACTTAGCAATTATTTACTGTATTCATTTAAAAGAATCACTAAAAGAAAGGAAAAATTTAAGTTGAAGTACCATAGATTGGGGTTACTTGAACCCAAAAAGTAAAGATTTTTGTACATTTCTTATCCAACGATAGCCTTAAAAATATATTTGTGCTGATAACCTGATTTGAACAACTTATTTGAAGATTCCCCAGGATTTAAGGTCTTTTTCAAACCAAAATTTTAATTAATATATATATATATATATATATATATATATATAATAAATTATTGAAATTTGGGTTCAAGTAACCCCCTGATTGGGGTTACTTGGACCCAACCTACATTTTACATGAAATATACAATTCAAAAAGGTAGTGGGCTCAAGTAGCACCTAGGATCATGAAATAAAGATAGAGACTTAAGTATGAAAAATTCATTTTACATTAAAACAGAAAACAAACCCCTTTTTATTTGCAAATCTGATTGTTTACAGTGGATGCGTCTTCAAAAATAATTTTACCCAGTCACACCCAGGGAGGTTGTTTTGAAAACATTTCACTGATCTTCCATGCATTGCAAGGTAAGACGTGATAATAAATTGAAAGTACAGTTCATGTATGGGAAATCCAAAATCACAAATTTTGTCTAAATGACTGGCACAGGCCAACTCTTCTTCACTTGTAAAAATGATTGCATGTCCAGGTTTGTTCAATAAACCATTCTTCAATCTCCTTTTTATAGTGGACCTACTAATTTTAAAGTGGATTGAGGCATCTATCTGAGACATTTCTCCTGACCTCACAGCATTTGAACATTCCTCTAATTTTTCAGCTGTAAAATCCACATACTTTCTGCTCCCAGGAGACCTCTTGTATTTTTGGGGCATTTTTGTATCAGATCTGCGAATAAATACACATGAACCGGTTTAACCATTTAATAAAAGGAACCCGACATGAAGTAATGATATTAATTATTTTTACAGGAAAATTTGAGAAGTCTAATAAAAAATGTGACTAGGGGTTAATTGGACCCACTCCCTTGCTTGGGTCCAATTAACCCCATTTTTAGTTTATCAGCACACTAGTTAATACTTATAATTTTTGCTGGGTTAATTGATTCTCTATTCATCTAAAACTATTGTTATATTCTTAAAGACTGTATTTGAAATTTAAATTTATCCGTACCTAATGTGGGACTGCAGTGTGTAAAGAAGTGAAGGTGGATGTCATAAGGTCACAAAAATTCGTTTTTTTATCACAAAGCAACATAACCTGAACTAAAAAAAGGCGGGAAGAGTGGGAACATGAAAGTGCCTCAGGACCTGGCTAGTGGTCTCTGATGGAGAGATTATGAATTATATCTATATTTTATTGACAAGAGACCTAGGTATAATTTAAAACATTTTTTCGGTTTGGGTCCAAGTAGCCCCAAGTTACGGTACTTCATAAGTCACATGAGATTAAAGGAGAGCTCACAGAAGTAAATTTTGAGAGTTTTCTTTGCATATTAGTGGCTTGTCATGTTTTGAATATCCTGCTGAAAATGTCCCCCCAAAATTTTAAGAATCATTAATTCTTAAAATATGCAAAAAGTAAAAAGTCAGAAATGTTTTTAAATTTGTGCAAAGTTCAAATAGGCTCATAAATGTACAAATTTTTTTCTGAAATCTGAAATTCTGAATAGTATCAACAAAATTTGTTGTTTATCATAAAAAGTATGATGAATCTTGAAACTTAATAATAAATTTATCAAAACAGTTCTAAGATTTATTAAAAACTTGTGACATGTTTCACAGAGACATGTGTAATTTGGAAGATGATTTTTAAATGCAGTCCAGTTACTGCTGAAAAACAGTACGAATATATACAGCTACTCATCTTATGTGCATTCAAAATCTTATGATCTCTTTCTCCCTCATCAAATTATTGTTATAGGGATTAAAATGGGATTATCTGCATCATCACTTTGTTTTTAAATAAATGGTTTACAATTTATACAAACCAGAAATAAGATTAAAATATAATATATTGATATAATATGAATATATTGATAGAAAATAAGTCAGTGAAAAGAAATCAAAATTTCTTTTCATATTCAGCAAAATAAGTTTACTCTGAATATTGAAAATTTGGGATTTGTTTTCAAAATATCAAACTTTTTGTAAGTTTCAAGAAAAGACCATGAGTATGTCCAGTTTGTATAGCTCCACAATGTGCCAATGAGTATTCATGAACCTTAGAGTGGATATGAAGATATACAGAGAAGTTTGATGAAGAAGAGGTAGTTATGGCGTTGGAGAGGCCACAGTTCAAGCCAACTCAGTACAATTGTTGTAATGGATGGTTTTGAAGTGTTAGAGGGTCTTGGTTGACAGATTAAAAGTAAATGATGGATTCTTCCTCATTATTGTGTTTTTACTTGTTTATTGACTTACTTTTGTATTATGCTATTGACTTTCAAAGAATTAATAAAAATCTTTACAATGTTGATATAATTGACTGTTTTCATTTATTGTTCAATGTATTTAGTGTTGATGATTTAAAACTCTACACAGATATATACAATAAATTTAATAATTCAAAAAATTGTTTGGCCTACAAAATAATGATCTGAAATTTTCCAAATCATATGTAAGCGAAAGGGGCCACAATGAATTTTGATAGTTAGGTCTACATTGCTGAATGTAAGTTTACAGATATATGCATAAGTGCTTCTTGCTATTCAGTACATATATTTATTTGCTGTATGAAAATATGGAATAATCATCAATGCTGTTTTTCTTGGAAAATCTGAATTCGCACAGATTCTTGCCTTCCTAATTTTCTGACATGAAAAATTTCAGTTTCTGAAAAACTTTCTCACTATGGTTTCTCTATCAGTTAGGGAATACCAATTTTTGTTTTTTCTTTTCAACAGATATTGTAGATCTTTGGGGAAAGTTTTTAATTAAAAAATGACTTGTTGAAGACAAATCATCATTGAAATTAATATCTAGTAGAGAAATAAAAGTGTTATTTTTATTTTCTCTAGAGCATCATAGTTGTAATCATATTTAGGGAAATTTTTGTCAGTTAAATTTTGTTTTAAAACTTGAATTTAATCCTCTACCAAATTTCTTGTTGTAAGTTCTTTTCTCATAGACATATTTTTTGCCGATTTAAAAGTTGAATAAAAATTTGTTATGCTAATTGAGGGCTCGTAATGTGTAATATATAATCGCACTTCAGTAAAAATATGTAAGGTGGTGGCTTAGGTTCAGTGTTTGGTAGGCTGGTGAAAGATTTAAATCTTAAAATCTTAAAATAGAAATGTAAATATCCCTCTTTTTATTTCTGAGTCCCGTAAAATCCTACAATTCTTTAACTAACTCCTGTCTTGCGGTTGCTATGCAGTAATCCGATACATCTTGTTTTGCCATTTCGGTTCGAGCGTGCGTTGCTTGTTCCCCACGTGAGGGGGAAGGCAATAATATCGAAACCAGCCCAAAGGAATGTTGATGATTCCCACAGAAGCGCAGGCTCCCTGCACCCCTTTCGGGAGCACCGGCCCTGCACGCGCATGGATACAGCGCTGGGTGCCGGCAATGTTCGCAGCGAAAAATATTTAAACGAAAAAAGAAAAGCTAATAAAAAGCCAAGTTTTGTGCAGAGAAAAAAATAATATGGCTGTCAACAACAAGTTGGGTAAACAATGCTCCCAGTTTCAACGTGCGTCGTAACCAGGGGCTTCGGCGCGCACGGGAACTCCTTTTCGTCGCCCGGCTAAGCGCGCAGAGGTTTCTTGGAGAAAAAAAAAGTTTTGCGTGGGAGTTACTCTTCTCGAGGAGACTCTCCCTGCTGTCTGCTATGCTTGACTGTTGTTTCTTTTGGTCTCCGCCGTGACTGAAGATGCCCGCCTAGTTCAGCGCCACTTCGAGAGATGAACCATCCGCCGACTGCATTGAAAGGCATGCCTCTGTCTATTCCTTTCTATATTCCCTTTCTTTCCCTTTTCAACCTCTCTTTTTTTTAGTTAAAATACAGCCGGCTTAGGTAATATGCATTTTAATTATAACTATTTTTTTTAGCTCATTTAAATTAATAAGGAGTAATAATGTGTCAATAGCCATCTTTAGTGTAAAGTGTATGATGTAATATTTCAATTGTAAAAAAATGTAAATTAATGAGGCATTGTTAATAAGTGTAATGGATATTTTAATATGTGTTTAAATCTAATAAATTGTTGTTGCCTCTAACCTAGAATTCTGTCGTTTTGAGTTGGTTTTCTTGTCATATCACCATATTAACATTTTAGCCTGTCTATTTTTTTAAAGTAAGAAATGCTATATGATCACTCTCCTTTACACTATGTGTAGAGTTGGTTAACCTTAATAGTAAATTAAAATATAACAATGGTACCTAACCATTGTTATATTTTAATTTACTATTAATCATACTAATATAGCATTTCTTACTTTAAAAAAATAGACAGGCTAAAAGGTTAATATGGTGATATGACAAGAGAACCAACTCAAAACGACAGAATTCTAGATTAGAGGCAACAACAATTTATTAGATTTAAACACATATTAAAATTTCCATTACACTTATTAAAAATGCCTCATTAATTTACATTTTTTTACAATTGAAATATTACATCATACATTTTACACTAGAGGTGGCTGGTGACACATTATTACTCCTTATTAACTTAAATGAGCTAAAAAAAAATAGTTATAATTAAAATGCATATTACCTAAGCCGGCTGTATTTTAACTAAAAAAAAGAGAGGTTGAAAAGGGAAAGAAAGGGAATATAGAAAGGAATAGACAGAGGCATGCCTTTCAATGCAGTCGGCGGATGGTTCATCTCTCGAAGTGGCGCTGAACTAGGCGGGCATCTTCAGTCACGGCGGAGACCAAAAGAAACAACAGTCAAGCATAGCAGACAGCAGGGAGAGTCTCCTCGAGAAGAGTAACTCCCACGCAAAACTTTTTTTTTCTCCAAGAAACCTCTGCGCGCTTAGCCGGGCGACGAAAAGGAGTTCCCGTGCGCGCCGAAGCCCCTGGTTACGACGCACGTTGAAACTGGGAGCATTGTTTACCCAACTTGTTGTTGACAGCCATATTATTTTTTTCTCTGCACAAAACTTGGCTTTTTATTAGCTTTTCTTTTTTCGTTTAAATATTTTTCGCTGCGAACATTGCCGGCACCCAGCGCTGTATCCATGCGCGTGCAGGGCCGGTGCTCCCGAAAGGGGTGCAGGGAGCCTGCGCTTCTGTGGGAATCATCAACATTCCTTTGGGCTGGTTTCGATATTATTGCCTTCCCCCTCACGTGGGGAACAAGCAACGCACGCTCGAACCGAAATGGCAAAACAAGATGTATCGGATTACTGCATAGCAACCGCAAGACAGGAGTTAGTTAAAGAATTGTAGGATTTTACGGGACTCAGAAATAAAAAGAGGGATATTTACATTTCTATTTTAAGATTTTAAGATTTAAATCTTTCACCAGCCTACCAAACACTGAACCTAAGCCACCACCTTACATATTTTTACTGAAGTGCGATTATATATTACACATTACGAGCCCTCAATTAGCATAACAAATTAGAAAAGTTTTGTTTTTTCATAAGTAGGAAATTCAAACTATGAAAATAAATGGAAGAACTCAAATTATCAGCATCTTAAATTATAGAGCAACATATGACAGGTATCATAAGCCTATATTTTTCAGCCATACTTGCTTGTGATACATGCTGCCCCACCCTGTATGAAAAAGGTTTAAATGGCAGGATGCATTGATAATGCTGAAATGGCTTGCTTTTGAAGTACTGGTACTGTAATGTTTGTAATTTCTGAAATACTATGCAGTTTCAATTCTCCCAGTATATGAAGATTATTCCATGTTAGGTTTTCATAGATGAAATATTGAAAAACTCCTGTAAGAGGGTTGGGTTATTGAAACTAGTGGTGGCAAAAGGGAATGTACCAAAGTGTTTAATGACGTCATCTTAGACAGTACACAAAGTCATGTTTAAAAATTTATTCTTATTTTTTAAAAAAAATTGATTTTCTAGTGTTGCATTGTGGTGTCACACACCTGATTCAATTATTTGCAGTTGTGATAACTTTTCATGAACAGTTTGTAAATTTTTACATGACCCTATCCTATCATTTTGCGAGTCAACATAATTACTGAGGGGGTAATCAGGCATTATCCCTGATATAATTATTTAAATTGTCAGCAGTTATATGTGGGGAGGGAATTAAGAGATAAAGTGACAGCATGAGTGTACAAAGAGACTAAATTAGTTTAGAGGTTAGAATCTTGTTAGCCATTATTTGAAGGTGTTATTTCATAATTAGGGAATTACAGGTAATCGTTCTATAACACTGTAGATAGGGTCCTAGGAAATGCTGTGTTGTGTGAAACCGTGGTAGATGAGAACCAGAGACAGTTAAAAAAAGGGGGGTTACATTCTGAAAACTTATTAAAAACAAACTTTTTTTTAAAAAATGCATATAAGCAACTTAATTTTTATTAAAAATATAAGTGTATGTATAACACAAAACGAAAAGAAACAAAAAAATATTTTCATTTAATGCGACCTTAATTTAATAAATTCCTTCCTAATCACTGCTCAGTACAATCAAACGAGAATGTTTTTTCGATTGAAAAATATCACCTAAAATTTCAGAACCTTTTTCTTCATTTAGTTTTTTTGCACCTTCTATCCTCTTTAAAAAAATCTGTAATTTTGGTTTATTTGCTGGTTCCTACAAGGTCATTGCAGATTCACGGTATGAAGATAGACAATTTTGCAGCTCCCCTTTGGATTTTCGGCTTCTTTCAGCGGAAGGGTCGGCATTCAGGAAAAATGATTCAAGATTTTCAGCTAAGCATAGGCCTTCTTGTAATTTTATAGAGTTATAAATGAATAAATTATCATTTGTTTATACATTTTCATGCAAAGCCACTATAGTTCATTATTTCTTCCTGTCATTATTTTAAGGTAATTTAGTTTTTAAATGTGTTAAACAAAAATCATGTTGTCTAGTGCTATAGAAGTACAGTGTTGTACAAAGGTTTTCGCAATTTTTTTATCGTGTTAGAGCGAAACCGTCTTACAGGTTGCAGTGTTATACGAGGGTTCCCTCCATTTATCTTATCGTGTTAGAGCAAAACCGTGTTATAAGATGCTGTGCTGTAGGAGGGCTACTTGTATTAGTTAGAATTAATAGGTACATAAGGGTATATTTTTTCACATATGTATATATATATATATGATTTATTTTTGTAGATGAGCTTGATTTGGAGTTGGCTACCTCTTAGAATATCCATGTATCAGCCTGAAGTTATTTATTCTTCCAATGAACATGGTGTGTGCCTAACTGCTTTTTATATGACTGTTGGAAATTGGGAGCCTACTGTTCTTGTCATTAAAGCAATGAATGATGAGGTATGTTGGTGGATTGAACTTTTAAAATTTTAAAATTGAATTAATTAATTGCAAATTTTAAAATAAATTTAGAGTACTGCGGCTAATCTAAAAAAATAGACTTGGGACTGATTTATAGTTTTATTCTATTCGCCTCATCTGTATAAGCAATTTTACCATCATATCTTATTTATGTTATTTTATCATTATCAAATTAATGTATATGTATATTACTATGTTAAAATGCAGTATATTTATAACAGGCAAACCCTAAAAGTTTTTTTCAATTCAACATTATGTTATTGTATTAACTCATTGCTTTTATCTGCTTTGACAGTTTCATGAACAAACCTAACTATTATTTAATTGTTAATAAAACTACATAAACAGGATATAATGATAAAATGAAATGTTTCATTGCATTTAATAGTAAAATGGGTTCATTCATATTACTTCGAGAATTACATACTTAAACTAGATGCAGTTAAAATGTTTCAAATTTCAGTGCTTATTTAATTTATGTTTTTAACCAGTAGACTTTGAACTTGATAGAATTTCACTGAACTAAATGAATAACCCAATCTCTTGTTCAGTATCTTCATGTGAAACTTTCCTCATAAAAAGTTTGAAACTGAAATTGAACTTTTTAATAATTTTCTGAACCGTATTATCTTCTTATCCAGTCTAGAGGTTTGTAATACCTAAAATTATAATATATTAGTTTTGCATCAACATATTTTCTACCCTCACTGTGTCTGGAAAAAGAAACTTTTCTTATACCTGACTAATGTGATGAATCCAATAGTACACTGGTGTAAGAAATTAAGAGAATTTGCAGACTTGGTTGATTATCTCTAGACTTATTGTACTGATTTTAATGAAATTTGATATTTGCATACATTGATACAATACAAAACAAATAACCATTCAATAATTGTAATACATACGTATGATTGTGCATAACACTCGTTGGAGTCAGAAGGTATAAAACAGCGGTTGCAGAATAAACAATAAAATGGGTTAATAGGGGGTATAGTCCCCTCTTACAGATATACAGGTCTTGCAGCGTGATTTCATACTTGAAATAAGGCAGTTTATCATTTTCTGTGGCAATTGGTCCTACTCATTCAGCAATGCTGTTTTCATTCCTTGGATGGTTCTCGGAGGGGGGTTGCGAGTTGCAATTGCCCTCCCCAGAGCATTCCCGACATGCTCTATAGGGTTAAGGTCTAGAGATCTGGCTGGCCAATCCATCCGACAAATATCCTCACTCTCTAGAAATTTGTTGACCAGAAGAGCTCTGTGTGGCCTTGCGTTATCGTCCATTAAAATGAACTCAGGGCCAACTGCACCCCTGAAAAGGCAAACATAGGGCTCCAAGACCTCATCCTTATACCTCACACTGGTCACAGTGCCTCTTTCAAAGACATGGAGTGGTGTGCGGCCATCCAAGATAATGCCTGCCCAGACCATTAAACCTCCTTCACCATAATGGTTGATTTCGCGGACATTGGAGGATAGGTAGCAGGTCCCTGGTTCTCTCCATATGAACATACAGCGAGAATCGGTGTTTAGGCTGAACCGCGACTCATCAGTGAAGAGAATGGTTGCCCATTGATCCATACTCCAATCTCTATGCTCTCGGCACCATGATAAATGGATTCTCCTGTTCGTAGAAGTGAGCGGTATGCAAACAGCAGGTCTTCTTGCAAACAACCCTCTCTCCTGAAGTCTTTTGGAAACAGTCACCCTTGATACACGGGTTCCTGTGGCTGCATACAAGTCAAGAAAGAGCTTAGAAGCTGTAGCACTCCTGTTACGCCTCGCTATAATCGACAAATGGTGATCTTCTCTGGCTGTCGTGACTCTTGGACGACCTTGCCCAGGTTTTCTCTCTATGGATCTAATATCCTGGAACTGTTTCCAAAAGTTACACACGATGCTGGGCACCAAATTGAACTCTCTACAAATTTGGACTTGAGATTGGTCTGCTTCTAGCCTCCCCACATTTCGCCACCTCATTCCATCATCTAAACATTGCTGGTTACTCATTTTTACTATTACAATTTGAAATTAACCGATTGCTGCAAAATGACACCAAGAAATTCGCCGAGGTGTGCTAGTGAACAAAATGCGTCTTAACTTACACGCGCTTATAAAGCCTGTTTCTCTACTGGCTCCGCCTACACACACATGTACGCTTACATATTTGATGTACAAGATTTGCATTTTTGTCTAGAAGCAGTAGTTTTACATTCAGTTGAGTTCTTTTCATGAAATTCGATAAAATATGCAAATTCTCTTAATTTATTTCACCAGTGTATTTCTCAGATACTTGTAGATTCATGCTCCTTTTTCTTTACCTTTCTCTGGTATTCCTGTGAAGTTTGTTTGACTTAGTTTCTGTTTAGGTTTTCAGAATTGGTATCTAAAGTCTGCGCCCTTGGATACCAGGAAAATCTGAATTGAACCTGTTATTGACTCTTAATGTTATGAAAGATGTTTCCATTTGAAACTTGACGCTGTTAGAGTAATTTCAAGCACAATACATAATCATGGTTTCCCCTCTTTTTTTCTTCTTCAGCAAAGTGTACATTTCTTTGTTTCTAAATGGTAGAGAAGTATTTTCTTGTTTTATCACCTCTTAAACCATGTTTAGAAATTAATTAGATCCTTATTTCTCTTCATTTGTGAAGGAGCATTAAGATTCACTAAAATTGTTTTAATGTTTGTAACTTTTTTTTGTATCATATGTTGATGGAATATATTTCACTATAAATATTTCTAATCAGAAGTACGGAGAAAGTCAGTTTAATGAATTGAGTAGTTGCACCATTTACAGTAAGAAATATTCTCACAACAATGCATTCCATATGAATCACTATAGATGTTTGTTATTCTGTGAAGCAATATCTGGAAATTTTTAAATTGTTTTGTTTAACATGTTTTTGTGTTGTTTCCTTACAGATCTTTGGAGCCTATTGTTCGTCCTCTTGGAATTCAAGGAATTCTAGTGATTGCAATAATAAAAAATACACATATTTTGGAACTGGGGAATCATTTCTTTTTACCCTTGTTCCAGAATCCAAGAAATATTCTTGGGTTGGTACTACAGATTGTAATATTCCTCATTCTGCTAAGTTATTTATGGCAGCAGATAAATCTATGATTAATGTTGGAGCTGGGTAAGAAAGAGAATTTTTTTCATGTTCATTAGATTTAGTTTTAGTTACTCATTACTCTGTTATTTCTCATGATTGACTCAGTGATTCTGAATAAAAAATAACATAGGCTCATGTGACAATGTTGAAATGGCAATTAGTACAAATGAAACCTAGCTTTGTGACCCCCAAGAAATGCAGTTGAATAAGTTTGCTATTCATTTTTTCATAATGAGTTGAAATCAGCTTAATGAATTCAGTATCAAAGCAATTATCGTTATGTTCTTCATAAAGCTTGTATTATAATTATTTTGTCATGTTATTAAGATCATATATATTATTTCTAGAAGTTATTTTTTGTGATGATCCCTTTTCTCCCTTCATACTTAACCAAAATCGATAAATGTGGTATCATTTTAAAGATCAGGTTCTCCACTTCTGACAAATTGTTTATTTAGAATGATACATTGTATTGTTTGATTAAAAATTGAAGTTAGCATTGACTTTTGGCCTTAGAGTTCTTTTCCTGAATGCATTGATATGCCATTGTCAAATAGTCTGTACAAAGAGGTTTTGTAATGTAAACATCACATTTTCCACGAGTTTGTTTCATACATAACTTTTAATATTGTCTACAAATGTGTTTTGACATGTACATATCTCATGTTCCCCTGTTTTGTGTTATGCTTCACTTCCAATATTGGTTCCAAAGATGTTTGTAATCAGTTCTGTATCATCCTTATGCACCATTGTTATTTGACAAATAAACAGTGGCTACAAATGAGCCGGTTCTTCTTTCATCCTACTACAAACCACCAATCTCACTATAAAATTAATCTTATTTTATTCACATGTGAAATTTTTGCACAGACCACCTAGTTTTATATGATATTTACATTTGCAAACCAATATGGAATTGACTAATGGACTATTAAAATTGATGAGGTCAGTTAAAGTAATTTGAAAATTCAGTTTTTTTACTCTGTCTCGTAACATGTGCCTTCAAAGTTTTCAGAGGTCAATTTCCAGTGATAATTTCTAACTTCTTTGACAGTGTTTGTGAGTTATCAATTATTTTTGTGATGTATGGTACCAATGTAGATTTTCAATTTTTTGTATTATTAAACAGGAATGGGCAAGGCCTAGTGCTGTACGACCAGTTACTCCAAGGAAGGACAGAACATTGTGATACTTTTAGTAATGAACCCCTCTGCAGCGTGAAAGATTTTCAATGTAAAATTGTTGAAGTGATTGCTTTTAAATGATTTTTTTTCTTTTTTGGCTCAATATTTGTCTTTAAATTTACAGAATAGGCTACTTCTAAAAGCATCTACCTGCTAGATCAGTCGGATCGTATGGATTGATAAAATCATAATTTTTGACAACATTGTTGAAAAATACCTTTTTGTTTTGTTTTTCTGCTGCCAAGTTTACAAATTATTTTTATGTATTTGTCTGCTTATAAATGTGATGAATATTTTAGATAACTAGAATCCGAGAGATTGTCTCAATGTTTAAGTTACAAATTCTGTTTCATTTTAGTAAGTTGTTTTATGACTTAATTTAGTACTTTTGGATTGCTATTTTAGGTATTTTATTTCAATGCTTTTTTGCAGTTTTAAAGGAAAGTGAGGGAAAATGTTCCTTTTTTTCCTGTTTGTTCCCTTTCAATTGTGTGTTAATGTATTCAGTCATAGGGTCTATAATTTG
Source organism: Dolomedes plantarius (assembly GCA_907164885.2). Classification (NCBI taxonomy): domain Eukaryota; kingdom Metazoa; phylum Arthropoda; class Arachnida; order Araneae; family Dolomedidae; genus Dolomedes; species Dolomedes plantarius. Next base: position 17,601,237 of record OU015495.1, on the reverse strand, counting down.
CTAAAATTTTGTTTGTCCTCTGTCTATTTTATTTGTCCCCGAGTCTGTGTATACTTAAGTAGGTGTTATAATTATTTTTCAAATCTCCTCTAAGTCTATTAAGTGGGTGATTTACAAAAAGGAAACTGTGCTTTCTTATATAGTACAGAATTATTTTCCTCTCATGAGAAAGTACTAAATTTATTTATTTTACATTGTTTACGTTTTTTTTTTGTGTATGTATATTTTTTTTCCTTTCTTTTTTTTTAGATATTCATATTCTAGATTTTGTCCATATATATATATGTATATGTATATTAATATATAAATATTTCCTGGGCGTAAGCAGCTGGTAAATGTAGGTTGATAAATGTGCTTAAAAATGAATGTATCCTTTTACTGCCAAAACCAAAGGTTAGTCTCAGAAAATGAGTGTCTGTACTTTAACGAAAGTACTGCAGTGCTTGAAAAGTTATAGACTCTTAATTTTCTCCTTTTGTGCCATATATTTTTTAACGTATTTATTTAATTAAGTAAAAAACCTATTGATATTTACTTGATTTTGTTCAAATTTTTTTTAGTTTAGTTTTCAAATATACTAATGTCTTTTGTGACCTACAGTGTGATACAATTGAAAACTGTTTATGTATATACGGAAGCAGTCAGTGTTCGTATTATTTTTGTTTTATAATATTCATTTTGTGTATTCAAAATCCATTTCTGTGGTTCTTCATTATGGAAGACCCTGTTTAATTCTCTCTTGAATTCAAGTATTGAAAGACATTTTATTGATTATTTTTTGTTGTTGTTGTTGTAAAAAAATTGCATAAGTATCTTATAAAAATGTTTAAATTGTTTTCAGAAAGATCTGATACTCTGTATATATAGGTTTGTTGCCTATTTTGTAGCTCTCTACATTTTTTTAAAATTTTTATCATAACTTAGTAAAAAGTAACAGTTAGATTTAAATCCTGTTATTTAGATTGTAGGTGCTAGAATAGCTTTTGAACATTCCTATTTTCCAAATATTTTTGAAATAATTTAACCTGGTATAATGTTATGTAATGGTATTAATGAATATTTTTTTAATAAGATTTCACGTGATGTAAAATTTTTTACAGTTTTAGTTTTTTTGTTTTCTTAAATTAGCTGTTCACTCTACAAAGGTCCCCCCCCCCCCTTCTTTCTATGCTGCTGCTCCTGCGAATCATTTCCACATTGTGGATTGTTTAAGGTATCCCCGTCAGCATGCTTGCAGAAGATCAGGATACTGCTACCTCTCTTTGGCTCGTACGATAGAGCCTCATGGACCTGGTGTAGCATTTTCTAGTCTAGGGGACTTAGCAATAACAACAACTGTTCAGTATTATTGAGTTAAAAACATCTCTGATTTTTTGTGTACAGTTCTATGAGTAGTAGTTGTGCATAAAAATTACCTGAAGTATAAGTACTTCCCCTAATACAATTTTAAACATTTTCAAAGGAAATATCTTATCAGCTTATTCAAAACTGATTTTAAATAAGTTGATAATGCCTCAATCTCTTTATTATAATAATATTTTTTGTAACCTTAAATTTCTCATTTCATAATTCTATTTTTCAACAGATAATTATTTAAAAATTTATCGTTTTTAAAATATACATTTCTCATGAAGATTATTGCCGGACGATGGCCAAATGGCTAGGGTGCTGGCATTTGGTACCAGAGTCTGTGGGTTCGAATCCCACTCATGGCATGGACGTCTGTAGCCGTTCAAAATAGGCTTTAAGCAGTAGGTCCCGGTCTAATTAGCCCTCATGTAGCAAAAATTGACTGTAGCACTCCAAACCTAACCAAACTAAACCAAACCATGAAGATTAATATATATTAGTTTGCTCTTTTACTTTTGTATTGTAGTTTTCTGTATTTTTTTAAAATCAATATAGATATGTATAATACCATCTTTGTTTCATTTTGTTTTTCCAATTGAACTACAAATTAACAAAATTGAAGTGTTTTGGTTGTGTACATCTGAAGCACAAACATAGCTATAAATTTCTTTATAGTAATTTTTTTGAATTGTTAGAAATGGTAAAATGCTTATTTAATTTATTCCTGGAACATCAATGTCTAGCACCAAGACCATGGAAAAGTTTCCTACTTGGTTTCTAGAAGCAGTCAGTTCATATATCCCTTAGGACCTTGTGCTGAAGAATTTTATCCCCCCCCCTCATTTGTTTGGTTTGTTGAATGCATGTGAAAGAATGTCTCAATAAATCAAACCAAAGGACTTGACTTGACAAAGGAGATTATTTGCACTCCTATTATTAAAATTTATTATAAGTGAAGATGTAATAAATTATTTTGTTTTCTTTCCTGTTACGTTTTTATAATGATCCAATCATGTTGAATGATAGTGTATAAGGGTGGATTAAATGGAAACAGAACAGGAGCCACAAATGAAATGACATAATTTATTTCAAATGTAATCTCCAAAGCTATACAAGCACTTGTCCCACTGCTTCACCAAGTGGTGAATACCCTGCTCATAGAAGTTCTTTGGCTGAAGTCAGAAACAATTTTGAACACTGTTCATGATTTTGATGTCTGAGTAAGAACGGCGACCCTTCAGTACCTCTTTCAGTGGACCAAAAATGTGAAAGTCACATGCTGATAGATCCAGGCTATACAGTGGGTGTTGCACCATTGTCCACCGAAACTTCACCAACGTGCTCTGTGTAAGAGCGGCCATATGTGGCGGCACATTGTCATGCAGCAAAACCACTCTATCAACTCAAGGAGAAGCGGTTCTTCCTGATCAAAAAAACATGTCAGCATGTCTTTCCCACTACTCTGCACCATCTTGGATTTCTTTGGTGGTGGGGTGCTCGGATGTTTCGACTATTGGCATTATCGTTTGCTTTCTGGTTGGAAGTGAAGGAACCAAGATTCATCACCTGCCACAATTATGTCCAGGAAATGGTCCTCAGCATGATATCTGAGAAGATGTTGTAATAATATACTGCCGTCAGATGATACTGTTGGTCGACCACCAGCACATATCACGTGCTGCTGCTCTATACTTAGGGGAAGTCCATTTCTGGTATAGGGGTTTGACTTATTTAACTGTTGCTCTACCTCTACACAAATTTGGGCCCCATTCATACAAAAGTAATCGAAATTATAACCACTGTTCCATTTTCATTTGATCCACCCTTATATGTTGGTAGATGGCTAGGTAATCAAGTGGGATCTCCAATATATCGTTATTATTATTGTGGTAGATAGTGGATTGATTTAGCTCCTAATTTTTTATATTTGAATTGTCATGTTATGACTTGAAAGGATTTGTGTTTATTGTTTTGTATATTCTCTGTGTTGAAAATAATAATTCTCTTCTAATTATTGAAACATGAGTAAAAACTTCTTTTTTAAAGTTACCTTTTAAACATAAAAGAATTTTAGGAAAGTTCTGTTATAGCGAAGATGTGATGTGGAATGTAATTTGCTGTAATAACATTCACATTGCTTTTAATATGGCTCATTTTTTTATACATGTGTTTAAGAGTTTCCTCAGATTTTATTACCTTTGAATATGAACGTCGAAAGTGTATTTGGATTCCAAATGACAATTTTTGCAAATATGTTTGCTCTCTTTGAAGTATGAGTATCCCTCTATTTCAACCAAACTTTATTTTTAGCTTACTGAAGGGAAATTCACTGTGGTCATTTGAACAGAGAATGATAACTTATTGTGAATATTACTCTAAAGACTCTGTTAATAGACGTATTCATTAATGCTTTATCAGTTTATAAAATGAATTATGATGTAGCCCATGGATTGGAACTTTTTTATAAAAACTTTTGTAATTTCTGATGTTCACGTCATATTTTGTTTAGCGTAGGTACTAAAAATGTATAATCAAAGCACGACAAAATTGTACGAAGCAGAACCTTGTAGGAGCAATTTTGTCCTCTTCAAGTTACCTAAATTTTGCATTATTTTCTAAACATGCTTGATTTTTTTCATTGTGGGCTGAAAGTTGTCTGTTAGAAAAGATTGAGAACATTGTGTGTGTGTAGCATACTTGTCTGCTATGCCAAGATGGGAACTTTGGTCCATGGCTGCTAGGTATGCTAAAGGGCATAAGGTATGCACAGATTGTTGGAGCAGGTGTTCTTTTAAAAAAAAGATGAGAATAATTTTGTTTAAAATGTTAAATAGATTTTGTTATATTTGAAAGATACGTAATGATATGAAGAATCATGAATATGCAACAATAATCAAAATTGATTCATAAGCATTTGTAAAATTTTATTGTTTAAGTCATTGTATTATTGATTTGCTAAGGATTTTTCATTTTTGGATAGGACTGTTTCATTTTGTTGGTAATGAGAGACTTTTATACAAAAAACTTAGAATTTTTGAGTGATTTAGAAAAGTAACCGTCTTTTCTATTTCATTCTTCTAATTTACAAAATATTTGATGGAACATTTTAGGGTTACAATGGTGTGATTGTCATATTTTTAAAACTTATTACTGTTCTTATCATAAATCATGACTGTGGTTGATTTTATCAAATATTACTACAGTAATTGTATTTTATGAAAGTTTTACAGATGTTACTGGGATAAATTTGCTGACTATTCTATATAGATTCACTTAAAATATAACCTAAAAGTAAATATTTGTTAGACTTTATTAATAGTATGCTTTTTTTCCCTTTTAAATATAGAGTCACTTATTTTAAAATTTTCTGATATAAATACAGAGGAACCTGTTGAGAACTATATCTTAATAGGTTATTACCATAATCTCCTTGTTGTTATAAGTATATATTTTTTAAATGAATAGTGTGCTTGGATGGTAATGATAATAGCTGAACCAGTTTTTGTCCTAAGAATATATAAGTCATTTTGTTTGACTGTGATATAATTGGTATTATTTACAGAATATTTTTTTTACTCCATATTTCTTTTTACCCCATATTTTCCCCCCTATTATTATAGTGCTTGCATATTTTGTCTGTCTATTTTTATGTGTAAAAGAAAATGTATATTTAGTATTTTAAATAAGAGCATAGTTGCAAATTCTAAAATATATGCTTTGTATAAAAATAAATATATGCTTCGTGATGTACACGAGCACATGTATTTTAATTAAGACATCCTATGTGCTGGAAGTTGTATGAATTGCAACTTTTTGTTTGTCTGAATACACATCTGTAAAATTTTTATGGCATTTCAGTTTAAAAGAAGTTTGTTTCTCTTAGTGTTATAATTGATGTAACTGCTGAGAGATCTACCAGTTTCTGACGTCTTTATGTTCGAATCACTTTACAAGGAAAATGTTCTCAAAATCCTAAAAAAAATTTTAGATTTTGAATTTTAGGTTATTAATTATTTCTCATCTGTAAATTGTTTAAGTTAACAATAACTTCAGTTACCTAAGAATTTAAGGTCCAAGACCTCCCAAGCATAATTTTTTAGCTACATATGTTTTGGTACTTTTTAAAAATGTGCTTGTAAAGTTTCTTTCTCTATTAAATTACTTTTTTATATTAGTACAGATGTTGTCTCAAGTTGTATAATATTTTCGGATTTAAAATGAGTTGGTACTGGAAAAGAAATTTTTATTGTTTTTTGTAATAGAATAAAATTGCTAATTATTTAAAATTGAAAATATTGATTTCCGGTAGGGCACCCTTCTAGTGAAGCTTTGTCATCCATTTTCCATTTTTTAAAATAGTTCATAAGGGACCACTGTTTTTTTTTTATATATTACAGAGCAATAAATAGCAATAACATCAAAAATTTTTGGTAGTTGTTTTAAAATTACCAGTTGTTAGGTGATGAAAAAGCTATTAAATCAAATATACCCTTTTATCATTAGCATCAGAATATATTGAGTTGGTGATGTTTATAAAAATTTTTTTTTAAATGAAGATTCTTTAAAAAAAAAATGTCTTTCATATTACTTTAATATCTAAAACTGTTTCATTTTGCCTTTTGCGTGCAAAGGAAAATGGGTTTTGGAGGACATGTTCTTATCACTGCTTTTTTTAGAAGCTCATTGGACAAAACTTTTAGGTTAATTTTTAATCATTGAGAAACCAGAAGATTTGTTGTTCACTGAATGGCAGCTATTTTTTTGCAAACTGTACTTACTTAAGTTCTTACTTAAATATTATGTATTTCATTGAGTCTAATATGTTATTCTGTAAAAAAAATTGTTCTCTTCCCTCCATCCAGCAGTATCCCCAGCAGGGATACAGCTGGGAAAGTCCTAATAACACAGATTTTTAAGAACTAATTCTTTGCATTTTATTTTAATAATTAATAATTCAAATACCAGTTTAATGATTAAAATCCTAACTCACACATACACACACACATATATATATATATATATATATATATATATATATATATATACACACATACACAGTGCTTTTTTTCTGGGGGTACACAAGGATACGATGTATCCGCATCTTTTTTTAAGTATTATTTTGGCTTAACTTAACAAAAATTTTAAGAAACTTACAAATCAATTGTTAATATATAACAAAAATTTTTTCTTTTTTGAAACTGCGAGTTTTTAGTTCCCCTGTGATGTATTCTCATAAATCAATATTTATTTTTCTGTGTTTCAATCTCTGTTTCATGAACAGATAAAGACACATTCTGTTCAATCCAACAAAATGTGTAGAATCTTGGTTGCTTTATGGACATCATTCAGCAATAGACGCAAATAACAAAGAAAGATATTGGAACATTGAATCTCATGAAGGCATGAGTCAGATTGGGAGTTTATTATAAAATGTTTACAATTTTTTAAAAACTTTTCATATAATTAATTATTTTAAAATTTTGTTTAGTTTTCCAAATCAATAAATAGAATTAGAATTAACAGATTTATTATTTTATTTTTTAAAATTTCTCCAATAAGTTTTAAAATGAAAAAAAAATGACCTTTAGCATCTTCCTAAACCATAAATTTCTTTTGAAGTTGCAAACATGGTACTAAAAATACACACCTTTATTTGAGAAAACTCAGTAAACCCACCTATTTTTTTAGAAAAAAAGCACTCTCTCTCTCTCTCTGTGTGTATATATATATATATATATATATATAATTATTATTTTTCTTTTTCAGGATTATGTCATTGCATAAGATACAAGTTGTAATACCTGTGTATTTTTAATTGATTTATATGAGGATAATTTTTAAGTTTTGTCACAACTAATGCAAAATAACTTTATTTTATGAAAATCAAGCGATCTATCTTTGCAAGCTAGGGTCATTGCTTTCTTTAAAACTGTTTATTTGCATTTGAGTATATAACTCTAGTGCACTTAGGTACAATGTGTGGTAGAAATGGAAGATTACTATTTGATAAATAAGCTTGTATCAGAAACAAATAATTTACCAATTTAAAATGAGTAATGTACAAATTGATATGCCATCAAAGATTTGGAAGTCCACATTTCCTACTTCAGGGATTAGAATTTTGATAAGGATTTTATTCCAGGAAGAAATTATAAATTGTGAAATTAACAACTGAATATCTATTAGCCATTAAGTATATTTTATGCCGCGAATTAGTAAGTCACTCAATCAAAAATTTCAATAAATGAATTTCTCATTACATTTTACTTACTACCAAAAGACGTCATCTTTATTATTTAATTTGACTTTTATTAATTATTGAATTTAACTTTTATCCAGTTACGAAAGATGCGATATCAGAAGCAAATATGATTTTTGAATTTTTCTTGATGTTATGACATTTTCAAATATGTGTCGATATTTTTTTGTAAATGTGTGATAAAAAATGTCAAAGAGATTGTTTAATAAAACTGTTAAGTTCCATTACGTGTCACGGTTTCTTATTTCTTAAAATAGGGAGGACTCGTTTTTCATTAAGTGTAAGAAGCTTCGAACGGGAATTATTAAAATTTTGTGTCTGTTGTAACACACGAATTGCTCACCAAATTATTCACGTGCTTTTTATCGTCACTATTTTACTCTTGTGTTACTCTCGCTCAATAACTTTCGACATTCCTTCAGCAACCAACATTTGCAAGTGTTCACTGAATGGCGGCTATTTTTATGCAAACTGTTCGATGTGGTAGACAAATCAATGACGGCTAAAATAAGTGGCATTGTTTTTAACCTATGTTTAAAAGGGATTTTAAAAGAATGTGCGTCCTAACTGTTGAACGCGGATAGGTGTTCTAAGTGATAAGTATCAATGAAATTTAATAAAACGCATCAAATATTAAAATTTTATTAGAATCGAAGAAAGTCACTTTCGATTCAAAAGTGGAGGAGAAAGGCGATTTAATTCGATGAAATTTTGGAAAAAGAATAGTCGATTTTAACTAGAAGCACTGCATACTTGCACAGTATTTGTGAACAAAAAAGACTTGAACGCTCTAAAGCAGGGGTTCTTAAACTTATGTAGTCCGAGGATCCCATCCAAACTCTAGGCATTTTAAGTCGTTTTTGAGACTTAATTTCTGGCTCAATAATCTCATAGGCACTACGTTATAATAAATATTGGTAAAAATGTATCGCTGGTTATTTTAATAAATGGCCTTGCGCATTTATAGAGACGAACACTTTTATTAGGACATAGAATAAAAAACATAAAATGAATAAAAACAGTAGTAAAAAGAATTTTAAAAGTTACAAATCATAATACATTAAACTCGTACAAACATTTCTTGGTCAAATATTGGTCAAAATAGATCTATCTTATTATAATATGCTTTCTGTAAATGATTTTTACTTAATGAGATGGGTGCAGTGGTTCTCTTGAAACCAGAACCGCAATGTCAGGCTCTATGTTGGAAAGTTTTATTCTGAGGTTCGCTTCTACATTGAGTTTGTTTCTATACTTTGATTTCATATATATAACAGTACCGAAAAAAGCCTGTATACATAAATATGTTGTGCAGAACGGAATCAAATGTTAGGGGGCTTAATTTGCAAGTGCAGGGTAATCAGATCTGAGAAAAAACCAAAAGTTTGTGAGTTCATTTTTGTTGAATTGTAGTTTCAAAGACGTATCGCATGATAATTCCACGAGAATATCTTGTTCAAGTATAGATTGTTAATGTCAAAATTGTTTCGCGGATTCCCAGGGGTCCGCGGACCGCAGTTTAAGAATCTATGCACTAAAGCAGGGGTGGCCAACAAGTCGATCGCGATCGACCGGTCGATCGCGAAGCCAATTTTGGTCGCTCGCTCGCGATGTCTTAACTTAGAAACCGATTAGACTACGTGATAAATAGAGCACTAATTTAGGACCCTAGTTAGGGCGGCAGTAAGGATTCTGTTTACTCTGCACTAGACCGGGTCTGTATTTCAGTCTGAGATCGAACGTATACGATGTCACCCGTGCTTTCCAAGCATAAGAAAATTGCCTTTGATATACGCCTAATTATGATTCCTTGGTTAGGGACATGCAAACTCAGTCTTCCCATTAATGTTAACGTAATAAATTCTAAATCTGTCTTTATCTGTAGCTAATTTGAACTAATATTGTCAATAATTTCTCATGTTGTTTTAGTTCCCCTGGACGTGACTTTTTTGGCCCGTTATGAAAGTTGTTTTTCACGTAGATAGATACATATGTTTGAACATATATTTTGCTTATACACCCATAGCTCACGAGAGTGCACCTCGTAATGAAACAGTGTATAAACATAGTATGTATTTCTCACCTCCCCCTCCCCACTTGGACTACGCCTATGACAACAAGTCGATCGCGACACATTTTTAAGATAAAAAGTAGATCTTATGTACACAAAAGTTGACCACCCCTGCTCTAAAGAATAAACCCTCTATCCAAAATGAGTGTCACATTCGCCACTTGGGGAGACTGAGCAAACGCGAAGCTTATCTTGGACAGAGGGAGTCATTTTTTGGTTTGTTATTCAGAGGAAAAAATTCTGAATAGAAAGGTTTAGTTGCAATAAAACTAAGGCACATTTTCTGGGTTCGTCGGAACTGATAATTGTAAAATTCAGCTCGTTGACCCGAATGGATAAAACGGTGCTTGTTTTATGGCAGCAGTAATGATTGACGGTGTGTATTTAACTGAGCGAAACAAATCTTTCGGGGTATCTTGTTAAGGAATATTTTGACACAAGCTAAACGAAGAATTTCACTGAACTCTTTCCAGATATCTAGTTGAACGACAGAGCGACAGACAGTACATGCAACAGAGTACAAAGGAACGTGCTGCTGCACAAACGAAAGGATATAGCGCCCTTTACACGTACGCTCTTTCGCGAATGCTTGGAGCGTATGGGATTGCTCGCGGGAAAACTTGCAGTACTCTCCAAAGCAGCTTTCCCTTCCTCTGCGACACCTTCACACGTTCCCTCAATCGCGCGGGAAAGAGCGTACGTGTAAAGGGTGCTAATGTTTGAACGATGCACTCTTAAACTGATCCACTAACTAGGAACACCTTTTCTTCAATGGCTGATTTTCAAGTTGTTTAAATTCATTGTCATATGGGGACTTGGTACCCTTATATTGATGAAAATATCGATTTTTGAATTTTTTATTAAAATTATACTTTGACACCTCTAGTATATCGGTACAAAGTTTTGAGATGATCTGACGATTCAAAAATACCTTTCATTATCTCGATAGCCCTTTAAATCCCACGCCCACTTCAGTGTTTACATTCCTTTTATTCTGAAATTTCCTCTCTGAATCACAAATAACCCAGGTGATAACTCAGGTAGTCAAAATTAAGAGTAGGGACCCCAATAAATGAAGTATTTCTTCCAAAAATTCTAGCAGTATATCAAGGGCTTGCATCTCGTGAACTTCTGGAAAGATGCGTTCTGGAACTCAAAATGCTAACGAGAGTTTGCACAGTGTGATTTGGGTAAAGTGCCTTAAAGAAATATTTGTTAATAAACAACGTGTAAAACTGTGCAAAAGCAGTTTGGGAATTTAATATGTATATATATATATATATATATATATATATATATATATATATATATATATGTGTGTGTGTGTGTGTGTAAATTGGTGTCCGTTGTTCTAAATTAATACAGCTGTTCACCCTAACACCAATTTATTTGTTGACAGGTAACAGGACAAAAAAGAACAGTTAAACAAAAACTAAAGATAAATTCACGTCGTCGCGGGGGCCGTCTGCCACCACGCTAATATTCGTAACCTCCTTCTTTCTCCGCGTCTTTTCCTCTTTTCCCAGTTAGTAGGGGAGCATATGTAGTCCCGTGGCGGTATTAATGATGGGAACATGGGTGGATATTTTTTTTCATCAGAAACTACATGTAGATGAATAATTTCCATGGTGTCACTCTTTGGTGTGTGGCGTATAACAGTAATGACGTCATCAAGATGACCGCCATGGAATTTTAAAAAATCCACTTTATTTCGGTTATTTATAGGCCGATTTTCTTTTGTAATACCTCATATTGAAGATAAATAAAATGTCTAGATGACAGATGCAGAATCAGGGGAGACGGAGTCGCCATAGAGCACAAAAGGGAGAAAGCGCGTCCTCTGAAGAAGATGGTTGGCTCGCGGTTGGAACCTGTGTTATGCTAGGTCAAAGTTACATTGGAGACCCTCCATGAAGGATAAAAAACATTTGTGCTTGTAATTAAATTAACATTATACATAAAAACGAAACACTTCATGTCGGCTGGCCAGCCATTGAAAAAACAAAGAAAAAAAACACCCCTGTAAATTATACATAGAAAGTGCATTCAAAACACATGGAAAAATGGCAACAAAATAATTACAAAACAACTTAAATAGGTGTCATACATAAATGAATGCACTATAAGAGTCAACCTTGTGACAAAGAGCATGGTTGCATAGTAAAATAAGTGTCATTACTATATAAGGAAGGTTACAAGACACGTCTGCATGAAAAACATAACCCTCAAAACAGTGTATCACCCTGTACCATGCCTAGCACAAAAAGTAAAAAGGAAATGTGCTTACAAACTTAAAAAAAACAAGTGCAAAAATTACATTGGGATACACATGTTAAGATGAGTACATACCCTAGAGCAGGGATGGGCATTTAGTCGATCGCGATCGACCGGTGGACCACCAAGACATTTTGGGGTGACCGCCTTTAATAAGACCTAAGACGCGCATACTAAAAGAAACATATTTTTGGAACACCGACGCGATTTGCTTTAAACGCGGTTTTAAAAGAGTAAGTTTTTTTTTCTTGTAGTTATGTAGGTAAGTACATATTCCGCATTTATTATTAAGTTATAATAAATATTGTAGACCCACTTTTAGCTCACCACACCTACGTCACTGGGTGGACCGCAACACCTGGATAAAATTAGAAGTAGCCCGTACCTTGGAAAAGTCTGCCCACCCCTTCCCTAGAGCATTAATAAAAAACTTAACGAATCATAGAAAAATGCAACAGCATGTTATTCAAAAATGTTACACAGTATAGCAAAATTACATGATGATTTTGTTTGCAAAAAGGGCAAGTTAATGATTTATACACTTCACAAAATGGCAGGTGAGATATACAAAAATAAGAAAAAATATAAAAATTTCACCAATATAAAGTTATAAAGGCATGAGTTATAAATGCATGAATTGTGATCTACACATAATACACGAGTGCCTTTACAACAGTTTTTGTTGGACGAAAGACAGTACAACTTGTGTTCGGTTCAAGATTGCCTATATTTTTTTTAGTTTCAAGTGGTAAATTTTAACTTTAAATATGGATGGTGTAATTAAATTCGACCGACCGTCTAAGCGAAAGCGAGTGAAGGACATAGACTTTGAATTGTGCATATTGTGCCAACATCTATTGAATGAGGATTTGGTTAAAACCTCAAGTACTCAGCACAAACTGTTTGATGCAGTGCGAGTTCGAAACAAGTGTAAAGACAGTGATTATCAACACCTCGAAGAATACGCTCGAAAATTTGCAGTGGAAGGAATAACCCAGCTAAATGCCCGGTGGCATTTAACTTGTCACAAGAAATGCACGCACAAAGGTAACATTGATAGACTACAGGCCAGGTATAAAAAGCAACAAGCGGAAATTGAAATAGCTTCCCCAGGCTCGGTGAGCAATAAGGTCCACCCGTGTACAAGAGGCCAAAATCTTGGCACGAAACTACATAAAAATGCCTGCTTCTTTTTCGATAGACTTGAAGCTAGGAGACATCCATTATATACCGCTTCCATCAAAAAGATAGGTCAGAGGATGTGATGCTGTCTAGCGAAGTGAAAATAGCAATTGGAAGTTAAAACTGAGTGGATTCATTAATCCAGAAGATGTACATGCATATGATGTAGCATACCAAAAAGAATGTTGCACAAAAAACGTCATTGCGACGTACTGATGAAGTTGAAACAACACCTAACTTGCCAGAATGTATTAGTCAAGTAGAATCCATAGATCGTTTGCTAGATTCTTTTTTGGAAGGTAATGTTGTCACGATGGCAGATCATGAGAGACACTATAGAGATATCTGTCACTGGAATGGTGTTAAACGGCAAGACATCTTGTCAAGAAATTCTCTTAAAATACTTATTGAGCATGAATTATTTTACATGAATGTAGTATTTAACGACCCTATCTCCAAAAATCAATCGCAGCGTATTTCTTTGAAATTTGTCAATGATGTTTTGTTGTCGCGAGTGGAATCCAATTCTGATATGAATGCGAGTACGGAAGTTCTGTATCAAGCAGCTAAATTATTACGTAAAACCATACCGACAGAGGAGAAATGGAAGTTTACAAGTTCTATAACGAAGAAAAAAGTCATAAATATCATACCGAAAGAAGTTCTATACTTTTTCAAATGGTATATTGGAGGGAACAAAAAAAATGGAAAGTTTGCAGATTGATAACAAACATTTGAACCAAAGGGGTGCTGCATTATCACAAACTCTTATGTATGAGTGCCAAACTGAAAGACAAACCGTTTATAGTAGCACGGCGTTAGTTAAACACAGACACTCACGGGACCTTCCTCTACAAGTTGCTGTTGGCCTAACGATACATAGTAAAACTCGCAGAAAATTCTTGGTTCAGCTCATGCATGGTTCGGGTTAGGGATGCGACATCGATAACAAAACATCAACGTTTTGAAACATTGATATTCAATATTAAAACATCGATACTAATAAAATATCGCTCGAAAACCATCGATGTTTTTAAACATCGATGTTTCAGAACATCCATTTTTTAAAACTGGTTTAGTAATCTCTAACATTAATGTTACTTCGGGTAGTCGTGGGGGGAGGGGGAGGGTGATTTAATTTTACTCTCTGATTGGGCTGACACAAATGACAAAAACTTGGTTTCTTGTGCCTTGGGCTACATTGATGACTCAAAATTCTCGTTGTAAATATCGCCATGTTTTGCCTTCAAATGTCCAGATAAATTCGTGGTATTGCCAGAAGTTTTGAGGGACTTCAGGCAAATATTGCATTTCGCCAATTTGTCAGAGTTTTTGCAAAAATATTTCCAAACGGTACTTTTGGGAGGCATCCTACTAATAATATTAACATCAACTTGTATAAAACCAGAACAAAACAAAAACTTAAATGGCTGTTCTCGTGTATATACTATTTGTAAAATAAAACCCTGTGGAAGGTTCTGGAGTGTCAGAAACAGTCCAAGCGCTCTGATTGGTTCATTGGTTGTTGATTGCCATTTGTCTGTTTGCTAAGGAATCGTTCTCCCTTTTGTATTAGTCCTTTTCAGAACTTAGACTTACATTTACTGAGTGTGAAAAATATGCTACGTGGTAAATTTTTTTTATTTATGATACTTTTTCATTAAAAAAAGAAAACATCGAGACAACGTAAAATATCGAGCACAAAACATCGATGTTAAAAAAACATCGGCTTCAATAAATCGATGTTTTGAAAACATCGACATCGACGTCGCATCCCTAGTTCGGGTTACTCGATTGATTATAATAAAGTTTTCTGCCTTGAGACTGCTATAGCCAATGAAGTTCTGAACCATATGGTAGACAATGACGGATTGTATGTCCCACCCGATATTGTGAAAGGGAGATTTATCTTTTGTACAGCAGATAATTTAGACTTCCTTGGAGACACGCCTGATGGACGAGGAACCCTTCAAGCAAATGTGATGACTTCTTATCAAGAATATAACGAAGGTGAATTGCAATCTGTAACCCTGTCTGATACTGAAACACAGGTATCCAATCGTTCGCTACAGAAACGATCCAGATACATGACAGACTTTATTCACTACAATGGGCCAAAACTCTTAAAGCCTAACAGTTTTGCTTTTAAGAAATCTGATATATATATAAAAAATTCAGCGTTTAAAACTACATAATGTAGAAGATTTAGCGTGGTGTCTGTGCAAAAACAAAATAATACGTGATACAGAAGAAATATCCGATAGTTCCGGAAATCGACCTTCAAGTTCCAATCATGAAAGTAGTTATAATCCAGCATCTGATCCAACTTGGACTGTCTTTAATGCAAAGCTGTTAAAAGACCAAAAACCAATCACTCACATATGTGCTCTACCAATCATACCAGCTACTCCAACAGATCGTTCCATACAATTGACTTTCTAGACTTACTTTGAAAAATTGACTATATATGTGTGTGGAGTAGATTCAAAATGTGTTGTTCCATTAGATTTGGGTCTTTACCGTTCTGTGCAGCAACTTATCATGGCTCAACAGAATCTTCGAGATCGCTTTGTGCTACGACCTGGAGAGTTACACATATGTATGGCCTTACTACGTGCTATTGGAACATTTTTATTGGCACATTTTGGGGGGCTCTTCCTTTCTTTTCTAAGAATCACACACAGGTCCCAACCGCGAGCCAACCATCTTCTTCACAGGACGCGCTCTCTCCCTTTTGTGCTCTGTGATGACTCCGTCGTCCTTGATTCTGCATCTGTCATCTAGACATTTTATTTATCTTCAATATGAGGTATTACAAAAGAAAATCGGCCGATAAATAACGAAATAAAGTGGATTTTTTAAATTCCATGGCGGCCATCTTGATGACGTCATTACTACTATACGCCACTCACCAAAGAGTGACACCATGGAAATTATTCATCTACAGGTAGTTTCTGATGAAAAAAATATCCACCCATGTTCCCATCATTAATACCGCCACGGAGCTCATTTTTTCGACATATGCTCCCCTACTAAGTCGTGCGTTCCCCGCAGCACGCCGAAGCTCTCCGTCCGGCGGGAACGCGTGTGATTGTGTCACGGGTGTTGTGGATGATGTTGCCACAGCTCTGTATATCACACTCGGGCATCCTGGCTCGACAGGTCCTCCTGTCGCCGAAGAAAATGAAAGGAACCAAAGCAAGAAAGGGGAGAAAGCAAACAAAACAAAAACATGGTGTTCATGGAGTATGTTCCTGTATTTTCATTTATTCAATTGTTTAATATGTTATGATTATTTGTCCGGTAGATGGCAGCACGATACCGCTGTCTTTATGTTTTGTAAACGTTCTAAGATACTTCCGCTGTGGAGGGAGTAGCGTCTGTGTTCTGGCTCTGTGCTCTCTGTGCTGTTTGTACGAAGTTCTTTGTGATGTGTTAATAAAGTTCATATAGCCGACCCGTTTGTGCGTCTGGGCTCGAATTTAATTTTAGTGGAAAGAACATTTGGAGGCACGCGGCGAGATGTTTTGATTCCACTGGTGAGATAAGTGGAAATTTTTGTTTTGTTCTTAAGTTGTAAGAAAGTTTTTGATTTGTATTGATAAGTTCCGTAATGGAAAATGCAGAAATAATCAGGGCCAGAGGCCAGAAAAAGGCTTCTTTAACGAAGTTAAAACTCTATTTAGAATCTAAAGAACAGTTTGATGTACCGGATTTGACGGTACGGTTAGAACGTCTGGAAGTAGCATTTGACGAGTTTTCCAAATTAGATTTATTACTTCCAGTAGAACAATCTGAATTTTCTGAAATAGAAGATGTTTATTTAGAAATTAAAGTTATAATTCGTACAAAGATAGAAGCGATGGCTTCATTGGCCGAAATTCGGCAAAATAATTCGAATGTTGTTGTTCGAAGTGATGTGAATAACGGAAACGGAACTGTTAAGTTACCTAAAATTACAATTCCATCCTTTACGGGAAATTATTTAGATTGGTTGAATTTTAAAGATTTATTTAAATCTACAGTGCATGATAACGATTCGTTATCAAAAATACATAAGTTCCAGTATTTAAAAGGTTTACTTTCGGGGTCAGCCGCTGATTTAATCAAGCACCTACCGGTGTCTGAGACCAGTTACGATGAAGCTTGGGATAAAATAGAGAAACGCTATGATAATAAAAAGCATATCTCTACCGCTTTAATCAATACTTTTCTGGAACAAAATAAGCTTTCCGAGCCGAATGGCGCGAAATTAAGAAAACTTGCTGACGTTGCGGATGAAGTTATTCGGGGTTTAAAGGCATTGCATGAAGGAGCTAATTCAAGAGATTTGTGGTTAATACACCTCTTGTTAGACAAGGTAGATTCCGAAACCCGAAAATTATGGGCTCAAGAAACGACAGAAATAGAATTTCCCACATTTGAATACTTTTTAGAATTCTTAAACAACCGATGTTCGTATTTAGATGTTTCGATTTCTCATAGCATAGTAAAAACGAAAGTGACTAACAACGTAACTAATGTTAAATCTAATTATTCGAGTAAATGTTTAAAATGTTCTGGAATGCATAGCATTTCGAAGTGTCATAAATTTAATGCTATGCCAATCTCTGTTCGAAAAGAATTCATACGAATGAATGCCTTGTGTTATCGATGTCTGAAAGGCTCGCATCAAATTAAAAATTGCTTTTCTAAATCTGTTTGTGAAGTATGTAAGAAATCATCCCACCATACTAGTTTACACGAATTTGCTTTCGATTCCCATACAACGAGTGTTACAAATGAAACGTATAGTCCAGAACTGCAAGTTAATACTAACATCGCTTTGAACGCAGCTAAGGAAAAATTTGTTGGTTTGCTGCCAACTGCAATTGTTTCAGTGAATGATGCACGAGGAAGAAAAGTGGATTGTACAATTCTATTAGATAGTGGCAGTCAATGTTCGTTCATTTCTGAAGCTTGTGCTAACAAATTAAATCTAAAAAGAGAAGATGCCTTGTTTTCAGTTTGTGGAATTGCTCATTCCTCTGCTGGCAAGACAAGAGGCAGTGTAACGTTATCTATGGAGTCAAGGCATAATCCTAACAGTATGCTCGTGATTGAAGCTTTCGTTTTGAATAAATTAACTTCGAAATTGTCGAGTAATTGTGTAAATACTAATGATTTAGAATATTTAAAATCCATTGAACTTGCCGATCCCAAATTCGCTGAAGCTAAAAGTGTAGAGATAATAATTGGTGTAGATTATTTTTTTGAAGTTATGAAAGCCGGACAAATTACGGGTTCCGAAAATTCTCTTATCGCCCAGAATACACTGTTTGGTTGGGTTGTAGCGGGCAAGATTCCTTTAAACAGCTTGAAAAAGAACGCCCTAGTTGGTATTCATGCTAATGTTGACGTTGATGAAGTTTTAAAACGGTTCTGGGAAACTGAAGAGGTTCTTAAAATAAAAGAAGAAGTTCTAAGTGAAGAAGAAGGTTTCTGTGAAAAACACTTTAGTGAAAATTATGAAATCGATAAAAACGGACGGTTTGTCGTGAAACTTCCCTTTTTTAAATCAGAAGTTAAGTGGGGAAATTCTTATCAAGTTGCATTGTCTCGTCTCCAGAGTATGGAAAGAAAATTTAATGTAAATCCGAGTTTAGAGGAACAGTATAAATCCTTTATGAAAGAATATGAAGAGCTAGGACATATGAAGGTTTCGGAGGATGTCTCTTCAGAATTAGCCGTTAATGAAAAATATTTCTTACCTCACCACGCCATCTTAAAGCCCAGTAGTACCACTACTAAGTTAAGGGTGGTTTTTGACGCAAGTTGTAGAACTAGCAACTGCAATTCTTTAAACGATGCACTAGGTGCAGGTGCTAAACAACAACCCGATTTATTTGAGACTTTATTGAATTTCAGGCTTTCCCCGATAGCATTTTGTTGCGATGTGGAGAAAATGTATCGCCAGATATTAATGTCTACTTCTGATCAAGCTTTTCAACGAATTCTGTGGAGATACAATAAATCCGATCCCATTCGAGAGTATAAGCTGCAAACTGTTACATATGGCCTAAAATGTGCGTCTTTTCTTGCAACCCGATGTTTAAAGCAAATTGCGAATGACGCTCGTCCTGTTTTTCCTGAGGCTGCTTCTCTCATTGAAAATTCTTTTTATATGGATGACCTCTTGGGAGGTGCACGTAACGAAAGTGAAGCTGCTAGGGTATGCCAAGAAATTATTTTTCTTTTGGAAAATAGAGGTTTTCATTTAAGAAAATGGCAGTCTAATTCAAAGGAGCTCTTGAATGTGATTAAAACTGATAATGTCAATGAAGTGTTCGAATTGAAGGACGGTGAGCAATCCAAGGTTTTAGGATTATGTTGGAATCCTAAATCTGATTCTTTTATTTTTAAAGTTAATTTTTACTTCGGGAACGAAATTACTAAACGGAAGTTCTTGGCTCAATCTGCTAGGCTGTTCGACCCACTAGGATTATTGTCTCCATGCACCATTTCAATCAAAATCTTCTACCAACAACTTTGGTTGTTAAAGTTGGGATGGGACAGTCCCCTTCCGGCGAATTTCGAAGAAAGGTGGAAGAATTTCCAGAGAGAGTTCGATTGCCTCTCCGTAATCAAAATTCCCAGATGGATCCACACTAGAGGCTTAGAGATAACTATCCATGGATTTGCAGACGCTTCAGAGTTGGCCTATGCTGCGGTGCTGTACGCAGTACAAAAGGATATTGATGGTGATTCCAAGGTGACCCTCCTTGCAGCAAAAACTAAAGTTGCTCCACTAAAGCCAATTTCAATTCCTCGGCTGGAGCTGAACGGTGCTCGGCTGTTGGCTAAACTCTTCTCTACGATTTCACATATTCTAAAAGATTATACCATCACTTTCCACGCCTGGACAGATTCACGAGTGGTTTTGGCATGGTTGTCTTCTCCCCCTAGGAAGTGGAAAACCTTCGTGGCCAACAGAACGGCCGAAATTATCGAACTAGTGCCCTGTGAACGCTGGCGGCACGTTCCATCGAAACAAAACCCAGCTGACATAGCCTCTAGAGGAGTTTCACCTAAAGCTCTACCAGACTGTAACCTTTGGTGGCATGGGCCTGACTGGTTGTCAATGAGTCCAGAAAATTGGCCCGTAGAGACACAAATGACTGACTTTTCTAGTGACTCTAAGGTTATGATCGAAAAGAAGAAAAATTCTATATTTTCTGCAAATATTTCTAATGTTAAACCGGATAATGTAATTGAAATATTATTTGATAATTGTTCTACACTAACTAAGATTGTTACTGTTTTAGCTTATTGTGTTCGCTTCATCACCCGTTGTAAGAGGCGAACGATCGATTCAGGTAAAGCAACTGAGTCAAAAGGTAAGGTTTCTCATATTAATGCCATGGAGAGAAGCCAAGCTTTAAACAAAATTGTCTTGTATGTTCAAGGTGTGTATTTTGCTGAAGAATTAAAATGTATGAAAGATAATAGAGATTTACCGACGAAGAGTAAACTAAAAAATCTTCATCCTTTCACGGATCAAGATGGTCTGTTACGGGTGGGAGGTCGGTTGAGACATTCACCTCTCCCTGTTAATGCAAAGCATCCCGTCATCTTGCCTGATAAACATAGGCTTAGTGATTATTTGATAAAACAATTTCATATAACTTATTTGCATGCTAATCTTACCTTGTTGTTGAATATTTTATTGCAGAATTATTGGATTGTTGGTGCTAGGAAACTAATCAAGAGTTATATTCATAAGTGTATTGTTTGTCATAGATATCGTTTTGCATCCAATAATCAATTGATGGGAGATCTTCCGCGACAACGTGTCATGCCTAATAGACCATTCTCGGTCTGTGGGGTAGACTTTGCTGGGCCTATTAATATGTTGAAATTTCGGGGTAGAGGTGCTAAAAGTATAAAAGGTTATGTTGCTTTATTCATTTGCTTTAGCACAAAGGCGATTCATCTAGAATGCGTCAGTGATTTGACCTCCGAGGCTTTTATTGCTGCCTTGAAGCGGTTTAGTTGTCGCAGAGGGTCCCCCCGTCACATTCATTGTGATAATGCCACTAATTTTTGTGGTGCTAAAAGGAAAATGTCTGAATTGTGTAAAATTGTGTCCGGCATCAACAGGGATGAGAACATTTGTTATTTTCTCTCACAACAAGCTATTCAGTGGCATATGATACCTCCTGCAAGTCCTCATTTTGGTGGATTGTGGGAATCGGGTATCAAATCGGTAAAGTCCCATATGAAAAGAGTAATTGGCGACCATAAGTTAACCTTCGAAGAATTTGCCACTCTGTTTTGTCAGATTGAAGCAGTTTTGAATTCAAGACCATTGTCTCCTACCAACGATGAATTAGACAATTTAGAAGTGTTAACTCCCTCCCATTTTTTAATAGGTGAAGTAATTACTTCCCCTCCTGAGCAGGTTGACTCCCAATATCTGTCCTTACGTTCTCGCTGGGACCTTGTTCAAAAAATGAAAATGAACTTTTGGAAAAGGTGGCACCAGGACTACCTGAGCTCTCTTCAAAATCGTAACAAATGGCATATCACCAAATCAAATTTAAAGGTAGGTGACATGGTGTTGCTCAAGGAAGATAATACACCTCCATCCTGTTGGCCTCTTGGCAGAGTAAATGAAGTTCATCCAGGTTTAGATGGAACGGTGCGAGTTGTCACCCTTAAAACTTCTAAAGGTTATTTTAAAAGGCCTATTGTTAAACTCTCCCCCCTACCGATGTGTCAAGAATAAATTCTTGAGGGTGGGAGTATGTTCATGGAGTATGTTCCTGTATTTTCATTTATTCAATTGTTTAATATGTTATGATTATTTGTCCGGTAGATGGCAGCACGATACCGCTGTCTTTATGTTTTGTAAACGTTCTAAGATACTTCCGCTGTGGAGGGAGTAGCGTCTGTGTTCTGGCTCTGTGCTCTCTGTGCTGTTTGTACGAAGTTCTTTGTGATGTGTTAATAAAGTTCATATAGCCGACCCGTTTGTGCGTCTGGGCTCGAATTTAATTTTAGTGGAAAGAACACATGGCATGGTCGTCTTAAAGCTACATCATCGTCGTTGTATAGCAATTGTTCTTCATAGGCGCCATAGTCTTTGCCGTCATTGAAACATTACACAAAGCAGAGAAAAAAAAAAGAAAGTCATTAACAATAGTTCAGGATCATGAGAGAATGTCCATTGTTCAAGTCCAAGCCGTCATCATAAAGGAGCTGTAGGTATAGTCACTAGGTGTTTGGCCAACTTTTGAGTTGATCAACGGCTGTAGATATCAAGTTGGGACCATCGTGCAGACCAACTTTTCGGACGTCATATCGTTCATGTGGTCGAACTTTTATGATTTCGTAAGGACCAAATTGGTTACGTTGAATTGCTTCTTGATAGGTAGTTGCTTGTTTTCGACGTTCGTTATACTGTCGCTTGTTCTGCTCTTGTAGTTTCAAAATGTTGTTCTTTGCATCGTTGCGAAGATGATTTGTGGCTGGAAATGTCATGTTGATAAACTCGTCTTCTAGGTCAGAAACCTGCGTTATCAAAGCTAGTCGTTTTTCTTCATTTTGTTCATCTCGAGCTGGCAAGTCTTTTTCTAAATGAGTCTCTAGGTCTTGCATATTCACTTCTAAACGTAATTTGGAATCGTCAGTTAACTGTACGTCGTCTTCAAGTTCATCAATTTGGTTGTCTAGTTCAATGTTAAGGTCTTCAAAGTTTGATTGGAATTTGTTCTTTGATTTTTTCAGCTTTTCGTGAATTTTTTGCATATTATCTAATTTGTGGTACAGTATGTCAATATCTTTTGACATCGTCTTCGTTTGTTCTTTTAACAAAGCAGAAGCATCTGCTTCCTCTTCAGCTTTCTTTTTATATTCTGCAATCTGGATTTCGGCAATATCGAACTTTTTCTCTAAGTTCTTCCTTGCTTCTACTTCTTTAAATACTTGCTCTTGTAAACTCGCACGTTCACGTTCAAGATTGCGCTTAGTCTTCTCTAGATCAATTTTAGCTTTTTGCACTGAATCTAACTGTTCATTTAATTTTTCAGTGTCAACTGTATGTGTCTGCTTCAAATTACGAATCTGGTTTTGGTGTGCAGCAGTTTCGTCTTCCAAGTTTCTCTTTAAAATATTGAGTTCTTCTTCCATTTTAGTTCGCAAATCTTGTTGTTTATCTGTTGAATCCATATAATCAATAAGTTTATTCCTCAAATATTCTAACTCCTCATTTAAGTTTCTTTTCTGCATTTCAGACATTGCTAAATCTTCTTTTAAGTGAATCAGTCCAGATTCAAAAGCTTTTTGTTTCTTTTTAGCTTCTTTCGCTTGAGCATTCAGTTCATCTTTAACTAACCGAGATTCTTTCACTTCTCGCTGAAAATCGTTCAACTCACTCTGCAATTTTTTGAGTTGGTGGGTTTGGTCAGTAATTATTGTAGCTTCGTCACCTGAATCGTGAAGCTCATGAAGATCAACATTGTTTATCATTATTGGATAACACTTATAAATGGATGGTGTAGGAACATGTAAGGCGTCATTAGGTGGAGTAGTGTCCGAAGAATTTTCTGGAATTGTCTGACCGACGCGTTGGGAGCAAGTTGAGGATAAATGTCCAAAAGAATTGCATGAAAAACATTTTGGAGTCGTATGCGGGCAACTGGAACTTTTGTGGCTCTTGGAACCACAATTGTAGCAAACGGGGGTTTTTGAAGAATTATTGGGGAATTTTCTATCGTAGGTATAATTTCGTTGACGATTATCATTTGTGAATTTAATATCCTTAGAAGGTTTACTTAATTTGGACGCTGAAAGAAATTTCTGATAAACTGTCAATTTTTCTTTGAATTCTGAAACAGATTTAGCACCATATAACAAAATTTTATTAGATGTAGAATCGGGAATACCGTTGATAACATAATCAAAAATTGAAGAAATGTCAATTTGACCTCTTGAACCGATTTCTCGCATAGCTATGAAGTAGTCGTGTAAGGATTCATTAGGGTGTAAACGTCTTTGGAGCAACATCGTGCGAAGATCGGCGCTATTTAATTTGGAGGAAAATTCTTCTAATAAGTTTTCTTTTAGCGAATTCCAAGTGGTTATTCCATGAAGAGAATTAATAAATGTTTTTGCGGAACCCACTAAACATTTTTTCGTAAAGACAATTTTGTGGACGTCATTTGTGATGCTATTAAGATCAAAAAGTTCCTCTAAATCCTGTATGAAAATTTTAACGCTATAAGCATCGGATGAACCATTAAAATTCTTAATGCACTCAGCGAGGTCTCGTAATGATAAATGTATTCCACTGTTAGAGGCTGGAAAACATTGCGAATCAACAACAGATAAAAAATGATTTATCTGTCTCGTCTGAATAGAGTTGTTTATATTAGAATGTGAAGCTGCGGTTGGAAATGAACCTTGAACTGGCACCTGGCTAGTCGCCAAAACCGTAGAGCTTGTGTTGGCGTCACGTGAATCATTTTCGGTGTCACTCGTATCCGAGAGCACAGGGGGGGGGGGAATAATGCAAAGTTATTTAAAGCATTGAGAATAGTTTCACAGCTCTGAGTTGGGTCTGTTGAACATTCAAGATATAGCAAATTCGCAATACAAATTAAATCGGTGCTGGAGAATGTTTTAAGTATTTTATCCCGTTCGTCATTGACATGAAAAGTTTTAGGGAAACCAGAAAAAATGCGGAGTTCTTTTCGATTATCCCTTCCAGCATCAGTTTCAAATATAAACTGATGTAATAATCTAATGGCTTTTGTGGACCCTGATTTAAGGGCTTTTGAAATATGCGGGATATCATTTAGAGTACTCATATTGAAAGTAAACAGTACAAAATATAAATATGCAAATATATCTTCAAAAACAAAACACTTCTTGTATCAGAATTAAAAATGCAATCATTTGTTAGAAAAATGTACTTTCTTTTTTAAATATTTCTTAAATATGTTCATATATCTTCAAAAACAAAAGTAAAAGACTTCTTGTATTGGAATTAAACATGCACACAGTTGTTAGAAAAATATACTTTCTTTTTTAAATATTTCTTAAATATGTTCATAGATCTTCAAAAACAAAAGTAAAAGACTTCTTGTATTGGAATTAAACATGCACACAGTTGTTAGAAAAAGATACTTTCTTTTTGAAATGTTTCTTAAATATGTTCATAAATCTTCAAAGATACTTTCTTTTTGAAATATTTCTTAAATATGCTCACAAATCTTCAATTGACAAATTAAATTAGACTCACCGGTTCGTCGTAGATGGGCAAGAATTAAGGAATCCACTTCGTTAATAACGTCGTAGGATGGCTGTCTAGGGGATATGGAATGGAATAGTGGCCCAGAACGCACTTTGAGAAAAATGCTTCGGCCGAGCGCCCATGTAAATTGGTGTCCGTTGTTCTAAATTAATACAGCTGTTCACACTAACACCAATTTATTTGTTAACAGGTAACAGGACAAATTCGAACAGTTAAACAAAAACTAAAGATAAATTCACGTCGTCGCGGGGGCCGTCTGCCACCACGCTAACATTCGTAACCTCCTTCTTTCTCCGCGTCTTTTCCTCTTCTCCCAGTCGTGCGTTCCCCGCAGCTCGCCGAAGCTCTCCGTCCGGCGGGAACGCGTGTGATTGGTCACGGGTGTTGTGGATGATGTTGCCACAGCTCTGTATATCACATATACACACACACACACACACACACACACACACACACACACACATATATATATATATATATATATATATATATATACAGTATGCCCACTAAAGTCCCTTCCCACCCTCTTAACTTCGGAACGGCCGCTGCTATATTCATAAAAGTGGTGTCTAGGTATAGTAAAGTAGCCATGCGCTACTGAATGAAATCACCTACCGCGCCACCTGGTGGAAAACTGCAGAGTTAGCATTCCTATCTCGAAAAAGGAACGAGATAGGGAAAAAGAGTGATTTACAAAGTTGTAGAAAATCATCGATTTAGTACGAAAACATACCTTGTGGACATTAATGCAAAGAATAGAACGGTTAAAACGCGCATTTGTTTTTTTCGCGATTTCCTACACTGTGACGGCAAGAAACTTGAACGAAAGGAGAAATGATTATATTTCGGACAAAACACGACACCGCAATGTGTACAGTGGTATATCGCTTTTGATTCCCAATCAAAAGGACCGCGGTTCAAACCTCGAGGGTTTCATCCTTGTACTGATTGTCTTTATAAACAGAGTAGACAATACGTAGATCATGTAAAATAGTGTCGCATCAACTCAACGCAACTTGCGCTTGGTGTTCGAAATTTTTGCAGTATGCAAATACGTAAGAAACGTCACGCCTGTTCACCTGAGACAGCTATAAAAGAGACACCTTCTTGCGGTTGTAGTATGTTGATGCTCGTGGTCATGGCTGAGTATTCCAAAGCTGAGATCTCCAGTGAAGCAGTGCCTCGTCAAGGAATTCGGGGACCAAATAACTGGGTATTGCGGTTTCGAAGAGTGGCCTCCACGTCCTCCTGATCTGACTCCACTTGACTTTTTCCTGTGGGAATACCTGAAACAGCAGGTGTATGCGACCCCTCCACAAACATTGCAGGACCTTAAACGACGCATTACGAATGCTTGTGCCAACGTTTCACGCTCTATGTTCCAACGTGTGCAACGTGAGACTCAAAGGAGGATCCAAATGTGTATTGCAGCTGACGGTGAGAAGTTTGAACATCTCAAATAAAGGTATATTGTTAAAATTAGTTGCTATTTTCTTTCTCAGATCCTTTTGTCACGTCACAGTGCAGGAAATCACGAAAAAAGAAATGCGCGTTTTAACCGTTGTAGTCTTCTCATTAATGTCCACAAGGTATCTTTTCGTACTAAATCGATGATTTTCTATAACTTTGTAAATCACTTTTTTCCCTATCTCGTTCCGTTTTCGAGATAGGAATGCCAACTCCGCAGTTTTCCACCAGGTGGCGCGGTAGGTGGTTTCATTCAGTAGCGCATGACTACTTTACTATACCTAGACATTACTTTTATGAATATAGCAGCAGCCGTTCCGAAGTTAAGAGGGTGGGAAGGGACTTTAGTGGGCATACTGTACATATATAGCATATGTATATATATATATATATATATATATATATATATATATATATATATATATATATATATATATATATATATATATATATATATATATATATATATATATATATATATATATATATATATATATATATGCATATATATATATATATATATATATATATGCATATATACACGTGATAATATTACTAACTACCTATAATCGCCCATTCTGTACTTCATCTCTGCCATGGTAACCCGTCCTTCTTGTCTTGACGTAAACGCTTCGCCTTCCACATACTAACTTCCTCCGCCAATTCTGGCAACCTCTTTCACCTAATGCTATTTTGGCGCTTTTTTCGGGAGACGCGGGCTGGCTCCGAACTGATTAAGATGTGTTAATCTTTACGTCAAATAAAATTTAATTATTCTTTATGATTTGGAATCTTTGTTACGGCCTCGATTGCAGTATTTTCACGAGATGTCCACTCTGGACATTTCAGAGAGCTCGACAGGATTCGAATTTTAAAAATGCGACTGCAAAATTGAACAAGTTAAAAAGTCTTCGTTCTACGCTACTTTCGGTTTGAATTCCCGCCATTGTTCTACAGGACTTTTGCTTTATTTTCCGCATGCGTTCCTGAATGCGTTCTTGAAAGAAAATGACCAAAGCTAAAACATTCCTCATCCAAAACCATGAAATTGCTACAGAAATCGACTACATCGAAGCAAGTAAAGATGCCATTGTTTCGGTTCGTTCCAGTTTCGTTTCCGCCTGACCTCACCATTTTTTCTTTCCATTTTGGACTACGCCATCGTAAAGTCAAGAAAATAATTAGAGTGAACGCCGAACGCTGCTCTAAAATCAAAGAAGCTCATAAAAACAAATTTTCAAGTTACCATCAGAGTGCTTTACAAAAAAAAAATTAAAAAAAAAAAAAATTCTTATTTAGTATTGTATTTTACAGTACGAAAGTTGGTGTTGTAAGCAGGTCAGTTATATTATTTTTTTTTGTAATTTCTAATATAAGTGAAGCAGGATGACCACTGCCAAAGTACATGTTGATTGTGATGATTCTTTTAGTGTTTCGAATGTTGAAAGTGAAATTAACATTGTGCCCTTTGAAGATGGCACTATAGATATAGATTCATGGTTATCCTACTTCAACAAAAAATGTATCGAAGGAAACAAAGATGATGATTGGAAACTAAAAAATTTTTCACGATTTGTAAAGGGAAAGGCACTTAACGTTTATATTCAAAATTGTTATCAAGTTAATAATTTTACAGAATTAGTAACTGTGTTAAAAGAGCATTTTTTCACCCCTACATTAACTACCTTTAGTGATTTTGCAGGGTTAAAATTTAATGCAAACGATGATATTACAAAATATTTCAGGAGAAAATTAGAAATCGGAAAAAAGTTAAATTTAAGAAGTGAAATGATCATGGAGGGTTTAACTGATGGCCTCCCCGGAGAACTAAAATCATTAATGACCATTAATTCCCCTGCTGACCCAATTGCTTGGCTTAATCAAGCTCATAGACTGGTAAAAATATGAGAGAATCCACAACCCAGTAATGACTCGCCCAGATATGTAACTCCCTCTGTTAGAACTCCCCAAATTCAAAACAGAAATGATTACTTTAGGAATGATTCCCAAACTTGGAATAGGTCAGATGTACCAAGATATACAAATGATGTTAGAACTTATGCCCCGAGGCAAAATACTTACCAGAGACCTCATACTTTCTATCGATACCAAAGACCACCAAATCCTAACTATCGGAGCAATAACCCTAGATTTTCTAGCCATCATAATTATGATAACTCACCCACTTTGTCTCCCACTCCATGTAGAATATGTACAGAGAGAGGTATTCCAAATGCTTTTCATTGGCATCAAATTTGCCCATTTAGAATGGAAAGAGCTGATAATGAGAGGACTTCACCCCTTGCAATTGAACCACCCTCAGAGAATACTCCCAATTCCTGACTATTAAAGGTGTCCGGTTATTTGTCAAACAATAAATATGTAGACTGTGTAATAGACAGTGGTGCAACTCTGTCAGTGATATCCACCAGAACTGCTCGACAGTTAAATATGAAAATAACCAGAATAAGAGGTATACAAGTTGTACAAACACAAGGCCATATTGTAATGAACAAAATCTGTAAGGTTAAGATGAAAATTGGCCAAATTATCAGAGATATCGTGTTATATGTAATTGACAATAACTTGGATTATGTGATATTAGGTCTAAATGAATGTAAAATTTATGAAATTGATATTGATTGTAAAAACCTAAAGGTAAAACAAAAATCTGTAATAATTAATTGTGAAGGTAATATGTCAAAAGCAAATATGTCACTCCATATTCAATTCCAAGGTGGTCTGTTCAACAGCCAAAATAAGTCCAGTCCTCAACCTGAGTATTTTGTTCAAAATAACTATGAAAATGATAATGAGAATATAATTCTAAATGATACCATACCTAAAACTGTTGACTCTGTAACCAATGTTGTTTCTCAGAATCTTAATCGAAAAGAAAATAATTTAGAAAACTTGTTAATTAAAAATTCATCTGTATTTTCCAAAAGTAAATATGATGTTGGTTGTATTAATATTGTACCCCAAAGAATTAACTTAACATCTAACTTGCCTGTATCTCTAAGACCCTATAGAACTTCCCCTAAGGAAGAGGGGGAAATTAAATCACAAATTGATCAATTGTTGGAAACAGGCATAATTAAAGAAAGTTGCAGCCCGTACAGTTCACCTGTGTGTTTGGTACTCAAACGTGAGGAGGGTAAGAAAACGAGATTGTGCATTGATTATCGAAAATTGAATTCCCTTACTAAAACAGATGCAGAACCTTTGCCCAGAATTGATACTTTATTAGATAAATTGAGTAACGCCAAAATTGTTTCTACCCTTGACCTCAGATCTGGTTTCTGGCATATTCCCATTCACCCCGGAGATACTGAAAAGCTGGCTTTCAGTACAAACTTTGGGTTATTCGAGTGGCTAAGGCTCCCCTTTGGACTGAAAAATGCTCCAGCCATTTTTAACAGAACCATTAGGCGAATTTTAACAAAAAACAAAATTGATTTTGCATGTAACTACTTTGATGACATAATTGTCTACTCTTCTTCTGAGAAAGAACATTTGGAACATTTAAGTATATTATTTGAAGTGTTTAAAAGAGAAAATATTAAATTAAACCAAGGGAAATGTGTGTTTGCTAAAGATCAGATAAAATTTCTAGGTTATGAAGTAAAAAATGGTAGAGTTATTCCTGATAATCATAATATTGAAACTATTAAAAAATTGAAAAATCCTAATAATACCAAAGAGTTACAAAGAGTTGTCGGTAGTGTAAATGTTTATCACCGATTCATTCCCAACTATGCCAAAATTAGAGCTCCTCTTAATAGATTACTGAAAAAGAATGTTGTGTGGCATTGGGATGTAACATGTCAACAAGCTTTTGACGAGTTGAAAGAAATCTTAAAATCAAAATCAGTGTTACAGTTATACGATTCTAGTAAACCATGTCACCTCTATGTTGATGCCTCCCAAAGTGCTGTTGGAGCTGTTTTGAAGCAACCAGATCAAAATAATATTCTTCACCCTGTATCATACCATTCGAGAACTTTAAGAGATTATGAAAAGAATTACGCAATTACAGGATTGGAATGTTTAGCCATTGTTGACGGATTAGACAAATTTCATTATTATCTCCATGGGCAAAAATTTGTCATACATCATGCGGCACTTGTTTGGTTAAAAAATGTTAAAAATTTAAAAGGTAGATTATTCCGCTGGTCCCTTAAATTGAGCATGTATGACTACGAAATTAGATATCAGAAGGGTTCTACTAACATTGAGGCGGATATGCTTTCAAGACATCCCGTTTCTCAACATCTCCAACACTGTGTACATTTACTAGATAGGAATGAAATTATTCAACAACAGAAAATTGACAATGTGTGTGGTAAAAATTATAAAGAAATTAATGACATGATGGTAATTAAGAAAAAGAACTTTTGTAAAATTGTAGTACCTAAATCCTTAAGATTAAAATTGTTAACTAATACCCATGAAAATTTCGGACATCCAGGAGTACAAATTATGCTAAATTTAATTACCCCTCAATATTATTGGCCCCATATTAGTGAAGATATAGGAACTTCGTGAAACATTGTCATACTTGTCAGCTAAATAAAAAGAAAAAACAGAAACGATTTGGATTCCTGCATGAAGTGCCCTCAACTGACCAACCTTTTGAATGTTTATCTATTGATACTGTAGGAGGGTTTAATTATTACAACTCAACCAAAAAATATTTGCATATAGTGATTGATCATACAACCCGATATGTATGGGCATTTCCCTCAAAGAGTGTAACTTCAGAAACATATGCAAATTGTCTAAGTCAAATTTTTAATGTGCAAATTCCAGAGAAAGTGTTAAGCGATAGAAACGCAGCTTTTACATCATCCAGATTCAAAAAATTTCTTAAAAACCATAATGTGAAACAACTTTTGACTTCTTCTCATCATCCCCAGACCAACGGAAAAGTGGAGAGGGTAAATCAATCCCTTGTAACCCGCCTAAAATGTAAGGTAAATGCTACTTCTAAAAAGGTTCCGTGGACAAAAGTGCTAGAGCAAGTTGTTACTGAATATAACAACTCACCTCATACTGTAACTAAGTTCACCCCTGCCTACTTACTATTTGGCAAACTTCCGTTTGATTCTCCAATTGACCAAAATACTTATCCTCCACTTAATGAAGCAAGAACTTTAGCTAAAACCAGAACTCTTGAATACCACCAGAAAAATAAGACGAGATATGATACTAGATTTGAAGAATCTAAATTTCAACCTGGAGACTTAGTAATATATGAGGAATTCGAATACCCAAACACTAGAAAGTTGACCTCTCCTTATTCAGGACCTTACCAGATTATTAAAAATTATCTGAAGTTAATTATGAAATTGATAAAAAAAATTACCACACGAAAAAACCCACTGAAATTGTACATTCATCAAAATTGAGATTTTACTATTCACCTGAGAAGTTCAAACTACACCATGAATAAGTCACCAATATGTAAATCATTCCGCTATCCTTAATCTTTCTTTTTAGCATTCCTGTCCTATCGCCATCCTAGTTAATTTTGAAGAAACCCCGTGAGTGTAAGCGAAACTCACATATTTTTTTTAACTTCTTGAAGCTTACTACATTTTATATGAAATATACTATGTACTAGATAAATATTATGGATTTTTATACTGGGGTTTCCACTCACTGTCCTCCCTGTCTCTTCGCACTTTTCAAATGTTCCCTTTGAACAGTTGCTTTTCCCTCTCATGTTTGAGAAACTTGCCTGCCCCTTTTCATTTTGTGCAGTTTGCTCAACTTGAGTTTCAGGTTGGAAGCACCTTCCCTTTGGTAAACGCTCACGAGGATGCACTCACAACAGGTCACATACCTCAAATTTATGTTTGTATTGTCTTGATTTTTTTCCACAACAGTTGAATGTCAGTGTCAATTGTTGGAATTTGTATTTTGTTCGAATTTTTGCAACTAATTTAAAGAATGTGCTGAACAGGGTACAAACTCAGCCAGTGGATTTATAGCTTTTATTCGGGCTTCAAGCCCAGAATACTTTCTTGACATATTCGCAGCATTGTCATAAGTTTGGCCACGACAGTCTTGAATGTCAATACCCAGTTATTTAAGATATATTAGTACTATTTCAGCTAAAGCTTCTGATCTATGGCTATAGATTGGAAAAAAATTCAAAAAACGTTCCACTGGTTTCCCATCAATCACATACCGTAAAATAAAGCATAACTGATCAATATGGGTAATATCTGGTGTTGAATCGACAATTATTAAAAAGTACTTGGATGTTAAAACTTCACTAGCAATATGCTTTAATACCCTTTTTGACATTATTGTTATAAACTCATTAATAACAGTTGATGATAAATAACTCACTTTTCCTGATCCCGGATTTCCAAATTTTTCAAGATGGCTAGATAAAAAGGAATAAAATTGAGCTATAAGCTCCATGCATCATAAGAAATTACCATTTAACTTAGAACCAATTGTTTCATTGCTTCCAAAAAATGGCAAACCACGCTGTGATAAAAACTTTACAACAGCAACAACTCTTTTTAGAACAGCTTTCCAGTAATTTGACTCTTCATTACACTGATCCATCAATGATGAGTCAATTCTAGAGGCTACATCCATGCGTTGTGACATCTGAAGAACAGCTTGTCTATGATGAACGGATTTCTCATGCTCAGAGAGTCTTGTAGACGCATGCTTCCAGTCATTAAAAACCAGTTATTAACTGATTTGTAGAACCGTTTTTCATCACCAATTTGCACACCCAACAACATAAATTTTTTGTTGATGGTGACAAAACCAACCACTTTCGGAGAACTTTTTCAGAGTTCTGGTTTATGCGGTAAAAATGTCCGTCTGTCAATTTTCTTTTAACATTGCCAAATTGCCTCTTAGTCTCTGGCAGAATGTGTAAATTTCGATTTGGAGGCTTAGAAAGAAAGAAGTCAATAATTTTTTCATCTATCTTCAACCATAGTGCAGGATCTCCTCCATAAAAAATATGATCTTCTTCAATATTTCTGTCATTCTGCACAAAAATTTCAGATGTGGGATTATCACAGGGGACAGAGCCATCCTGCGAAACATTAGAATGAATGTCGCTGTCATCGTTATCCTTCGATAACGATGAGGATGATGCACAATTTCTTTCAAAATACTTTGAAATAGATCCAGCCAATTTTTTTTCTGTTCTTCTCTTTGTTTTCTAAGTTTTCGTTTAACAGAACCACATAAATAATTCCTAACAGACATTCTGAAATTTCTGAATCTCTACAAAAACGCTAGAAAATTTACTGCATCTAACATTAACTAAAATCACATGGTAATTTTCAAGCATGAAGCTACAGAAGGAGGAGCAGCTTAGTGTTAAAAATGTGTCTCACATTTTGTCGCCGCCACTAGATGGCGCGCGCGTGTAATAGCGGGCGGCTTGGACAACCATACGCTTTAATATGGATTTTTCGTATTTTTCCTAGCGAAAACAAGTTGTTTTATTTTAGTGCGTATTTAATATGAATTTATTTATTCAATTTAACAATTGTTTATTTTCATTCAAAATCTTTATTTCAAGTGCTTTTTTTGCTACAATTCATTAAAATTCTTAAAGGAAATGAGTAAATAAACTTTTTCAGAATAATTGTGTATTGGTTTCAGAATAAATGAGTTCAGAATTTTGTAATAATTTAATAATTAAGGAAATGAAATTACAGTAAAGAATTGTGAAGAAATTTTTTTTTATCATTGTTCATAATCTCTTATGGAAAAGAAATATGTGAGAAATAATACTTATTAACCAAAGCACACACACAAACACATAGTAATATAAGAATATTTTTATTTGCAGATAAGTATGAATAATACATCATATATAACAGGCCTTTAAAAAGAAAAGCAACATTTTCTATCAATCACAAATAAATTCTTATCAGGACTAATAAAAATAGGAAGTCAATTCAGTATTTAATCAGACAATACTTTAAAATATTTTCCTTTGGAAAAAAAAAATCAGTCAAAGCATCTCAGATTACACTTTTTAAAACTGGAGGTATAATCGTCAAATTGGTAAATTACTGAATGCAAATTTTTTCAGCAAATTAAAAAGAAAAAAACTTTGACAAGAACAAATCAGCTATATTTTTGAATTTTCACAAAGTACGCATTTTATTGCATAAACAGATTTTGTACGCAGATTTTGCATAAGCATTTATAGTAACAACAATGTTTATCATACAATGAAAACTTATTTACTTATCAACTAAATAGTGATTAAATTCAATATTATGGTTCCAGCATTGTCAGGAATTACCTTCAAGTTGGTAAATTATCGATTACAAATATTTTCAGCAAATTAAAAAGAAAAAACCCCAAATAACATTCATAAGGACAAATCAGCTATATTTTCGCATTTTCACAAAGTATGGGTTTCATTGTACTCACAGTAAAAAGATAGGAAAATATTAATTTTTTTAAAAATTATACTCAACAGATTTTGCATAAGAATTTATAGTAACAATATTGTTTATCATACAATGGAAACTTATTTACTTATCAACTAACTTAATAGTGATTAAATTCAATATTATGGTTCCAGCATTGTCAGGAATTACCTTCAAGTTGGTAAATTATCGATTACAAATATTTTCAGCAAATTAAAAAGAAAAAAACCCCAAATAACATTCATAAGGACAAATCAGCTATATTTTCGCATTTTCACAAAGTATGGGTTTCATTGTACTCACAGTAAAAAGATAGGAAAATATTAATTTTTTTAAACAAAATCAATATCTATACTTATATATAAAGAGAGAGAGAGCGATTTTGTACGTGGAGGGTAATCTCCAGAACCACTGCACCTATTTGAAAAATTCTTTCACTGTTTGAAAGGTACATTATTCCAGATGGACATAGCCTATATATTATGTATATCTGATCATCTATACTTATATATAAAGAGAGAGCGATTTTGTACGTGGAGGGTAATCTCCAGAACCACTGCACCTATTTGAAAAATTCTTTCACTGTTTGAAAGGTACATTATTCCAGATGGACATAGCCTATATATTATGTATATCTGATCATCTATACTTATATATAAAGAGAGAGAGCGATTTTGTACGTGGAGGGTAATCTCCAGAACCACTGCACCTATTTGAAAAACTCTTTCACTGTTTGAAAGGTACATTATTCCAGATGGACATAGCCTATATATTATGTATATCTGATCTTCTATACTTATATATAAAGAGAGAGCGATTTTGTACGTGGAGGGTAATCTCCAGAACCACTGCACCTATTTGAAAAACTCTTTCACTGTTTGAAAGGTACATTATTCCAGATGGACATAGGCTATATATTATGTATATCTGAGGCTATATATTATGTATATCTGATCAGTAGAAATAAAGTTAGGGGCTTAATCCTAACAATCTCCATTGTTACCGCTACTGTCCTCTACCGCTTTTTGTGCCGAAGTCTTCAACGATCCTTAGCGTGGTGCTATCGCGGTAGGCTTCTGTTCTGACGATAGTGGTTCGAACCTAGCCGTTCTCTGGCACGCCTTTTTCTTTTGAAAAATTAACTTTAATTATTTACTAACGTAATATTAATTTGAATATTATTTTATGAATATTATTTGAAAAAAAATTTAATATTATTTAAATAATCTTTACAAACATTCTTTACTTAAAATCCTTTTTTTATTTTTGTAGTTTTATTTAATCTCTTAACCTCTCTCTTTTAAAAAATTAACTTTAATTAATAACTAACGTAAGATTAATTTGAATACTATTTTAGGTGCTTAAAATAATTAAAAATACATTATTTACTTAAAATCCTTTTTTATTTTTGAATAAAACTACGGTCTCAAGCACACCTCTTTCTTTTAAAAAATTAACTTTAATTAATAAATAACGTAATATTAATTTGAATATTATTTTAGGTGCTTAAAATAATTAAAAAAATTCTTTACTTAAAATCCTTTTTTATTTTTGTATTTTTATTTCATCTCTTATTCTAATTTTGGGATACCAATGTGTATCTATACTTCTATAATAATATACAAAGAGAGAGCAGATTTTGTATGTGGAGGGTAATATACAACTTTTGTACATTAAAATGTACCTTACATCTTTTCCTTTGTCAACCGCAGTCAAGTAACCATAGCAACACCCTTTAGCTTACGGGGTCCGTTTTTCGAAATCGCTCTTTACAACGGGAAAATGTTATCTACTTCCTATCCCCATTTTACGTGGGGGACATTCAGCTTGGGGGGTCAGGGGAAAGAGTGGTTAATTGCTTTTTATTTTTTTCTTACTATTGAAGAAAAATTTCAGTAGTAGTTCATCGGCACTCCGTGCCTCTTTCATCTCTCAAAAGGCTGAAAATGGATGAACCGCGGGTGAACCTCCCTTCTGATGTCTCTCGCCTGAAAAGAAATAGCCTCTAGCTAGAACGACAAAAGATTATTATTCAGTCCTTTTCGGCAAGATTGACCCTCCGTTCCCAGAGTGTCACCCAATTGTTCTTTGGGGGCAAAGACGCTAGGAAAGTCACAACGAAGTGGAATTCGAGACTATATCTCTGCCGACATCACACCGTATTTTTCGAGAGTATGTGCTTCGGATATATGCTATCCCACCCCGTAAGGAAAAGGTTTAATATTTTTAAGATTCAAGTAGAGGAGGTATTGATAAATACAAAAAGGATTTTTGAAACTGGCAACGTTAAAGGGTTTATTGAAGAAAACTACATTTGGAACTACGCTTTTTATTGGACATTTAAGGTAAAAAAAGATTTACAATTTATTGGCTATCAACTGGAAATTTATTGGTATAATATTTTGTTCAACCCGGACAAAGTCGGGACGGGCCGCTAGTATATTTATAAAATGAAAATTGTATGCTAGGTATAAAATTCACTCTCTGATAACTTGTTACATTCCACAAACATATCAAATGAATTACAATCGCTAATGAAGGTAAATTTGTAATTAAAAATTTGAAAACCATTAAAAACTAATGCTTCATTATATACGTAAGTATCGTACATCTTTTATTGATTGAGCGATTTCCTTTAGAACAATAGTATCAGTAATTATTTACATCTGTTTACATACAATAGAGCTTTGTGAACACCTGATGACTTTTTTCTCATGGCATATAGGGATGATTGAAAAATAAAACACGCTTATTTCCAGCAGAACTTAAGATGTCTTAACTTTGCGTTCGCTTAAAACACAGCAGCTGTACTTTTCTCTCATTATTATACATCTTATATTAACACAAAACAATAATAATGTTCTTAACTTAGGAGCAGCAAATATACTAGGATTTCTCTGTCCAGTTTCTTTATTTCTTTTTAAGGCTGATCGATAGCCAGTAGAACAACCCGGAGCAAAACACGTGTTTGGCATATTTGTGCACAGAATAAATTTTAAAATTTGTAAAACAACTTTCACCACCACGCCGTATAACTCAATGAAAAATCGTCACTTCACTTACATGTCGCGCCATCTACCGGTGAGCGACAATAATCGGTCAATTTTTCGAAAAATTCCCCATTGAAGCTTACGCTCCTTCTGTAGCTTCATGTTTTCAAGATAAAACATATAAGCATTGCCAGATTCTTCTAATCCTTGTTTTTCACTAGTATGAAAAACCATGGAGATAAAACAACACTCAAAGTCCACTGCTGTAAAAGTTAACCAATCAGAAAGAAATATTCAAATTCAGAGGGTGGAGTTTCAAATTGCATATTTGATTGGGAAAAAAAGTAGTCTATACGTACTCAAGTTTAGACGTGACCAAACCTCTGATGACGTCACATACGCAACTACTAATGACGTCATTGAGACAGAAATTACGGAAACCGTTTTAAATTTGAGTAGGTATAAGAAATTTTCAAAAATATGTACAACTTAATACTAAATTAGGGGCCCCAAAATTTTGGGGGCACTGGGCAAGTGCCCCCCTTTCCCATGCGGAAATCTGGGCCTGCATATCTCTGTGAACAAATTTTTTCTCACATGAAACATACTTTGAGTCCATAAAGAAGTTGTTTAACAACTGAACATTCAGAATCATGTGTGAAATTAAAAGTGTCAAATTATACCCCTGATATTGAAATACAGTGGACGCTCGTTAATTCGAACTCGGTTAATTCGAACTTTCGGTTAATTCGAACTAATTCAAAGGCCCCAAAAAACTTGTATTGGAGTTAATGTTAAAAATATCTCATTAATTTGAACTAAATTTTTATCACTTCGGTTAATTCGAACT
Organism: Dolomedes plantarius; assembly: GCA_907164885.2. Lineage (NCBI taxonomy): Eukaryota > Metazoa > Arthropoda > Arachnida > Araneae > Dolomedidae > Dolomedes > Dolomedes plantarius. The sequence continues at coordinate 17,562,067 of OU015495.1, read as the reverse complement.
AAAAATTTGACAAAAAAAAATTCTTTTTCCTCGTTTAATGGAGAAAATACACGCTGTATTTATTATTTTGTGTGTCAAAATTTCTTTTCTGTGTAAAGAGGCACATGCCTGCATTCCTAGACTATCTCATGTCCGCTAAACGTTAGTAGCTATTGTCCTTCTTATTAGTGCTAAACGAAAAAAGCAATTTTCCTTTATTTGGATCGATTTTGTTAGAATTTCAGAAAAACTAGTCTTTACTACAGATTCTAGGGAGCTGCGTCAATTATAACTGCAGTGCAGACAAGTTAATGTGGTCTAGTTTTTCTTCCTCATTGTGTGGTGTGAACGTGTAAAAATTCAGGATGTCTACACGTGGAAAGTACAAAACCCTAACTTTGGAGGCAAAGGTAGAAATTTTAAAGAAAGTAGAGAATGGCGAATGTAAAACAAAGTTAGCAGCTGACTATGGAATTAAAAAAATGCCTTGTCAACAAATTTGAAAAACAGGGAGTCAATTTTAGATTCATGGGAAAAATCAAAATTTGCTAGAGGAAGGAAACGCATGGGAAATGCGTCCCAAGAAGTTCTAGAAAGAGCTCTACTGCTATGGCTTCAGGATGTTAGATCTCGAAATTTTCCGATAAATGGACCCCTAGTGCTGACGAAGGCTGATGAATTGGCAAGTCGAATGGGTATTGAAGATTTTAAATGCAGTGATGGATTGCTTTCTCGATTTAAGTCAAGGCAAAATATTTCTTATCAAACTGTATGTGGCCAAAGCTCTGGTGCAAACGAAGACGTATGCACTAATTTCGGTAGGAAACTGCCAGGGCTTTTTTCTACTTACCTGCCGAAAGATATTTTTAATGCGGCCATAATGGACTCTATTAAAACTCTGAAAGCATTTATTCAGATGGAACCTTCCTCTGAAAATGATTTGAAATGTTTACTTCAAATCGAGAAGCTGGCTGAACAATGTAGGCATCATAAACAGAACCAAACATCCATTTTACAGTTTTTCCCCAAAGTGTAATTCATATTTTTAATAAAAGTTTACTTTATACTGCATATCTTCTGTTTAATTTTATGATTAAGGTAAGTCTGTATTGCTTTTTAATATGTTTAACTTTAGATAACATAGTATAATATATTTTCTGGAGTTATACATACTAGGAGAGTTTCTTCTTCAGTGATACACACTTAAAGTTATATCTCTTAACATCGGATAATTCGAACTTCGGATAATTCAAACTTTTTTCTGAGAACCTTCGAGTTCGAATTAACGAGCGTCCACTGTATTAAGTAAAGCGGTGCAGGGACAAGGTTCACATTAAAAAATTTTAATTTGTGTTGGAATTTTCTGTTTATTCTTTCAATAAATATGTTTAAAAGATAAATTTGTTATCACATTCTTCTCCTCTAGAACTCCATTATATAATTTGATGGACATATATACCTACTATTACTTTCTGGTAATAAGAATTAAGGCAGCACCCTGAATCATATGGTAAAGTAGCTTGGCACACCACAGCTAAAAGGTTGCCGACCCTTGATATAGACCATAACACAGTGGGTCAATTGTTATCATATTGAATTATCAAATTAAAATCCAGGCTTTACATTTTCTACAGTTACACATTTTAAATATTTTTATTATATGTTAAAAAAATGATATGGTATTGCTAAATAAGATGTCAAACAAAAAAATCTCCACCAGAAAAAGGTCATTGGCTATGCGTGTGAGACTGTGGGTTTTCAAAATAAATTATGAGCTGTCAAAACCAAACGATAAAGACTCGACTAGGAAGATGTTATTAGAGCAGCACTTTCACCAAATACTGAGCAAATATTACCTGAGGTCCAGGCTCATTATTTTAAAAAAAATTTAGTTTTATATAAATGGATTTTAATATTTTAATACTCGCTTATAATTTTGAAATCATGCTCTTTTATAATTTTGTTCATTACCATGTTTTTATTAACTTGCTTTCTTGTGTGTTTGTTTGCGTGTGTGTTTGTCTAGTACAAATCTTGCAATCGATTTTTAAGTAACTTCCCGAATAGCTAGACATTTGAAACTTTTAGAATAGCTCAGAACACGATGACAGTGCTGTATATGTGTGTGGTCGTGCAAAATTGTAGGAAACTTTCTATGAGAAACTTTCTATAGTCGAATTAAGAATTCCTTCTATTTGAGTCACTATTGTGAGAAATTCTTCGTACGTATATCTTAAATTCCCCATGGCTCTTTTTAACTGAAATTTAAAGGACTTAACTCCAGCCTCCCAAAGTCCGCCAAAATTGGGAGCTCTGGGAGGAATAAATTTCCAATTTACTTTTTCAGAAGACAAATATTTTGCTAAAATTTCATCGGTATATTTTACAAGATTATATAAACGCTTCAATTCTGCGTTAGCTCCTATGAAGTTTTTAGCATTGTCGGTAAACAAAGTGGAACATTTTCCACGTCTGGACCAGAATCTTTTTAATGTAGCAACAAAACCTCCTGATGTTAAATCTGAAACTATTTCTAAGTGCACAGCACGGATTGTAAAGCAAACAAAAATTGCTACATACACTTTTTGCAAGTCGCCTTTTCTCTGCCCTTTGTATTTTATAAAAAAAGGTCCGCAAAAATCTACTCCTGTATGATTGAACGGTGAACTAGGAATAACTCGTTCTTTAGGAAGACCTCCCATTAACTGTTCACCTATAACTGGGTTGGCTCTGCAGCAAATTATTCATTCATGAACAATCTTTCGAGCTAAATCCTTACCATTAATAGGCGAGAATTTTTGTCTTACACAGTGCAATAAGGATTGAAGGACCAATATGGAGATACCTTTTATGATAATCTTCGAAAATTAGTCTAACAAGTTTGTGTTTCTTTGGAAGCACAATTGGATGTTTTTGAGAATAAACTAAATCTGAATTGTTTAATCGTCCCCCTACCCTTATTATATTATTTTCATCTAGAAAGGGATTTAAGGATTTTAATTTACTATTACTTGCAACTTGACCACTCTTTTCTAAATCGACAAATTCTGCATTAAACTCTTCTTGTACCCGACGAAGAAGTACATTTTCTGCACTACTTACCTCAGCTGGAATTAAGGGGTCTGTTTGTCCTTTTTGGGGACATCTAAGATTATGAACGAATCTGAAAATCTAACTTAAGATACGTACAATTTTAGTATAATTATTGCTAATGTTAATCAAATCATCTAAAGGATTAAAGGCACTGTTCACAGAGAGTGTTACGTTAGAGTCATAATTAGATTTTGAGTTCTTGAGACCTTTTTTCATCTCAGGCAGATTCATTTCTGGAATGCAAGAATCTTCATCGATATAAGGTAAGTCATAGGATGCCAGAAATGTAGGGCCTTTCCACCACAAATTTTGATCCATAATGTGGTCTGGATTCACTCCCCGGGGGACCAAGTCTGCGGGATTCTCAGCCGTCTTCACATGTTGCCAATGAAACTGCTTGGTCAACTCTTGAATTCGAGAAACTCTGTTAGAGACGAATACCTTCAGTAAATTAGGAGAGGATTTAATCCAAGCCAGTACTATAGTTGAATCTGTATACAAGTAAACCTTGCTAATATTCAATTTTAGAGATGCTAATACCTTTGAAACTAGCTTGGAAAGCAATTCAACTGCGCAGAGTTCCAGCCGCGGAATAGTTAATTCCTTGATTGGTGCAACTCTAGATTTGCTGCAAAGAAGGTTGACATTTACATCATTTGCGTCAGTTATGCAACGAACGTATATTGCCGCTCCATGTGCATCTTTCGATGCATCCGAGAACCCATGAAGTTCTATTTCTTTAACAGAATCGGTCAAGACATAGCGGCTAACTTGAACTTCTTTGAGGCTTGGTAATGCCCTTCGATAAATTTCCCATTTCTTTATCTCATTAAATGGAAGTTCTTGATCCCATTCAATTTTTAAGAGCCACAAATGTTGCAAAAATATTTTTGCTTGCACAATTACTGGTCCTAATAGACTCAATGGATCGAACAATCTTGCAATTTCTGCTAAGACGGAACGTTTAGTAGGTACGCTGGCAGCACACGAAACAATAAAATTAAAGTTGTCTTTCTTAGGATTCCACCTCAAACCGAGTGTTTTGACTGTATCCTTTTAGGACTCTTCGAAATGATATTCTTGATCACAAAAAGGGACCTTTTCCAGTAGTTGTTTTTCATTTGAGCACCATTTGTGCAAGTCCATACCTCCAGATTTTAGCATCGAAATTAATTGCTGCTGCAATTCAATAGCAGTGGTAACATCTTCGGATCCTGACAAGATGTCATCGACATAGAAATCTGCTAAAGCTGCAGCAGACGCTAATGGATAATTGGCTTGTTCATCGATAGCCAGTTGTTTCAAAACTCTTGTAGCCAAATAGGGAGCACATTTTGTTCCGTAGGTAACTGTGAGCAATTCAAACAATTTAGCGTGATCTGTAGAACTCTTTTTCCAAAGAATACGTTGGAGGTTACACTGTTCAGGGTTGACCCAAATTTGTCTATACATTTTCTTTATATCTGCCGTAAAGGCAAATTTGTGTTTTCGAAATCGTAAGAGGATGGAGAAAATGTCTCCTTGCACAATGCCTCCATTTAGCAAACAATTATTTAGAGACAATCCAGTTGTGGATGGGGCAGATGCATCGAACACAACACGTAATTTAGTGGTGCTGCTATCAGCTCTATAAACACCATGGTGAGGCATAACATATCTTGAATCTTCTTTATCGGTCTCCTTTACCTCTTTCATATGCCCCAACTTTTCATATTCCTTCATAAAGTTACAGTAGAGGTTGCACATTTCTGGATTTTTATCTAACCTATTCCACAAACTATTTAATATTTGTGTAGCTGATTGCACAGAATCTCCCAGTTTTGTATTTTCTTTCACTGGAAGGTTAACTAGTATATACTTCCCATTTCCATCTCTGCAATACGCTTTCAAGAAATGTTCTTTCTATCTCTTCAAGAAATGTTCAGTCTATCTCTTCTTTATTTTTTAGACTAGGTATGTCTGGCACCGTTTTTATTTCCCAAAATTGCTTCAGTATGCCTTCCAAGTTATGTACCTGAGATAGAAGGCCACAAAACTGTTTTTCTGATGCTCCTTGAAGAGCTCCACTAAGAACGTAACCAAATACGGTTTCTTGCAAAACTAAGGATTGGGCGGTGTGAATTTTACCAGTCTTTAGAAGATCAAAAAATATTTCCGCCCCAATTAGTAAGTCAACCCTTCCAGATTAAAAAAAGCCTGGATCCGCTAGAGTGATATTGGATGGAATTTTTATTTCTTTCAAGTCTAAACTTTGCGCTGGCATCATATCTGTAATCTTGGGAAGGATTAAAAAGTCAATAGGTGCAGAAAATGATTTATCTTCATTTGAAATAATCGTGTTAGTTTTCTTTTTCACTGTAATCGGGCATCCTGACAAACCAGAAATTGGAATGTTTGTTCTATCTTTCCGCAAACCCAGTAAATTTGCGAAGTTCGAAGTCATGCAGGAACACATACTTCCAGAATCCAGAACTGCTGTCCCCCTTCGAAAAGTACCACTTCTGTCTAAAATGCAAACAACTGCAGTTGCAAGAATTATTTTCTTTCGGTCAGTAGCAAAGCAGGATGTCATCTCCGATGTCACTCCTTCCCCTACTCCAGAAATCGCGGCGCTCGAACTATGAGTCATGCTTGTAGGGTTGCAATCTGGCGACGATGTAGTGACGCTGGTTTTATGGAGCAACGAATGATGTCTCGATTGGCAATGGAAACAAGAGAATTTCGATTGGCATACTGCTACTTTATGATGACCTAAACAGTTCAGACACAAATTATTTTTGCGCACCATGTCGTATCTTTCTTCAAGGGATAATTTTAAAAACAGTTCACATTTGTGCAATAAATGATAGCTTTACACAAAATACACGATGCAGGACCGTTGGAAGATGACTTGACGAATAAATTTCTAGATTTGACAATATTTTGATCATGTTTATACATCTGTTTAGGTTTCTCTTTAAATTGCAGCAAATTATTGTTTCGCTGAATATTTTCTAAGATCTGACTTCTATTTTGTAAAAAACTAATGAATTCGTCCCAATCCGGTAAATCTGTAGATTTTAAGGTCATTTCGTACTGCTTGCGAGTTTCACGATCTAACTTCTGTAGAATGATATTGATTAGCATCAAAACCGAAAGTTGATTAGTTTCTAATTTCATGAGTTTTAATGCTCTTAAGTGTTTTAGGAGATTATCTATAAGCATTCTGAGTTCCTTAGCGGATTCGTAATTTATATTATTTAAAGCTAAAATTGCAGAAATATGTGTATCTGCTATCAATCTCTTGTTATTATATCTTTCATCTAATGCCCGAAACAATGACTCAAAAGTATCGTCTACAGTTTGCAACTGTTTTGCTTCGCCCTTTAACGACGATTGTAAATAATGCAGTTTCTGTAAGTCACTTAAATTACTGTTCGAAACAATTAGAGATTCAAATTGGGATTTAAACAAAGACCACTGTTCATAATTTCCAGAAAACTCAGGTAATGGAATTTCGGGCAATCTAACATTCATTTGCTTACTATCGGTACATGCATTAGCAATACTTGAACTACATTTTTTCGAAATATGCAAGAAGCCTACCTTGATTTCTTCTATTTCATCCTCGAGTTCCGAAAACGCTTTTTCGTGCTCGTTGAGCTCACTGTCTTTCAAAACCTTGTAATAGTCCAACTTCAAATTTTCGAGTTTATTTTCTATTTTTTTCAAAGTGTCCATTTTTGAGTCAATGGTGATTAAGTCCGATGTTGTTGCCTCATTTTTGAGAAAAGTAGCGAGTTTTGTTATTTGTCCTTTGAGGCCTCCTCGGGTGCGGTTTAACACTATAATTTCCGTAGACATTTTTGAGACGTTGTGCAAAACTAAATCCGTAGATCGTTGATAAGTCCTGCGGCTCAGACTGGACCACTAATGTATATGTGTGTGGTCGTGCAAAATTGTAGGAAACTTTCTATGAGAAACTTTCTATAGTCGATGTGTATAGCGGACTGTATCTTGAAATGAACATAGTAGAATGTAACAATAACAATAAGGGTTTTATTAAAAAACCTATTAGAACATAGTAGAGAATTTAGAATATGGGAGCAACCGAGTCTTGCAAGAGCTCAGGTCCCTACCAACTATCTATCTCGGCAGACAGACGCCGACTACCCAAGATAACGCCTACACGGCTAGCGCCAAGCCAATGCTTGGCAACCCTAGTGCGGTTCAACGACCTTGCGGTCTAACAAATGCATTTTTTTAATACTTTCACCCATCTTTAAGCAGAATTAAATTAATTTTCAGTTATTTTCAGTTAATTTTGTTTTATAGACTGGTGCAGCCATCTATCGGCCGGAAAGGGAACTAGTCAAATGCAACAAGTCAAACAAGTCAAATGCAAGTTAACTTCCAATTAACTTCATTTTCCTTCAAATCGATGGGATAATTCATCAAAAAAAATTTAAAAAGTATTTATTAATACATAGAATTGTCAAGTTTATAGGATTCAACAGAAAATTTAAAAACATGGTATATAAAAAGTCTTTTTATCTTGTAATTATTTTTAACCTAACTGAAGCAATGACGTAGCGAGCATAACTGGCGCTCGGGAGCCGATACCTTTTTTACGCCCCCCCATGGTCTTGGGGACCAATTGGCGCCCCTCTGTGAGTGGCACCAGGGGCATTATATAACCCCTTGCCCCCCCCCCTCGCTACGCCACTGAACTGAAGTACACAGAAATATGCAAAAATAAATTTTAGTCGCGTGCCAAAAACACTTTTGCTGTTGATATGGACCCAAATTCTACAGTTATTGATTTTTAAAATACTTTGTCCAAATTTGCTTATTTCTTTTTACTATTTTTTTGGTTAACTTTTTTCTAATTTTTAGAAAATGGGGTTGGCTTTTTATTGAAAGAAAGGGTGTCGAAAAAAGTTTGCGCACCACTGATCCAATCCAATTTAAAAATGTCGTCCGTCAGAGGAAACGTTTGAGCAAAATTCATCCCTATATTTTTTTACGAATCATTCCGATTCGAAAGTGTTTCAAAGAATGATCTTCGTCTACGACGCAATACAATTCTTAAAATAATGTTGACAGCGAATCCAGCAGGGTTTCAGTTTGAAGCTCCGTCGTGGTGTTTGCAAAAGGGGTTTCAAGCACTCGCAGAAGTCAAAATCTGGGTGGCATTCCTATGTGAAATAGCTTCTGAAAAGTTACCATGCAAAATAGGGAGGTTTGAAATCCGACGTTGTGATATGCTTCAATTAGAAAGGGTACCTGTTACCGAAGATAATTTAATTTAAATTAAAAGAAACCATTAAAAAACTCGGTTCGAGATTTTTAAATGCGCAAAAAGGTATCATGGATTCAGTTCATTATTTTTTCCAAGGCACTGCTCTATGACTCGAAATTTTGGAGAACCTGAAAAAAAAAGTAGAAACCCGAATCTCTGACAGTGATAAACAATGGCAAAACGGATTGGCATTATCTCGTGAATGAATCAGATGGGATGCCATGAAGAGTAGTGTGAAGTATCTCTCGATAACAACGGTTAGATGCGGGAAGGAAAGTTTATGGGTTGAAAGAGGATGTTGTGACTCCTCGTACTTTATTCAGAAAATTGCTATCCATTAGCTAATGGCACCAGGAAAATAATAAACACTTTCACGTACAGTATTACATAATCTGTGTTTGATTTTGGATGGTTTGGTTTGGTTTGGTTTGGTTTGGAGCGCTACAGTCATTTTTTGCTACACGATTGTTTTTGGATGGATGAAAAACGATCTTAAAAATAACTAAGCTGGATGTAGACGACTTATTTGCAGAGCTTATTCCACTTTACGATTTATACTCACAGTCACATGATCGTGAACCCCGAAAATGTAGCAGGGATCTTGGGATCTTTAATCAGAACAGGGATTTCTACGTCTGTGAAGTTGGCCCCCCGACATTGAGATATCCAAATTTTGAAAACGGCATTCGTTTGAGTGTGTTTGAGCGCCAAAAATTTTCGTTTGAGCGCCATTTTTAAAAGAGTTATGAGCATTTCATTTTTTGGCGGGAAAAACACCTAGCCCCCCCGACATTGAGATATTTAAATTTTGAAAACGGCATTCGTTTGAGCGTCATTTGAGCGTGTTTGAGCGCCAAAAATTTTCGTTTGAGCGCCATTTTTAAAAAAGTTATTAGCATTTCATTTTTGGCGGGAAAAACACCTAGCCCCCCCCCCCCCCCCGACATTCAGATATTCAAATTTTGAAAACGGCATTCGTTTGAGCGTCGTTTGAGCGTGTTTGAGCACCATTTTTAAAAGAGTTATGAGCATTTCATTTTTTAGCGGGAAAAACACCTAGCCCTCCCCCCCCCCCCCCGACATTGAGATATTCAGAGAACGGGAAAAACAGAGCGGCATGAAATTTCCTGTAGGGGAAATGGCGAAAAAAAGGGGGGGGGAGGAAATTTGGTGTCGGCGAAACGGAAGGGACACCTCCAAAAATAGTCCCATGGAAAGAGGCGCCAAAATGAGGCAGAGTAAAAATACGAAATTATCAACAAATAAGGATAAAATATAATAGTAACTAATAATATCAAATAGTTTCAAACTAGTTGATATAGTTTAGGCCTCAGAGAACAGTGTTTAATGCATTTATGAAATTTTTCAATACATTCAAAAATCCATTGATTCGTTCTTAATATTTCTTATACTTTAAAAAAGATGAACTTGAAAGAAAGTTTTCGTATCTCTGTACTGTATATATTTACTTGCCTTTTGAGGGCGCGGTAGCCCGGTTGGCAAGAGCAGCGGGCCAGTGATATGAACGTCCCTGGTTCGAGGCTCGTCGCTGCAAATCTACCGCCGTGTTCACTAATGGTGGCTGGGGCACGTAAAATAGGGCGTGGCTACAATGTCCTCCATGTTCTCAAATTTACCTCTGGAGGTGCGGGGTCAAGTGTTCCGGTCTCGGGACCGGTCATTTATCCAAGTCTGACTCCGACCCTTGCGGTGCTATTAAAAACCGGAGCCGCACCTTCATCGCCCATAGCCTTCGGGACTTGACCTGATGTTACATGTCGGTCAAGGGGCATCAGCTACAACAACAACTTGCCTTTTTCTTTTTTCCTATATATATATATACCTAAAACTAAATACCCGTACTTCACAACGGAATACATTACTACCACCAATCATGTAATCGGGTTCCATTAATTTAAATTAACTTCAGTAGTAAAGTGTTGTCATATCTTTTGAGGAGTTAACCCTATAATTTAATGACGATCCAACATTAAATAAGGGTTTTTAGATTTATATTTATTTCTCAATTTTGGGGGCCTTATGACCCTTCTGGATTTTTTAGCTTTCTTAGTACCTAGGGCCTAAGAGATATTCAAATTTTGAGAACGGCATTCGTTTGAGCGTGTTTGAGCGCCAAAAATTTTCGTTTGAGTGCCATTTGTAAAAGAGTTATGAGCATTTTATTTTTTAGCAGGCAAAAACTCCTAGCCCCCCCCCCCCTCAACATTGAGATATTCGATTTTTGAAAACGGCATTCGTTTGAGCGTGTTTGAGCTATATTTGCTATCAACATAATCTTAAAATTGGAAACGTTTTAACGATCAACTAACTATTGGAACCTTTTGTTTTTAATTACCTGACTTCAATGTGGAATATTTTAATTACCCAGTGGCGTAGCGAGAGGGGGGCAAGGGGGTCTATCATGTCCCGGGCGCCACTTGCAAAGGGGTGCCAAATGGTACCTTGACCATTGGTGGTACCTTGGTACCTTGGTCCACTGTACCTTGGTACCTTGTCCAATGGTACTAAGACCATTGGACCCTTTGGTCCCCAAGACCATGAGGGGCGCCAAAAAGGTATCGTGCCCCGGGCGCCAGATATGCTCGCTACGCCACTGTAATAACCATATTTAACTTTTTACGATAATTGATGATATGCAACTTATGCAAACTCTTAATAATTCTATTATAGTGTTAATCTTTTGCTCCGTTCTATACGAGAAACAAAACATTTTATTTATTGTATATTATAATTCTGAAATTGGGATACTTAATGCAGTCATATTTTATTGTAGTATTCAAGTGTGCATCAAGTTTTATACTTAATTTTTGTACATACATATTTTGAGTGTCACGGCAGTCACAGTTTTATTTTTCTAATCATTTATGTGCGTATAGCACTTTCATAATGTATTTATAACGTAGAGGTGGTTACGATTATTGTTTTTGTGTTTTAAGCAATTTATTTATGTATATATATATTCAGAATTGGTTATGAGGAATTTTGCAAATTGATGCATTTCAGCACTGCTGATAGTCAGTCATTTTTGTTCAAAAGTGGCTAATTTATTTTACATTAACCATCTTCTATCTTAAATTGTAATATTTTTATATTTATATATTTTAGGTAAATAAAGTTAATATTTTGATATTTGTATAGTTTAGATTCATAAATCTAATAGTTCGATATTTATATGTATCGAAGAAAAAAATATAATTTTAAAATCCAAAATATACCATAAGATTTCTGGTCAAACATTGTATAAGATAACTATGTGAGTGCAATCAGTTGCTAAATAAAAATAGTCGATATAAGAAAAGAAATGTATTCAACAGAATATTGCGATAAACTTACCGGCGTTTATATAGTGTTTAGAAGAGGTAGAGTTAACTAGACGTCACTGGTACTACATTTATTGTCTGGCAGACAGTTTGACATACCCTTCCTCATTAAAATAATCTTTACCATATTTACAATAATTGTGTTACAGTGTTAGAAAGTTGTAAAAGTTCAAATTATGAAAGTGCATCAAGCAATTGCATTACGTAGTTGAAAATAATTTACAGCTGACAGAATTCTTGCCATAATTTTACTGCTCCTATATTTTTCTTGATGTATTTATTGGAATTTGAAGATTTAAAAAGTCCTTGGGTAGCGTTTTTCATTCTCTATATAAAAAATACTTTTAGCCCGGACACCCTGTATATAAAATCCAAATACCACTCACTCACTGATCACCGTATCTCTCGAACCATGAGTTCTAGGAAGTTGAAAATTTGTATAGTGGATGCTCTCCCTAACAATAACATTTAAGAAATATTTTTTAAAAAATCTACACTTTTAATATGTGAAAAGGGACTTAAACCCTCAAAATTAAACACGGACTGACTGATCACTGTATCTCTGGAACCATAAGACCTAAGAAGCTGAAATTTTGCATAGTGGCTCATCTAAGACCCTAGGTACTAAGAATGCTAAAAAATCTAGAAGGGCCATAAGGCCCCCAAAATTAAGAAATAAATATAAATCTAAAAACCCTTATTTAATGTTGGATCGTCATTAAATTATAGGATTAACTCCTCAAAAGAAATGACAACACTTTACTACTGAAGTTAATTTAAATTAATGGAACCCGATTACATGATTGGTGGTAGTAATGTATTCCGTTGTGAATCACGGGTATTTAGTTTTAAGTATATATATAGGAAAAAAGAAAAAGTAAGTAAATATATACAGGACAGAGATGCGAAAACTTTCTTTCAAGTTCATCTTTTTTAAAGTATAAGAAATATTAAGAACGAATCAATGGATTTTTGAATGTATTGAAAAATTTCATAAATGCATTAAACACTGTTGTTTGAGGCCTAAACTATATCAACTAGTTTGAAACTATTTGCTATTATTAGTTACTATTATATTTTATCGTTATTTGTGGATAATTTCGTATTTTTACTCTGCCTCATTTTGGCGCCTCTTTCCATGGGACTATTTTTGGAGGTGTCCCTTCCGTTTCGCCGACACCAAATTTCCCCCCCCCCCTTTTTTCGCCATTTCCCCTACAGGAAATTTCATGCCGCTCTGTTTTTCCCGTTCTCTGAATATCTCAATGTCGGGGGGGGGGAGGGGCTAGGTGTTTTTCCCCACTAAAAAATGAAATGCTCATAACTCTTTTAAAAATGGCACTCAAACGAAAATTTTTGGCGCTCAAACACGCTCAAACGACGCTCAAACGAATGCCGTTTTCAAAATTTTAATATCTCAATGTCGGGGGGGCTAGGTGTTTTTCCCGCCAAAAAATGAAATGCTCATAACTCTTTTAAAAATGGCGCTCAAACGAATGCCGTTTTCAAAATTTAAATATCTCAATGTCGGGGGGGCTAGGTGTTTTTCCCGCCAAAAAATGAAATGCTAATAACTCTTTTAAAAATGGCGCTCAAACACGCTCAAACGACGCTCAAACGAATGCCGTTTTCAAAATTTGGATATCTCAATGTCGGGGGGCCAACTTCACAGACGTGGGATTTCTTTTTCGACCTCGGAACGTCGAGAAGCGGAAAAAAATACGAGAATTTTTACATTTAGAACGAAAAGCTCTTAATTTTTTTTGGTTGTTCTCAATTTTCTAAAAAGGTTATTTTTCACGGCCGTTTCGAAGCGATGAAACCAATTTTTTTTTCTAGCGTTATCTCAAACCACAGGTTAGGAACCAATGACATAAAGCAACATTTTTTTCTGATCCAAGCATACACTGGTGAAAGCTTGAAATGTCCTTTACTGACCCCAGGGACAAGTGGTGAAAAAAACAGATACCTACACAACATTCCTGATGAATGCAGAACAGTTCCACAGCATTGATGCTCTCCCAGTTGAACACATGCGGCTAGAATCTGCCCTTCGACAATACGCACTCGGACTCTGATTGGTCAATGGGCGGCAGTGGCGCACCCAGGATTTTTTCTTGAGGGGGGACGGCGAGATGAATGAATAAAAATATTTATAATGCATGGGGGGGGGCCAAGATGAACGAATAAAAATATTTATAATGCAAAATCAATATTTCTACTTCTTTGGGGGGGGGGGGGGGCAGAGACCCCTGGGCCTCCCCTGGGTGCGCCACTGATGGGCGGAGTCGCTCATTTGACGTTGTTTTCGTCCCTTTAACAATGGTACGGCTAAGTAATTTAAATATGAGTAATTTGACTATCGTTATTCAAACATGATTTCTAAGACGAACTATATGATGAATATATTATATTTATTAATTTAAATTGAACGGATAATGGAGGTGAATGCAAGTTTATAAGGTTTTTTTGGAACGAATTTCTTTTACGCGGCTTACAGTAGAGTGAACTGGCAGGAATCGTCACGTAACGAAAAAGCGTTATGCTCCTTCATAAGAGCTTTTTCTGAAGGACTCTGTGGCTGAATGGTTATCGGATCGGGCTACGGAGTATCGGACTATCGCACTACGGAGCGAGATGTCCCTGGTTCAAATCCCCGCACAAGCGCTGGCCGTTCCTATTCCCACTCATTCTTGGAATAGCGCAGTATATATATATATATATATGTATATGTATAAATATGTATATGTATAAATATATATATATATATATATATATATATATATATATATATATATTATAATCTATCTATATAAATAAAGCAGAAAACCTTTGTCGCATCACGCGGACCGGGTTTACACATCCTGAGAAAACATGGCCGATGCTATTTCGCGGCCATTTTGGTGTATTTTTTTCTCATGAGAGTACATAAATGTTACATATTTGGAAAGAGCTTCGAAAACTGATAATTTTTTCTGCGTACACTTATTCTGTTAATTCAATAGTTTTAGAGATATTTGGATTCTAATGAAGCGTCATCGCTCTTTGACGATGTAAACAAAAGGTGAATCATTCACAGCGTGATTCTCACTAAAAAATGAATCACTGAAATGAAATGTGTCACCGTGTCTTTTTATTTGAAAAACTAAATATTCAAATTGTTTAATAATAAAAAATACTTTATTGAAACTAAATAAATATATGTATACTGATTTTTGATGGATTTACTGATTTTTGTGTGAAATGATTACATTTGGTATTTTTTTCGTTTCTACATTTCTTGACAAATCTGGTTGAAAGTTCGTGTACTTATGTTTGAACCCTGGAGATAATTCTAATATAAGTTTGGAAGCTTTAAAATGCTTGTATATAAATACAGTTTTTAAATAGTATTTCATCTCAAGGCGTTGGAATCCATCATTCATAAGAACTGCGCATGCACAGGTAAATAAACGGTTGTTTACAAGGTAATTAGTAGTTGTTTGGTGTTATTTAAAGTTAATTTTCTTATATTACTCCTTTTGTTTTCTTTTCATTAATCCTTTTTTACTTGGTTAATTTTCAGTATACGAATTACCGTTGAACTCTTTACCGTTGAAACCCCCATGTGACTTGCTAATTTGCGATTATTTACTTTCTGAAATTTCATTATTAGGTATTTTACAAAGTAATTTTTATTGAAATTTAGCTAAAATGCCGATAACTCTGCATAAAAATCTTAATGCTACTATTTTAATTTCCTTCTCACACATGATACTACTATTTTAATTTCCTTCTCACACATGATACATATGACAGTTATTTTAAAAAATGCAAAAATAATACACGCAATTTTATGTTCCAATATGAAAATTTTCCCAGATTCGTCATTCATTTCCTTATAAAAACAGCCCCAAATAAAAAACTATTTAGTTATAACAGACAAAGTGCGAGTTATAGCCATTATTTCATCAACTGTTTCAATGCAAGTTTTTGAAGACTTTCTGATATTATACAAATAAAAAAACTATGTGATCAAACAATTATGTTTGTTAGTAAGCTCAAATAATGTTATACATTTTTGTGGGGCATAATAGCTAAATTTTTCATTCCAAAAAGTTAGATTTCACTGAATAATTTACGTTAGAGAATTTTTTTTAAAAATACCCAATGTATTTTTAAAGCAATTATAAACAGTATACGAATTATCATAACATTTTAACTAAACTGTCAATAGTTATTTTAACCTTTCTTCTTATGTGGCATAAGAAAAATTAATAAAATATCAGTTTTGAAAAGCTGTAAAATGCAATTTACAATTAGCCCATCAATTTGCAATTAAAGTTTTAAATCATTGTTTTTCTAATACAAAAACACTTCCAAGGAACTGGTAGATAATTTTTCTGTCCATTTCCTTGATTTCAGGGTTGGCCCAAACTGCAAAATCTACATACACATGTACGATGAGAATGTATTTTTCTTCACAGGGTTCTAAATTAATTTCAAGTTTGTTTAATCCTTGTGTAAGAAAGGCTGTGACATTTAAAAAACAAAACACCGATCAAAAAGTGAAATTTCATTCCCCTAAAATGAAAGATCACTGTTATTTGTACTCAAAATAAATTCTTGGATTTAAATATGAGATCTGAAGACTGACATGTTCTCAGATTATACATTTTAAACAAATGTTTCACCTGAGATATTAATTGAAATCGAAGGATTTTTTATTCATCAGATTTTTTTTAACAGTATAGGAATACAGTTGCTCATCTCAATGCATCAACTCATAGATATGCAGGTTCCTACATAAAAATATATATCAAAATTAATCATTCTTAGCATTCGTAGAATTAAGTCTTTTCTGATCTTGATCTTGATAATTAATTATGAACCTCTCTTAAATGGATTCGAAATACATGAAAGTTTAAAAATCTTTGCAAGTGGAGTGCCTAGGTCTTGAAGACTATCTCCTGTAAGCAAGTTATTAATATCAAGGTACGTGTGCTCATTAGTAAAAAATTTAAAAGGTAAAAAGTTAAGAATTTAAAAATTAAAGAAGTAATTTCGGTAAGAAATTAATTGAGAAAAAAATTAAAAATTAAGAAAGTTTAAAAATTTAGAAGTTAAAAAAATTAGAAGTTAAAAAATTAAAATAAGAACTGCAAATAACTATAAAAAAAAGAGCCCTTTTTGGGGTCATACATTTTCGTATTGAGATAATTGAAGAGTTCTAAGGGGGAAAGCTAAATATAGCAAGAAGGAAAGTTTGAAAAAAAAAAGCACCGCCTGGGATAGAACTCACAACATCGGTAATACCAAGCCAACACGTGCAACGGTTGCATTCGGAAATTTTAGAAAGATACTATTGTTAAAGGGACGAAAACTACGTCATAGACAGAAAAGTGAGCGGCTCCGCCCATCGACCAATCAGAGTCCGAGTGCGTCTTGTCGAAGGGCAGATTCCAGCCGCCTGTCAGTTGAACTGTCTTTCGGTATTAATGAAACAGCGACAAACTTTGCTTCTCATTCCGCTTCATGGCACAAAGCTTGCCATCTGAAATTTAATAATTCGAAGCTGGCAAAGGCAATCGAGAGAAAAACTGGTGTTAATCAAAAGAAACGTCCTAGTAAACGTGTAGAATTGGTGGTACAATGTTGCTTGTCCTGCGAAAAGAGCAAAGATACTAAGATAAGTCCACTGTTACAACTGGCAACAGCCAATCCTGACCTCTAGCGCCACCCAGCAGAGACTAGGCAGAAAGAACGAACTCTGTGATGAGTAAACACCGATATCCGTTGTGCTGTAATGTTCAAATAGGTGTTAAGTAATTAAGTGTAATTGTTTATGTAATATACGTGTGTTAAATATAATATTTAGAAAAGCAACGAGTAGTTTCTATGGTCTGGTCTGAATTAATTACCGAACAGCATGATGGATAATAGAGTTCCAGAATATTTTTCCCCCTCCCGAGACTAGACTCAAGATGCAGATCTTGAGCTGACTATATTTGAGGTAAGAACACCTTGTTTATTTTCTCTAACGACCGAAGTCACTGAAGATTTGCAATAATTTTCGGCATCCCTGCCGGGATGGGAGTGGAAATTTCTGAAACTTGAAATAGAATTATTTGTCTCAGAGTAGCAATTTAGAAATTGATTTAAGTACTGTTTTTGTTTCGGTTTATATTGAAAGTTAGAAGAAATGGCGGAAGATACAATAAACGTATTAAAAACAAAAAGAACTAAGTTAAGAACCGCCATTACCAAATGTTGTCAGAAAATAGAGGCTGAAATTGCAAAACAGAAGTTAACGTTGAGGAGTTAGAAGAAACTTTAGAACTACTTAACGAGAAAGCAGAAACACTAAAGAGTACTGACACCAATCTAGAACGACTTTTGAAACCAAAAGAATATGAGAAAGAATTCGATAGTATAGAAGAGTATCGGGGAAAAGTAACGCTATGGAAGTTTAGGGAGAAGAAACGCATATCGGCAAATGCCCCACCACCGCGTAAACATGACGATGACTCAGCAGTTCAGTACCAAATCGAAAGTCCGAAAGAAACGACTACGGTGAAGCTGCCGAAACTTTCGATTCCTCAATTTTATGGAGACAGTAGTCAGTGGCTTAATTTTTGGAATTTATTTCAATCGGCGATTAATAACAATGAGTCACTGAATAAAATTGATAAGTTTAATTATCTGAAAGCATATTTGGGGAGAACTGCTGTTAGTACTGTAGAAGGATTTTCGCTTTCACCAGAGAATTACGATTCAGTTATTAAACTGTTAGAAGAGTGATTCGGGCGAAAATCCATCTTAATAGACGCCCACACAGGCAATTTATTAAACATCCCTCCTCTGAAACATTCGAGTGATGTTAAAGGATTCAGAAATTTATTTGATAGATGTCAGACACAAATTAGAAGTTTAGACGCATTAGCAGTTGTGTCTGATACTTATGGTTCTTTATTATGCCCTATGCTTTTGAAGTTACTACCGCAAGATGTAGTGCTCGCATTTAATAGAACAGAAGATGCAACTGACAATTACAAAGTAAATGACTTAATGAATTTCTTAATGAAAGAATTAACTTCACTTGAACGTACTAAAGCGATATTTACTCAACAGAAAAGAGATGATTTCCCCCGTCAAACGTTTTTACCCCCTCCTACTAGTCGCCGGTCTTTCTTCCATGACCCACATATGTCGACCGGAAAGGGTAAACATCATCCGATGGCAAAAAAGGAATATGCTACGGCTGCTGATTTATTTAGTACTAGTCGGGCTTCGCCTAGCTACGCTCAAGCCATCCGTCCACCTGATGAAGTTTGAAAAATTTTACATATGATTAAAAATTTCAGTGATTCGCGCTGTGAATGATTCACGATTTATTTACGTATATTTATCGGATAGCGGTGGAGTCTGCTTTTAGAATTAAAATATCTGTAAAACTATTAAAGTAACAGAATAACTGTAAGCAGAAAAAATTATCAGTTTTCAAAGCTCTTTCCAAATATGTAAGATTTATGTACTTTCATGAGAAAAATAATGCACCGATTTTCGACCAAAATGGCTGCCAAAATCGGCCATGTTTTCTCAGGTTGAGTGATCGCCGGACAGGTGATGTCACGTGATGCCGACGGACTCCACGACATTCTCCACTGTTACTTTATTTATATAGATGAAACACAGCCCAATTCCTTTAAAATGGAACAAAATGAGTAACTGCAGTTAACCATGTAATCCACTACTGCTACAGGGGCATCAAAATGTGAAAAGACAGAGTTTAAAGCAGCCAAAACTGCAATTATGTGTGACCCAGGTCCTCCACTAAACTACAAATTGCTTTTGGTAATAACACCAGTCATTTTTTTCAGTGGCGTTGTGTTGTTTCTTGAGTTGAGTGAGTCAGTGAATTAGTTGCATGCATTCATGCATTAGTTAGTAAATTTTAAATAATTATTTGTATTATTATTAGCCTCAGCGTATCAAGGCGTAATTTTTATGCTATAGAATCCATTATAAAATTAAACGATTTGAAACCAAAACTGCAATTATGTCGGACAAATGACTGAAGTGGTGTCATCTTTGGATATTATTTGATCTATAATATCTGCCTCATATGGCGTATGTTTCTAAACGCCATTCCCATATGAACCGCAGCCTAATTCATTTAAAATGGAACAAAATGAGTAACTCCAGTTAACCATGTAATACACCACTTGAGTCAGTTGTCACAAAACAACTGTCTCTGTTCACATGTTACAGTAGCCTCCTCTACATGATTTATTTCTTCATAGGGAAAAAGTTGAAAAGTAAAGAAAACCAAATCAATTTAAAAACAAATACAGTATAAATAACGTAGAAAAAATAACAGTATTAATAACACAGTATGAAAAAAAAGTACAGGCTGTGCCAAGATACGCTCAGGCCAATAATACAAAAAATTATTTTAAATCGTAGTAAGCAATGAAAAACATTTTACACAACGTTGAAAAAATAACAGTATAAATAACACAGTTTGAATAAATAGTACAGGCTGCGGCCAGATACGCTCAGGCCAATAATACAAAGAATTATTTTAAATCGTAGTAAACAATGAAAAACATTTTACAAACTTCAATAAAAACAAAACAGAACATGATGGTAAAATAGAAAGGAAAGTTAAAACATAAGTAAGAAGTTAAATTCTAAAAATATAAATGAGGTATAAATCAGTTATCGATTCTAATTTATGAATCATTTAGGAGGACATGAAAAAATTAACCTTACCTCCATTAATTTCAACACTTCTCGACCTGTGGATTGTCGTCATGTGAAATATAATTCTTGACTATAAATCTTGTTAACCTAAACTGCTGCCAGATACGCTCAGGTCAATAATACAAAAAATTATTTTAAATCGTAGTAAGCAATGAAAAACAGTTTACACACTTCAATAATAGCAAAACAAAACATGATAGTAAAATAGAAAGGAATGTTAAAACAGAAGTAAGAAGTTAAATTCTAAAAATATAAATGAGGTATAAATCAGTTATCGATTCTAATTTATGAATCATTGAAGCCAAAACTGCAATTATGTCGGACAACTGACTGAAGTGGTGTCATCTTTGGCTATTATTTGATCTGTAATATCTGCCTCATATGGCGTATGTTTCTAAACGCCATTCCCATATGAACCACAGCCTAATTCATTTAAAATGGAACAAAATGAGTAACTCCAGTTAACCATGTATTACACCACTTCAGTCCATTTGTCACAAAACAACTGTTTCTGTCCACATGTTGCAGTAGCCTCCGTTACATGATTTTTTCATTCGGAAAAAGCTGAAAAGTAAAGAAAACAAAATCAATTTAAAAACTAAATACAGTATAAATAACGTACAAATAATACAAAAAATTATTTTAAATCGTAGTAAGCAATGAAAAACAGTTTACACACTTCAATAATAGCAAAACAAAACATGATGGTAAAATAGAAAGGAAAGTTAAAACAGAAGTAAGAAGTTAAATTCTAAAAATATAAAAAAGGTATAAATCAGTTATCGATTCTATTTTATGAATCATTTATCAGGACATGAAAAAATTTACGTTATCTCCATTAATTTCAACACTTCTTGACCGTCTCTGTCCACATGTTGCAGTAGCCTCTTCTACATGATTTCATCATTCGGAAAAAGCTGAAAAGTAAAGAAAACCAAATCAATTTAAAAACTAAATACAGTATAAATAACGTAGAAAAAATAACAGTATAAATAACACAGTATGAATAAAAAGTACAGGCTGTGCCCAGGTACGCTCAGGCCAGTAATACAAAAAATTAATTTTAATCGTAGTAAGCAATGAAAATCATTTTACACACTTCAATAAAAGCAAAACAAAACATGATGGTAAAATAGAAAGGAAAGTTAAAACAGAAGTAAGAAGTTAAATTCTAAAAATATAAATGAAGTATAAATCAGTTATCGATTCTAATTTTTGAATCATTGAAGCCAAAACTGCAATTATGTCAGACAACTGACTGAAGTGGTGTCATCTTTGGCTATTATTTGATGTGTAATAGCTGCCTCATATGGCGTATGTTTCTAAACGCCATTCCCATATTAACCACAGCCTAATTCCTTTAAAATGGAGCAAAATGAGTAACTCCAGTTAACCATGTAATACACCACTTCAGTCAGTTGTCACAAAACAACTGTCTCCACATGTTGCAGTAGCCTCCTCTGCATGGTGTCTTCATTCGGAAAAAGCTGAAAAGTAAAGAAAACCAAATCAATTTAAAAACTAAATGCAGTATAAATAACCTAGAAAAAATAACAGTATTAATAACACAGTATGTATAAAAAGTACAGGCTGTGCCAAGATACGCTCAGGCCAATAATACAAAGAATTATTTTAAATCGTAGTAATGAAAAACATTTTACAAACTTCAATAAAAGCAAAAGAAAACATGATGGTAAAATAGAAAGGAAAGTTAAAACATAAGTAAAAAGTTAAATTCTAAAAATATAAATCAGGTATAAATCAGTTAATGATTCTAATTTATGAATCATTTATCGGGACATTAAAAAATTAACCTTACCTCCATTAATTTCAGCACTTCTTGACCTGTGGCTTGTCCAGTCATGTGAAATATAATTCTTGACTATAAATCTTGTTAACCTAAACTGCTGCCAGATACTCTCAGGTCATTAATACAAAAAATTATTTTAAATCGTAGTAAGTAATAAAAAACATTTTACACAACGTAGAAAAAATAACAGTATAAATAACACATTATGAATAAAAAGTACAGGCTGCGGCCAGATACGCTCAGGCCAATAATACAAAGAATTATTTTAAATCGTAGTAAACAATGAAAAACAGTTTACACACTTCAATAATAGCAAAACGAAACATGATGGTAAAATAGAAAGGAAAGTTAAAACAGAAGTTAGAAGTTAAATTCTAAAAATATAAATGAGGTATAAATCAGTTATCGATTCTAATTTGTGAATCATTGAAGCCAAAACTGCAATTATGTCAGACAACTGACTGAAGTGGTGTCATCTTTGGCTATTATTTGATATGTAATATCTGCCTCATATGGCGTATGTTTTTTAACGCCATTCCCATATGAACCGCAGCCTAATTCCTTTAAAATGGAACAAAATGAGTAACTCCAGTTAACCATGTAATACACCACTTCAGTCAGTTGTCACAAAACAACTGTCTCTGTCCACATGTTGCAGTAGCCTCCTCTACATGATTTCTTCATTCGGAAAAATCTGAAAAATAAAGAAAACCAAATCAATTTTAAAAACTAAATACAGTATAAAATAACGTAGAAAAAATAACAGTAAAAATAACACAGTATGAATAAAAAGTACAGGCTGTGCCCAGATACGCTCAGGCCAATAATACAAAAAATTATTTTAAATCGTAGTAAGCAATGAAAAACATTTTACACAACGTTGAAAAAATAACAGTATAAATAACACAGTTTGAATAAATAGTACAGGCTGCGGCCAGATACGCTCAGGCCAATAATAGAAAAAATTATTTTAAATCGTAGTAAACAATGAAAAACATTTTACACACTTCAATAAAAGTAAAACAAAACATTTTACACACTTCAATAAAGGTAAAACAAAACATGATGGTAAAATAGAAAGGAAAGTTAAAACAGAAGTAAGAAGTTAAATTGTAAAAATATAAATGAGGTATAAATCAGTTATCGATTCTAATTTATGAATCATTTATCAGGACATGAAAAAATTAACCTTCCCTCCATTAATTTCAACACTTCTTGACTTGTGGCTTGTCCAGTCATGTGAAATATAATTCTTGATTAGAAATCTTGGTAACCTAAACTGATTTCCCCTAAATTACTTTATTATTATAAAATTTAAGGGCTCGACGCACCATAAATGCAAGATTCTGTAGTGATAAAAATGAAAATATATGTAGAAGGCACTGACAAACGAAAGAATTAATAGAAATCTGCAATTAAGGGCTCCCCGCAACATAAATGCAAGATTCTTTAGCAATAAATATCTCCATAATAAAAATATCCATAACTCAAATGCTCCTCTTATTTGTGTCTTTCAAAAGTCTAAGAGGGCGTCTGGATAAACAACATTAAATGTTTTCCCATTCGGAGTCAAGAATGTATAAATTTACTTTTTTGCCAACCCTGGAACAACCTACATACAACTGACCATGGGAGAAACATGGATTTAGAAGATTAAGTCCTACAACTTGTAGAGTTTGACCCAGGCCCTGATTTTCCATTAGGCCCAGTAGGCCCGGGCCTAGGGGCCCCTGAATGTTGGGGGCGCCCCCAAAATTTTCATTTTAAAAGAAAAAAAAAATTCCCAATTCAATTTTTTTTTACCTTTTTTTAAATAGCAATTTTTTTACATATTCTTTCAAATTTGATTGATTGGTTCATCATATGTATGTTATAGTGTATATAAGGGATTAATAAGTTTTTCTGGTTGCATTGTATTGGTGTTTTAATGATGAAGTTAATATGTTGTATTGCTTTTTGTTATTTGATAATGTTCTAGGCTTCTACGCTTCCAATAGCCAATTCTTGGTAAAATGGTACTTTCAGAATTATTCATAATTATTTTTTTTGTGTGTTAACATTGGAAATTTTACTCCCGCATCAGTATTAGGGGGCCCCCATCCCGAGTTGTGCCTATAGTCAAGAATTTTCTAAATCGGACCCTGGTTTGACCCTGTGCCTTGTTGATGGTCATCATAAACCTGAGGCGTACAGGGAACTGAAGACGTTTAAAATTAAACAGATGATCAGATGGGATTATCGGGATTCTTGGAATAAATACTTCTTGTCCCGCACCTTGTCCAGTCATGATTGTGGCTTGAATAACATTTGGCATTAAATTCTTCACAGTAAGTCTTGTTCCATTGCACAGTATAGGTGGATTAATATTTCTTAGAAGCATAATAGGTGCACCAATTTTCAGCTCCAGAATGTGTGAAGAATGTTGTCCAGATAACTCCAATGAGTTTAAAAACTCAGTTGGGTAGTTGACTGCTTGATCTTTATCACACACAGTGTCTACCGATTTGTAAACATGAAAAATTGTAAATTTGAACCCCCAAAAATATTTAAAATCGCAGAAAGCAATAAAAAACAGGGGAGCACATTGGATGTTGAGGTCATAAACACGATAAATAATGACAAACCCGCACAAAAACATTTAAACAATAAACTTTATTTAGGTAAACTAATAAACTTTATAAAGTTAATACTAATTATTAAATTTTAAACTAAAATTTAATGAAAAAGTTAATTAATGAATTTTAAAAATGTATTACTAATAGTTAATACCAGTTAATTACTTATCAATTTACATTAAGATTCATAAAAAACTTTAAAACAATTTCTTTCGGCAGTAATACACAAAAACATTTTGCAAACTGTACCACTAAAAGCTGTAAAGTAAAAATGTCAAATTGTGGAATAATTCTTAACCAAAATCAATTTAAAAACTAAACACAGTATAAATAACATAGAAAAAAAAGCATGTGAAATTTTATACGCATGAATAAAAAGAAAACCCAATATAAAAAATATAAATTTATAATTAAAGTCTTCAGAATTCAGCTAGATTTAGCCTTTCATTAAGAAAGTCATACCACAAATTTCTATAAAATTAATGTGCAACTATATTTGACGTACAAAATAATGCATATGTAATACATTGCTAACATGTTTTAACATCAAAAATAAAGTAAATGAAATGGCAAAATTCAAGAAAAGAAATATTTTCCGAATGCACATGTTTGAAAATATTAAAAATAGAACCAAAAGCTTAAATAAACTCAAGAAAAGAAAATAGCTCTGTTAGGAAAAACAGTGTTCTTTTTCCTCACAGTCCTCTCCTATTTACTTAGCAAGCAGTCGAACGATAGCGCCTTGTTAATTGCGTTATAACAACGTCTGACGTCAGAGCTAGCAAGTGACGTCAGAGCTAGCAAGAGCAGGTGGAATGACGTCACTACCTTTTACACAGTAGTGATGGTCGTAACCGTGCCGGTGATGCATAATTTGCATATTCCGGCAGCTCACTGCCGACACCAGAGGGCGCAGAGGTGACGCCTGTATATATATAAGCCAGTAATACCAGGTATGCTGTTGTGGTGAGGTAGCGGCAGTTGCATGATGTTAGTGCTATAGGTGCAATAGATACGATACATAGAGCCGTGCATGCTGGTGCGTATCCCTGTTTAATAGCAATACCTGAACCAAGCAACAGGGAGTTATCCAACTATGGCGGAATAAAAGTTATCGAGCATAAGGTAATTGGAAAGGCCACACGTCACCGGTGGCGGAGTTTAGCCAAGCTGTACATCGTTCCATCACCGCTGGCGGGAGCAACTGATGCTGGTCACCCAACCGACAGTCAACCCTAGTATGCCCGAAGCTCCGGTCTAAAAGCCGCCATTTGTCCAGCAAGCCCAGTTCCGAGAAGAACCAGTTTAACACCGGTATCGTTTTTTCCCTTTTTCCGGATGAAACCGGTAAAGTGCTTTTAAACTTTTCTCGCCTCTAGCTCAAGCTATAGATATTTATGAGTGTATAATTTTTGGAAAACAAGCTATAATACTTAAGTTAAAGTATATTAAAAACGCATAAACTTTTGTTAATGTTTTTGTAAATACATTTCCGTGTTTTTTTTTGTTAAATAAATGTGCAGTGTTTATACTTAACTATTGTCGTTTTTACTAAGTTCCAACTCACACACAAGTGAATGCTTCTAGGTGAAAGCTTTATCTGTTTCCTTTTTAATTTACTGGCGGGCTTCCAACTGCTATTTAGATCGACTCTGCAATCTTAAGCGATTGTGCAAAGCCATCGGCATCTTATGTTTTGTCGTGATGCATAGTTAGTTTTTGGCCTTACCGGCCAACATCCTAACATAATGGTTATGGGCCCAGGTTATGCCATTATAATTATAATCAGCAGATTCTAGCAGCTCTGGTCCCTAACTTTGCAGTTACGAGTGCAGAGTGCCAGTATTTTTCTTTTTAAGCTAAGAAGTTTTTTTTCGGGAAACAATTGTGTGTGTGAGGGGACTTGGTTATAATGTACTATTATTGCATGAGACCCAATATTTATATAATTATATAAGATGGGGGGGCCTCTATGCATTTGAATTGTTTTATATGATAGTACACAGTCCTATGATTTTTGAGTATACATGTCTATTTTAAGTTAATAAGTAACGTGTTTATACTCATATTTACTCAGAATTATGGTAACGTATTTAAGTGTATTTACAATGGCCGCACCACAGCCCCATGTAGTTGAAAAGCTAAACCAGTTAAACTATCATACTTGGGTAGCTGATGTTAAGTTTGTTTTAATTTCCATCGATGCGTGGGATATAACTCTAGATAAAGAAAGAAAGCCAGTCCCCACTGAAACTAACGCGACGGAAATTAAGGACTATGAACGTAGGTCACGTCAAGCTTTGTCCATCATTTTTTTAAACTTATCACCTAGCTTTAAAACAATAGTGGAACATTGCACCACACCCCAGCAAGCCTGGAAAACACTAATAACACATTTTGAGCCTGATAGCCGTAGCAGGCATATGCAGCTGTTTAGTGAACTAGTAAACTGCCGCATTAATCCAAACGAGCCTATAAATATGTTTGCAGCTAGAATTCGAAAAGTTAATGAAAGTTTAAAAGGGATAGGACAAGAACCAAATCAGACGTATTTATGCTTTCAATTAATTAGGTTTTTACCCCGAAAATTTGACCAACTTATACAAAATATTTTACGTTGGGATGACAAGCGGTTTAAGTTCGAAACCATCTTGACCGAACTCGTTATAGAAGAAACAAGATTAAGTGTGCAAAAACTAGATCGAAATTCTTCGCACGAAGCTCAAAATATCGTTTCGAGGCGACGCAGAAAGAAGTTTTCCCCGCGAGTGAAATCTCCTTCCTCCGCGTCAAGGTCACCTTCACCACAGAAGCGCGTGAGTTTCGCAAGCCGGCAGAACAAGAGCTCAACGGAAAAACGAAGTTCGTCGCTAAAGCGCGGTCCTCATAAGAACGAGGAAACGAATTTCACGGTCGAATCGGCGTTAGCAGCAGAAGAATATCGTAATGATTGGGTGGTTGATTCTGCTGCGACCCATCATTTTTGTAAGGACCGATACCTTTTTGATACTCTAGAGCCAGCTCATGATAGAAATTTGGTAGTCGCCACCAAAGGTAACCCAATTCCAATTAAGCAAAGGGGGGAAGTAGAAATACGCTGTGCGGAAGATGGAAGAAAAGTTAAATTTAACCGAGCGTTGTATGTTCCATCTCTTCGGCGCAACATAATTTCTCTCGCCCTACTTGATGATCAGGGGTTTTCCTTTGAAGGTGGAAATGACGAACTTTCGGTGTATGACGAAAATGACGAACTTTATTTCACCGCTCATAGAGACCCAACAGGGGTATATTACTTAAAGCATAAACTTACCTCAAAGCAAATAGAAAGGAAGAAAACCTTTGAACAAAACAAACGTAAGCTTTTAAGGAAAAAGAATAAGCGACAGCGAAAAACCCAGGTCACTGAAATACAGGCCACCAGACGGGAAGTAAGTAAACCGGCTAAAGAGAGAAAAATCAATTCCCGAGGCAAGCAGACCAAGTCGGCTGATGCGCCAAACCAATTAGGGATATGGCACCAACGGCTGGGGCATATGAACCCGGAATTAATTTTAAACTCTTTTAAAAACAACAGTGTACGTGGAGCTCCCATTTTAAAGCCTGAGAGAATATTTTGCGAGGACTGTCGATTGAATAAGGCGAAGCGTATTAGCTTCAAACCCATTGGGGCGACTAGATCTAAGAAACCTCTCGATCTTTTACATCTCGATCTATGGGGCCCTGCGTCGGTAGAAGGTTACGACGGAGAGAGATACTATTTAAGTATATCCGACGACTTCTCTAGGAAGATCGCCATATATCCACTCCAGGAAAAGTCGGAAGCCTTCCCGGTATTTTTAAATCACATTACGCGGGCTGAGAGGTTTTTATCTACAAAACTTAAATCCATTCGCACCGATAATGGGAAAGAATTCGACAACACTCAGTTCCATGAATATTGCAGGAAAAATGGGGTGAAACACGAATTTACAGACGTTTATTCGCCGGAAATGAATGGGGTAGCTGAACGGGTAAACCAAACAATTGGTAATACACTCCGTACTGTTATCAACTCTAGCAAGGTTCCCGCGGAATATTGGCCTGAGGCAGTGAGGTACGCAGCATATTGCTGGAACCGGGTATGCCGTCGAAACCAAAAATTGACACCTTTTGAGAAGTATGGGGGGAACAAGCCATCGATGACCCATCTTAAGCCATTCGGTGCTGTATGCTTTGTCGGGGTGCCGAAACAACATCGCAGCAAGTTCGACAGCAGAGCGAGGAAAGGCGTCCTGGTGGGCTATGCCTGCCGTATCAAAGGATACCGTGTACTATTTCCGGAAACTGGCCAGGTGGTCGAAAGCCGGAATGTAAGCTTTGCTGAACACGAATTAAACTCCTATCAACACGAAGCTAAGCAATCTCGCAGTGGAGCAGTGATGGGCGACCATACCCAGTTTAACACTTACCTCATACCTGCACCAGAAGAACTGGAGGTTCCTCATACCTTCACCCCGCCATCCCGAACCTCATATCAGCGTGAGCAAGTACAACCTGGTCCTAGTAATGTCCAGTCTGATTCCGACGACGAGACAGACCCAAACTTATACACACAGCGCAGACTGAGGATTGCGAAATGGTGGAGAGAAGCCATACCTAGACCCGATGGTTCCCGGACTGACATCTACTACCGAGAGATGAAACCTAAGGGAGGCCAAAGCCGATTGTTGAAAAGCCTTGTCGAGGTCAAGAGGTATTGCAAAAAGAACAATATCGAGTATGAGGAGGGAGTATTTAATTTCAGCGGGAAAATTAAAAGGACTGGGATCGTCCATTCCCAACAGCAGCCAAGTTCAGAATCTGAAAGCAATGACGAGTCTAACGAGTCTGACGAAGAATCGGAAGAGTCAAACATCGAGGAGGCGAATTACTTCTCCGCAAATGACACCTCTGATGATGAGTCGGCGTGACTAGACCCGGTCGACATACCTAGAACCTTTAAGCAAGCCCTGAAAAGTAAGGAAATCCATTTATGGAAGAGAGCTATGGAAGACGAGTTAAAAGTATTACGTGAGAGAAGCGCCTGGTGCCTGGTACCCCCTAACCCCAAATATAAGCCTCTCGGGTGTAGATGGGTTTTTACCACTAAGACTGATGAGCATGGGAAGGTAGTGAGGTACAAGGCAAGACTTGTAGCGCAAGGCTATAAACAAGTAAAAGGCGAGTCATACGATGAAACCTTTTCTCCCGTTGTAAACTTCACTCTGATCCGTTTTTTCTTTTCATTACTAGTTGCTAAACTAGGGTGGTCTCATTTACAGTTAGATGTAAAGTGTGCATACTTATATGCCCCGCTGACTGAGACGATCACAATCAAGCAACCACCGGGTTTTTCCGAAAAAGGAAAAGAAGACCATCTTTGCCTACTGAAGAAAGCCTTGTATGGGTTACACCAGAGTGGCAGGGTCTGGTTTTACGAGATAGATAGTATTCTGATAAAGAACGGGTTTAAGAAGCTAGACTGGGCGAATTGTGTCTACAGTTTTTCCGGAAATTTAATCCTACTGTTATATGTCGATGACATAGTACTTTTTGGAAGAAAGCCAGAACATATTTCAGCAGCGGTGAAAACCCTGCGGAGATGTTTCGACCTCAAAATTTTGGGGAAAACTACAAAATTATTGGGGGTGGAATTTGAGACGCAAGCTAATGAAGTCTTCATCCACCAGGCCCTGTATATCGATCAGGTAGCCAAGCGATTTGAAACCTTTAGCTTTCCTATCGTTTCCCTTCCTATAACAAAAGGAACTATATATTCGAAACAACAATGTCCAACCACTGAGCCTGAACTGACAGAGATGTCTAAGCTTCCTTATAGGAACGTTCTCGGTTGTCTAGCGTTTATAGCAAGTCGGACAAGACCCGATATAGCCTACGCTGTCAACATTTTTAGTCAGTTTCAAGCTAATCCAGGTTTTCAACATTGGCATGGACTACTTAAGCTATTAGGTTATGTCATCGGAACCAAAAATTTGAAACTTAACCTTTCCTGCAATTCGGATAGGCTCTTAGCGTACAGCGACAGTGATTATGCCGCGAATCGAGATGACCGCACCTCTCTGTCTGGTCAACTCATTCTGCTAGGTAAATCCCCTGTTTACTGGCGAACTGGTAAGCAGAAAGCAATTGCGCTGTCGACGATGGAGGCCGAATTCATGGCCATAACAGAGACATGTAAAGAGATCCTGTGGCTCCACCGAATTATGCAAGAATGTGTCAAGTTACATATTATTAAGCCAAGTCAAGGTAAACCATTAATCTTAACAGATAATATATCGGCGATAGATTTTCTGAAGTCACCAATCGAAAACAGTCGCACTAAGCATATCCATGTGAAGTTGCTATTTGTGCGCGATCTTCTACAGGAAGACGTTTTCGAAATCAAATTTGTTCCTAGTAAAAGAAATCTCGCCGACCCCTTTACCAAGCCACAAACTAAAAATGACCTTACAATGTTTAAGCAAACCCTATTTAATCCAAAACTTTAAAACTTTAAACTTTTAAAACCAGATAAGCTAAGCCAGAAAATTAACTAAATCATTACACTCTAACTAAACCAAACCACATTAAACTATGAAGCTAAGGCTAAGGTTTTTGTTATGAGTTATATTAATTTTCCATTTTCTTTCGTTTACGGAACTAAAACCATTGCTTCGGTTTTGTTCTATGAGAACCTTCTTTCTCCCATTTAATTCGGGAGGGGTTCGATCGTATGTATTTTGAAGACCACCTTGGGTCAAACTTTGACCACTTACGAGTGGTGTGTGTTTTTGCCTTGTATATTGTGTTTTTCATCCTGCTTAGGCGAGACCAGTTTAATTTTCCGCTGGAATCCGGTAAGTACCCTCAGGAAAGGGATCCTGAGAGCGAGCGGCCCCCTGTTACGTCTCGTTGGGGGTGAAAATGTAATCTGCCAGAGCTCTTGGGGGAAATTTTCTGGGGGAGTACTACTGGAGGGAGGCCAATTTTGTGTGCATTATTTTTCTTTAGTTTGTAAGTCCCCAATTTGCATAACAAGAATGCCACTAGGTCCCGGACTCACCTGAGCAGAATGAATTTTCTTTTGTCTTGAAACTTTGTATGCCTAGTATCGTGTTTATACTTTGTTGTACTGTACATGTTTACACCAAGCAAAAATTATTCTGTGGCATTATGTTTTTACAGCAATTTAATTGAAATGGCATATATTTTTTAGTTTTGCATCTGTGTTTATACTGCTATGAATTTGTGTAACTGTAAAATGCATAAGTAATTTGTTTTTAAAACATGCTCACCGTAGGGTATACTATACGCTGCTTGTATTGTATATATATGAAAGAATGTGTGAAAGCGGGCCCGCAAATGGACGATATGAATGTGAATACTGGATGCGTATATTCTACTTTACTGTATTACGAATTGCTTTATTTATACACATATTACTTTGTTTACATTGTTTGCAGAATCATGTAGCTATGAAAGAATGTACCAGATGTTTTAGCATGTATGAAATGTGCCAAACATTTTTTTTTTTACACGAACTATGTAATGTGTAGGATGTCTAGCAATTTTATATGATGTCTTGGAATACAGCTATGTCAAAAAATGTTTATTTCTTGAGATAGAGGCGATAGCTTGAATTTTTGAAAGAAATTTCTGGGTACTCCCATGTTCTTATCGTCGAGTAAATAATCTCCTTAAGAAATCTAGACGCTCACTTTCGTAAAGGGGGGGCACTTGTTAGGAAAAACAGTGTTCTTTTTCCTCACAGTCCTCTCCTATTTACTTAGCAAGCAGTCGAACGATAGCGCCTTGTTAATTGCGTTATAACAACGTCTGACGTCAGAGCTAGCAAGTGACGTCAGAGCTAGCAAGAGCAGGTGGAATGACGTCACTACCTTTTACACAGTAGTGATGGTCGTAACCGTGCCGGTGATGCATAATTTGCATATTCCGGCAGCTCACTGCCGACACCAGAGGGCGCAGAGGTGACGCCTGTATATATATAAGCCAGTAATACCAGGTATGCTGTTGTGGTGAGGTAGCGGCAGTTGCATGATGTTAGTGCTATAGGTGCAATAGATACGATACATAGAGCCGTGCATGCTGGTGCGTATCCCTGTTTAATAGCAATACCTGAACCAAGCAACAGGGAGTTATCCAACTATGGCGGAATAAAAGTTATCGAGCATAAGGTAATTGGAAAGGCCACACGTCACCGGTGGCGGAGTTTAGCCAAGCTGTACATCGTTCCATCACCGCTGGCGGGAGCAACTGATGCTGGTCACCCAACCGACAGTCAACCCTAGTATGCCCGAAGCTCCGGTCTAAAAGCCGCCATTTGTCCAGCAAGCCCAGTTCCGAGAAGAACCAGTTTAACACCGGTATCGTTTTTTCCCTTTTTCCGGATGAAACCGGTAAAGTGCTTTTAAACTTTTCTCGCCTCTAGCTCAAGCTATAGATATTTATGAGTGTATAATTTTTGGAAAACAAGCTATAATACTTAAGTTAAAGTATATTAAAAACGCATAAACTTTTGTTAATGTTTTTGTAAATACATTTCCGTGTTTTTTTTCGTTAAATAAATGTGCAGTGTTTATACTTAACTATTGTCGTTTTTACTAAGTTCCAACTCACACACAAGTGAATGCTTCTAGGTGAAAGCTTTATCTGTTTCCTTTTTAATTTACTGGCGGGCTTCCAACTGCTATTTAGATCGACTCTGCAATCTTAAGCGATTGTGCAAAGCCATCGGCATCTTATGTTTTGTCGTGATGCATAGTTAGTTTTTGGCCTTACCGGCCAACATCCTAACAAGCTCAAGAAAAGAAATTAGCACATGTTTGAAATACTCAACTGTGTATATCAAGAAGTTTTATGAATATCATAGTTGTAATCCACACTATATTTTAGTACTTGCTGAATTTTTACTCCATTTTAAAAGTGAAAATTGTACATATAGAGAGGTATGTAATTTTTAAAATCATTGGTGTTGGGTTTCTTTGTCTTATCTTTAACTCTGTTCTGAAGTAATGGAAATTCACATCTTTTAATCATGATTTTTTAGAATCAGCGTTATAGTGAATTTAACAATGATTATAATTTTTTTGGCTGAGCTCCCGCTACCCCTTAACAACGTATATTTATGTTTACAGGTAATGATAACATTCCTTACATAGGTTACTTTCAGTTGAGTTGTTTTGCAAAAGAAAATATAAAACTAAAAGCGACTATGCTTAAGCAATGAAAATCATTAAATCAACAGCTAAAATTAGTTTAAAAATAAGACTGCTGCATTCAAAATAAAGTAAATAAAATGGCGAAATTCAATAAAAGAAATATTTTCCGAATGCACATGTTTGGAAATATCCGCAAATAGGCAGCATTAATCGAACACCCATATCGAATCACTTGACACTCAGAATCACATTTTACTTGGATTTAAAAAATTTTTTCACTTTTAATTGGCAAAAAATCTCCAAAAAATCAGTACATCTTCAAATAATCTATTTATGATTAAAAAGTTTGAATTAAAAGTATAAAAAATTAAAGGAAAATAATAAAAAATTAGACACAGTGACACATTTCATTTCAGTGATTCATTTTTTTAGTGAGAATCACGCTGTGAATGAATCACCCTGTGTTTACATCGTCAAAGAGCAATGACGCTTCATTAGAATCCAAATAACTCTAAAACTATTGAATTAACAGAATAAGTGTACGCAGAAAAAATTAGCAGTTTTCAAAGGTCTTTCCAAATATGTAACATTTATGTACTTTCATGAGAAAAAAAATACACCGATTTGTGTATTTGTCGGCCATTTTTTTTTTTTGGATTAGTGAGACCCGGAGACGTGATGCTCACGTGACCCGACAAATACGCCTGTTACTTTATTTATATGGAAAACCGAAGCAGCGGGGAATACAGAAAATAAACAGATTTGTGTATTCTGTAATGATGATTCACACAACAGCCGAGATTGCAAATTCGCACAGAGCTTGTCCTTGGATGAGAAGAAGTCCATTTTGAAAAAGAATGGAGCCTGTTTTAGATGTTTACACATAAAACACATCTCGCGTGATTGCAAAGCGAAAGCGATTTGCACAATATGTGGATATAAACATGTTTCGATTATGTGTAATTTTTCTAAACATGATAATGTTAATAATGTTTCTTTGGAAAAAAACAGAAGATAAAAGGGATAGCAGTGTCGGAAATAGTGTACTGACCAATCAATCTGACTATACGGAAGTATATTTACAAACTTTGATTGTAGGTATTCAATGAAAAGATGGTAAAAAAGGTTTTATTCGATGTATAATTGACACGAGGAGTCAAATTCCTACTTAAGTAAATATGTCGTTGAAAGGTTGAAATTAAAAAGTTTAAAAGAAGAAATTGTCACTTATGGATTATTTGGCGGATTAGAAGTTTCGGAAAAGCATAACCGCTATCGTATAAGATTAAGTAGCATAGATGAATCCCACACTTGTGAAGTTGACGTGTTGGATGAAAAGCAAATTTGTTCTGTAATTCCTAAAGTCAAAAATATGCATTGGATTAGGGAACTGAGAAATAGGGGAATTTATGTCAGTGACATTTTTGAAAAGGAAACATCTCGATTGTACCAAGAGGATCCCCAAGAGATTCATTTGCTGCTAGGAGCAGACATTGCGGGTAGTTTATTTACTAGTCAAATTGAACAACTTCCATGGGGAGGATTGGTAGCTTTGAAGACTAAACTGGGATGGACATTAATGGGCAAAATGACCTCTGGCAACACTGAGACGAAAAATTCCTTGTCAGGACTGACTTTATCTCTACATGTGTCCGACGCCAAACTGGCCGACCTCTGGAGCTTAGACACGTTGGGAATTTGGGAATATGGAAGAAAACAAAAATAAGAGTTTATTAGAAGAGGAAGCAAGAAAATATTTCGTAGACACAATGAAGCGCAATAAAGGTGGTCGATATGAGGTATCACTACCCTGGATTTTAGATAACTCCATGTTACCCAGTAATCGAGACTTAGCTGAAAAATGTCTTCGTAAGACTGAAAAAAAACTCGTTAGTTCGAATAAAAGGGAAGACTATCAAGAAGTTTTTAGTTATTGGGAATCTAATGACATAATAGAATGTATAACTGATGAAAAGGAACACGGAACAAATTATTTGCCTCATCGGCCTATAATTAATGAAACAAGCCAAACAACAAAAATACGCCCTGTGTTCAACGCCTCGGCAAGGTTAAAAAACTCTCCTTCACTGAATGATTGTCTCACTAAGGGTCCCAATTTAATTAAAATTTTACCTAGAATTTTAAATCGTTTCCGAAAATATCGGATTGCAGTTTCTTCCGACATCGAGAAAGCATTTCTCCAAATAAGCATTGGGGAGACCGATTGAGATTTTTTACGGTTTCTGCGGTTCGATGCCGAAAATAACTTGAAAATATATCGTCACAAGCGGGTAGTTTGTGGACTGACTTCTAGTCCCTTCCTATTGGCGGCAACGCTTGATTACCATTTGAATCAAGTTCCAGATAAATTGTCTGAGACCGCAGAACTTTCGAGAAACTCATATTATGTAGATAACTCCCTGATCAGTCTAAATTCGATAGAAGAAACTGAAAAATTCATTGAAGAATCTAATTTGATTTTGTCTTCAGGACATTTCAATTTGAGATGTTGGCGATCTAACGTGCCAAATGCTATAATAAATGAAACTGAAACTGAAGCTGTACATATCTTAGGATTGTTGTGGGATCTTGAAACCGACACTCTATCATTGAAGATAGAACAAAGGCTGATCGATGATAAACCTGTGACTAAAAGAAAGGCTCTGTCCTTAATACAAAGAAATTTTGATCCTATTGGATTTACTGTGCCCGTCATACTTGTAGCAAAAATTATCCTTCAAGAAACTTAGCTACTAAAAATAAAATGGGATGACGAACTACCAACACCTTTGAACAATCAGTTTAAAACTTGGTTTAATCAATAATTGTTTTTGGTTTCTCAGTTACGTGTGCCTCGATGGTTGAATATAAGCTATGATAAAGAAAACGAAATCACCCTTCATGCATTTTGTGACGCAAGTAAACGTGCTTATGCAACTTGTGCCTTTTTAGGAATTTCAACTGCTGTAGGTATCAGGGTTCAGTTAGTTAACTCCAGGAGTCGTCTAGCTCCTCTTAAACCGATGTCGATTACACGTTTGGAACTTTTGTCCTGTTTGATTGTTGCGAGACTTGCATCAACAGTTTTATCTGATTTGAAGTTATCTAATGTTGCTACTGTGCTTTGGAGTGATTCTTCTATAGCTTTGGGATGGATTAAGAGAGAACACTCATGGGGAACGTTTGTACATAATAGAGTTCAAGAGATACGAACGCTAACAAGTCCATCTACCTGGAGACACATTCCAGGAAATCTTAACCCTGCGGACCTTCCATCAAGGGGCTGTTCTGCAGCTCAACTGTCGAAGTCCAGATGGTGGGAGGGACCTCCTTGGCTTTACCTTACTGAAACCGAATGGCCCCAAACAGATGAACAACCTGATGAAGATCTTTTGCATCAAGAGAAACGAAAAACTATTTTGACTTCTCAGAACAAAAAGAAAAATTCAGATTCAGACTGGTATTGCCGATATTTCTCATCTTTCCAGAAGATAGTCAGGTTGATAGCTTGGATTTTCAGATTTTGTTATAACGCAAGGAGTTCAGAACGGAACACTGCGAATCTCTCGGTAGCAGAAACTGAAAGAGCTGAAAGGTCATTGTGTCGTTTGATTCAGAAGGATTCCTTTACTGGGCAAGAAGATAATTCTATTCGTGCTTTAAGGCCAATAGTAGATCAAGATGGCATTTTACGAGCAAAGACTAACATAATATACCGAAAAGATATAGAACATTTCCGATTCCCTGTTACCTTGCCTTCTAATCACGCAGTTGTACATTCATTAATTTTTGATAAACATATAGAACTGCAGCATGCGGGTGTTTCGATACAAATGGCCAATTTGAGAGAGAAATATTGGGTACTGAAATCAAGAAAAACCATTCTAAAAGTCATCCAAAAATGTGTAAAGTGTCAGCGGTTCAATGCACAGAAATCCGAAACTGAACCTGGAATTCCCCCGGAAGATAGAGTTCGGAATGCATCCATATTTGAAGTCGTGGGTGTAGACTTGGCAGGCCCACTTTATTTGAAAGGAAACACAAAATCCTGGTTAGTATTGTTTACATGCGCCGTTTTCCGAGCCGTACACCTCGAGCTTGTGACCTCCTTGTCAACTGAAGCCTTTATACTGTCTTTGAGACGGTTTATTGCTAGAAGAGGAAAACCATTCATCATATAACAGATAATGGGACTAACTTTATTGGTACAGATAGGGCATTGTGTAATTTTGATTGGGATGCTGTCTTATCTGTCGCCACTACCCAGAAGATTCGATGGAAGTTCAATCCCCCATCTGCCGCATGGTGGGGCGGATAGTGGGAGAGATTGATACGAATGGTAAAACAACTTTTAAGACGAATTTTGGGTCGAGCGTCATTAGACTATGAAGAGTTAAATACTATCTTATGCGACTGTGAACAGATAATCAATTCTAGACCCATTTCATACGTGTCAGAAGATGTGAGAGATCCAGCCCCTTTGTCCCATTCAATGTTTTTACATGACTTGCCTTCTTCAGGAATTCCTGACATTGATGCAGTGGATGGCAATGAACTGAATAGGAGGGCTAAATATCGACAAAGATTGAGAGATGAATTGCGCAAGAGATTCCGCAATGAATATTTGGGGCAGTTACGTCAACGAACGGTAAAATAACTGAATGGCAAACAATTAGCTATTGGAGATGTTGTTCTTCTAGAAGACGCAAAGAAAAATTGTATTCACTGGCCTTTAGCAAGAGTGATCGAGATCTTTCCTGGTAAATATAAGGTTGTCAGAATAGCCAGGGTGAAGACTCAGTCTGGTGTTTTTCTTAAACCCGTACAGCGACTCTATCCACTTGAAATTCCCGCCAGTGAATTTAGGGTTCTGCAAGAGCCAGTAGTTGTTGAGAATACCACGTCAGATGATAGAACCATTCCACCAGAAACTGTAGGTATCCAGAACATCAAACCGGACAAAGGAAATCAACCCAGGGTCCCAAGCGATAGGTCACCGGTCGTATCCAGAGTTGGGCGTATGGTGAGACCCCCTAAGAGACTGAATATAACTACATTGAGCCTCTCCAAGACCGTCGGGTCTCAAGGTGGGAGAATGTTACAACTGGCAACAGCCAATCCTGATCTCTAGCGCCACCCAGCAGAGACTAAGCAGAAAGAACGAACTCTGGGATGAGTAAACACCGATATCCGTTGTTCTGTAATGTTAAAATAGATGTTAAGTAGTTAAGTGTAATTGTTTATGTAATATACGTGTGTTAAATATAATAATTAGAAAAGCAACGAGTAGTTTCTATGGTCTGGTCTGAATTAATTAGCGAACAGCATGATGGATAATAGAGTTCCAGAATATTTTCCACCCTCCCGAGACTAGACTCAAGATGCAGATCGAGAGCTGACTATATTTGAGGTAAGAACACCTTGTTTATTTTATCTAACGACCGAAGTCAGTGAAGATTTGCAATAATTTCTACTCCATGAAGTTTCAACTTTTGATACCGACAGAAATATTCGATACATGATCATACAGCTCTGTGACACACACCTCATGACAAGAATAATTGGAGGAGATCTTATAGCAATGGAGGCAAAATACCATCTTGCATGGTTGGTCCAGCTTAGAAATCGCTACAGAAGCCTCACTCGTGAGAGAAGTGTCGACCTCTACTTCTTTGGTTCGATTGTTCAGGACGTTAACGGTAGTAGATTTAGCACCACACGAGTAAATATTCACAATATTTTATTTTCGCTAACACATAAGCACTAAACTCAACTATCTACATAACTTATTTACATTTATATTTACAATTAACTAACTTCAGTCATCTCACTGTGATTGCTATCAAACAAAAACCTAGTGCGTCTTCGGAGTCACACTCCCACGCACGCTATCTGGTCTGCACAGCTCCTTCGAGCCAACACCAGCAGACTGGTCTAAAAACACCCCCAACGCCGACTGGCCATGAGAATTCCTCTCCGAGGGGTGCGTTCGCACAGGTTCATTCCCCCCCCCCCTACAGTGGTAGGGCGATAAGGCGAGGCGCGGCAGACACGACACATTCCCCAAGATGGTGGTTGCAGCTGCAATCTGTAAACACACGTCTGACAATTACCTGTCTGCCGCCCTTTACACACAATATTCAATTTACCAAAAATTCACAATAATAATAACTACAAATGACATGAATCCCAATAATAGTAAGCAAAATAAATATTCATAGCACTAAACATAATCTTAATCCTCTTATTAAGAGCTAAATCTCCAAAATCATCAATAGCTAAAGATACGCAGGTGAAATAAAATGAGATACGAATAATCAGAATGCACAACTTCATAACCATGAAATAACTAAAGATACACAGGTAAAATAAAATGAAATACGAATAATCAAAATGCACATCTTCATAACCATGAAATAACGAAAGATAACAAAATAACATCAATTAGAAATAAATGAAATGGACGTCTTACCTTACTGGACACCACACAAAACAGATATACCACATAATATCGACACTCGTTAAAATACTGCAACTAAGAAAGAGAAAAACATTATCAAAACACTACACATAAAGAATGGATATTTAAAAGAGTTCCACACTTATTCCATCATAACAGTTCGTAACTTCCGATAATTAGTCCTCGACTGGAAGGCACGACACAACATCTGCATTTGCTAGTTTCGCTCCTGGCCGATGAGCAATAGAGATCTCACAAAGTTTCGGAATTTTCTCTTTGGAAGGTAGCTTCGTGCACCTTAGACCACGGAATGTTCTCGGACACTCGTTTCTTAGTCAACTCCGTTGAGGCATGTACTATCTCGGAATAGTCGTACATGTAATCCCTATAATAATTACTCAAACCTAAAATACTTCCTAACTGTGTCTTCGTTTTGGGGATCTCAATTTTTCGATTGCCTCAAGTTTGCTTGGATAGAGCTGATGCCTCCCAGATCCAATCAGATGTCTCGAAAAATTTATATTTGCGCGTGCAAAATCGCACTTTTTAATGTTCACCGTAAATCCTAGATCTGCTAGTTTCTCCAGAATTATACCGTGGTGTTCCAAATGTTTTTCCCTATTAGAGGAATAAACTGCAATATCATCGATGTAAGCTTACAATATTGTTGGTGATCTGACAAAGCTGTGTTCACAACTCACTGAAACGTCGCTGCAGCATTCCTTAGCCCAAATAACATGACTTTCCATCGGTACTGGTATCGGAGAGTTTAAAATGATGTGAAACCCCTGCTCGCTTCTTCCAAAGGTATCTCCCAGTAACCTTACAAAATATCTAAAGATGTTATTAAATTAGCTTACCGATACTGTTAATCAGGTCAGTGACATTTTCCATGGGAAAATCGTCCTTCTTTGTTACCATGTTCAGGGATCTAAAGTCGATGCATAGTCTCATAGTACCGTCCTTTTTATTAACGCACACAACCGGATAAGCTATCTCTGCATCACTAGGTTGGATCAGGTCTAAGCGTTCGAGTTCTTTAATCTGATCATCTACTTTCGGTTTCAAAGTCTCTGGTATGCGATAAATATATGGTTTCTTCCTCACCTCACCTTCATTTAATCTTATTCTGTGCTGTCCAATCTTAGCGATTTGGATTTGCCCTGAAAATACTTTGGCATGTTTGCTAAGTATATTTATCAGCTCTTTCCTCATCCGAGCGTCTAAATTTTCTATATTTAAATCGGGGAGGGAGTCACACTTGCATCCCTCCCAAAAAATTTCTCCAAATTCCTGGTCTTCTTCAAAGGTAACTCCCACGGATTGAGAACGCGGGTAGTACTTTCTCATTTTATTAACATGTACGTATTGTACAGTTCCATCAACAAGTTTTACCCTGTACGAATGTTGTGAGCTATGCTCTACAACTTCACCCGGACCAGTCCAACGTGCATACAGCTTATTTGAGGTGTCTGGAATCAATAAGATCACTTGTTCACCTACCTCAAATTTCTTACACGACGAGCGTCGGTTGAAATAGGACTTTTGCTTTTCTCCTGCAATCAGGGATGCCTGTTCAGCGGCGGTCTCCAGATTGATTTTGAGCCTTTGTAAATGTCACGGATCCCCAATAGATGGCATCTGCTCCCTTCAAACGCTAACATCACCATGGTTACTCATGATTGAGGAGCCCTCTTGCGGTGACCTAGTTTCGAGATCGACGATCATTACGCTCAGCTAGAGAACTTGCTCTTATAAGAAAATCCCCCTAGTCAAAGGATAGTTGCAAAATCATTAAAATGCTCGGTGTCTACTGTAAACAAAATGATAAACGTTGATTTAAATCTTAAGAAAGCGAAAAAACGCAATGTGCATCGTCTTTTTCCAAATCATATCGCTGAACGCAGGACACGCTGCAGAATTCTATATGAGAAACACTTATCCAAAGAAAAATTTAAAACAACTGTCACAATAGATCAATCATGGGTGTATTTAAATGATTGCAACAAAAAAAGAGCCATTTATTATCATAAAAGGGGAGAAAAAAATGAGGAAAGAACTGATAAATATACTTAGCAAACATGCCAAAGTATTTTCAGGGTAAATCCAAATCGCTAAGATTGGACAGCACAGAATAAGATTAAATGAAGGTGAGGTGAGGAAGAAACCATATATTTATCGCATACCAGAGACTTTGAAACCGAAAGTAGATGATCAGATTAAAGAACTCGAACGCTTAGACCTGATCCAACCTAGTGATGCAGAGTACATGGTTCAAAGAATCGAAAGAAAGTTTTTCTAAGGGATTCATGATTGTTGCTGGTTTTTCTTATAATGGCTAGTTAAAAATAAAGAGAGTGGAAAAAAATGTCAAGATTAACTCCAAATACTATCAGGAACATATTTTATCGCCAATTTTTCTGAATGAAATACCATCGCTTTACCCACAGTGCCATCAATCTCTGAGACTCCATCAGGACAAAGCTAGCAGTCACACATCAAAATCCACTGTAAATTTCCTAAAAGAAATGGAACAAAAAACTGGTATCAAGGCCATACCCTTCACTGATATCCCTACTAAATCTCCCGATGTATCACCTATGGATTTTTGTGCTTTCGGACTTTTAAAATCTGCATTATCCAACGTCTGCACGCTAACCCAGACTTATAAAAAATTTATATAGAACACATGCAAGACTATATTGATAAGAACCAAGTCGAAATTGTCACGAATATATCTTGCAAAGGAACGAAACTCTATTATCTGCCACACCATGCATTTAAAAGACAGAAGAATGAAGAAACGAAATGGCGCATTGTGTTCGATGGATCTTCTCATACACCAGGAAATCCTTCCTTGAATGACGCCCTTGAACAATGCCCTAATTTACTACCAGAAATTTTGGCAACTTTATTACGATTCCGCCTTTACAAGAAAGCCATCACGAGCGACGGAATCAAGCTTTTTTGCAACTAAGTTTAACTGAAGAAGACAGAGACGCAACTCGGTTTTTATGGTTTGAAACAGAAACAAATCCAGATGGAAGAACAATCCTTAGAGACATACACTCAAGAGCCAAAACATTATGACCACCTGTCAATAACGAGTTGGCCCACCTTTGGCGCGCAACACAGCTTCAACCCGCCTTGGCATGGATGCCACAAGTCCTTGGTAGATGGCCGGAGACAGATTGTACCAGATGTTTAAGCAACGGTCACGCAAATCCGAGATATTGCTAATTGGTAGTCTTTGAACTCTGAGCTGCCGCCCCATGACATCCCAAATGTGTTCTATCGGATTGAGATCCGGTTAGTTAGGCGGCCAGGACATTAACTGGAATTCAGCATCATGTTCCTGGAACCACTCCAACACAATTTTAGCCTTGTGACACGGGGTGTTGTCCTGTTGGAACATTCCATTTCCAGCTGGAAAAACAGAGGCCATGTAAGGGTGCAACTGGTCCGCAAAGATGTTCAGATACCCTGTAGCATTCATGGTCTGCTCTACCACAACCACGGGTCCCAGAGACGCCCAAGAGAACGTCCCCCAAAGCATAATACAATATACAGTAGGTCATACACAGGCCGGGGCCTGTGTATGACCTACTGTACATTGAGGGAGCAACAGTTCGCCTGGAAGAGGGCGTATCCTGACACGGCCATCGGCGTGATGAATGACAAACCATGTGTCATCTGACCAGGCAACTCTCTCCCACTGATCCATGGACCAGTCGTGATGTTCCCGGGCCCAGCGCAGGCGCAGTTGGCGATGACGCTTGGTCAGCAAAGGCACACGAGTGGGACGTTTGCTGCGTAGCCCCATATCCAACAGTGTCCGCTGAACAGTGTGCTGCTATACTATTCTACTTGGCCCTGCATTGTATTGGGCTGTCAGCTGAGCCACTGTCTGGCTCCGGTTTTGCTTCACCATGCGATACAGTATCCGACGACCTTTTTCTTTGATAGCGTGTGGACGTCCAACGCCATGTCGTCTACTGCTGGTTTCACCGTCATTCATCCACTTTGCATAAGTACTAACAACTGTAGGTCGCGAACAACCCACGAGTCGTGCAGTTTCGGAAATACTTGTTCCGAGCCTTCGAGCCATTACAATCTGCTCTCTATCAAAGTCGCTTAGATCCGCAGCCTTTGCCATCACACACAGAAGTAAGTGAAAGAATGATTCTTCAGACTCTCCAGCAGCAGTTAAATACCACTTCCACCTGATCACGTGCCTTCCACGTCATCCAGGCGAATTCATTGCAAAATGTAGGGGTGGTCATAATGTTTTGGCTCTTGAGTGTAGATCTTACATACCGTTTTTCACGTCTACCCTTCGGATTAACATCAAGTCCTTTTATTTTATTAGCCACACTTCGCAAACTGGCTATAT
The DNA here is from genome assembly GCA_907164885.2 of Dolomedes plantarius. Classification (NCBI taxonomy): domain Eukaryota; kingdom Metazoa; phylum Arthropoda; class Arachnida; order Araneae; family Dolomedidae; genus Dolomedes; species Dolomedes plantarius. The sequence continues at coordinate 17,517,153 of OU015495.1, read as the reverse complement.
GCACTCAGATACATACCCTACTGCATCAAAATACCTCGAAAGGAACATTTTTATGGATGACTTAGCAATGGGGGTAGATACTAAAAATGACCCCATATCCCTTTATTACTAAATTCAACAGTTAATGTCAATCATCAACCTACCTTTGGCTAAATGGAACACGGATTCACAAAGACTGAAAGATATTTGGAAATATGAAAATGTAAAATTCAAGACAGAGACAGAAGTTTTAGGTGTCAATTGGAACACAGAAGAAGACACATTCCATCAAGACGTTAAAAATAGTGTCCATCAGTTCCGCGAAGAGACAACAACAAAGCGTTTACTTTTGCGATCAGTTTCCAAATTTTATGACCCTTTAGGTCTTTTCGCCCCAGCTTCAGTCGTGGGAAAAATTCTATTTCAGGATACCTGGCTTTGCGGAGTGCAAAGGGACGAGATTCTGCCTCCCGCAATAGAAATCTAGTGGCGTAAATGGGTTTCTGAACTACCGTTATTGAATAACATACGCATTCCAAGATGGATTGGAGTTTCTTACTCATCGGACGTTACTATACATGTGTTCTGCGACGCTTCAGAACGAGTGTACGGAGCGGCCCTGTATATACGCTTTACAGAGGATAATGTTACAAAGGTTAGAGTAGTGAGTAGTCGTAACCGACTTTGCCCTCTCAAAAATGTCACTATACCTCGTCTGGAACTATTGGCAGCCCTAATAGGTGCTTGTTTGCTTCACTACTTCTGCAAAGAAACTCAGTTAAGGGAACAAGGGACCTTCAATATCGTTCTTCTTTAATTTTCAATATTTTACTCTATACACCACATGAGTATAATTAATATTCTTTTCTACTACATTGAAAATACTCAGGATTCGAAAATAAGTATTTTGTGGAGAAATTAGACCTGTTTATCAAAAAATTCTTCAAAAATGATAGAATTTTTCAAAAGGCTCCATGCGTATTCATTTTCTTCTGATATCTTCCAAATTTCCCAGAATTGTTAATTGAAGTGTTTGTCACAAAACCGTGCATAATTCTTTGAAATTACAAATATTTTTCAAATTTATAGACCAAAAAATAAAGTAAAAACATAAAAAAATAACAGACAGAATAGAAAAAAAAATTTAAGACTTTAGATTTCTATAAAAAAAATTTAAATGCACATTTGTATTTATATACATATAGTAAACTCAAATTTAAAGACTTTAATTAATATAGAATAACTACAGAGCATTTTGAATAACGTTAGCATTTTTGAAAATTTTTGAAAAACAGTCATTATTCTGCAAAAAAATCCTTATTTTGAATTCTAAGGGTTTTTAATGCAGTAAAAAAGAAAATTAAATTTTCTCATTTTTTATATAGAGTTAAAAAATTCAAAATTAAGAAATTTGAGTTTGAAGGTCCCTTGTCCCCTTAAACTCAAATATTGCAACTCTCTGGAGTGATTCCACAGTCACTTTAAGTTGGATTAAAGGAGATCCCAATCGTTGGAAAACTTTTGTCTGCAATCGTATAACGGAAATCCATCACTGCACTACCCTAGCACAATGGAGATACTGTCCAAGTGCCCAGAATCCGGCATATCATCTATCACGAGGTACACTGCTGGCCACCCAAATTGCAACACCAAGAAAGACAAGAGATATCACAACAAAATTTATTTTGTAGATAACATGTTGACCAAGTATCAAATGATTAAATTTATAGACTTCTGTGAAGTGTGGTTCCTGCCAAAATCAGTAGCCAGAGTAGCCGCCATTGTTGGAGATCTGCTGTGGCAGCTGGGGATGGAATCTGGGTCAATCGTAGAGCAACCATGGAGCACATGTTTTCTATCGGCGAAAGATCTGGAGAGCGAGGCGGCCAGGGAAGCAATTCAATCTGGCGATTGACGAAGAACCGTTGGACAATGCGTGCCACGTGTGGTCGCGCATTATCCTGTTGAAATATGGCTGCGGGCAAGCCCTGAAGGTAAGGAAGGACAACTGGCTCCAACACCTCGGAGATGTAGCGCTGGCTGTTTAAAGTACTGGCAATGCGTACTAGAGATGTGCGAGAGTGATATCCAATACCGCCCCATACCATAATACCCGGTGCAGGACCAGTGTGGCGGTGCATAACGCAGCTGTTCAGCATCCTCTCTTCACGGTGTCTCCAGACTCGAATGCGACCATCGTGGTGTTGCAGACAGAAGCGTGACTCGTCAGTAAAGACAATTTCATTCCATTCTGCCGTCCACATCCTTCTGTCATCGCGCCATTGGAGGCGGAGACGTCTGTGGTTCTGCGTCAAGGGTAGACAAAGCAATGGACGTCTTACGGACAGACCACTCTGCTGTAAACGGCGTCGAATGGTACGCGCAGACACTGGATGATGCGTTACAGACTGCATGCGCTGTGCTATGGTTCTTGATGTGACTGAGCGATCCGTCACTGCCATGCTCACAATTTGCCTATCATCACGTGAAGTGGTACGCTGAGGTGGATGCGATCGAACACGCCGGTCCGTCGTACCCTCCTGCATCCAACGATCACATATCCGCATTACAGTTGTTTGGTTTCGTCCAACACGACTACCGATTTCCCTGAAAGATAATCCACAATCTCGGTAGGCCACTATCCTTCCTCTGTCGAACTCGGATACTTGATCAAAAGATGATCGCTGCTTTCGACGAGGCATAATTGATCGTTTTTTTTTTAAAAACCACAAGAAAAACACAATTGCCGAACTTGAAATCGTCGAAATCTCCAAGCCTTAAATAGCGCTTTGAAGTGGCGCCACAGGCGCGCGTGATGTGCGTCTGCGCTGAAATTCTAATCATATAGATATAGCGGAGGTTGCATATCTCACCTCCGCTAATGCATGTTGTAAATTTCATGTTATTTGCATGTTTCCTTCAGGGTGTTGCAATTACTGTGGCCAGCAGTGTATTTTTCCTGCAGAACTTACCACTTTGGAACTTTGGTGGAATGGCCCACAGTGGTTAACGCAATCCAAAGACGCTTGGCCTATTAAAAGTTTATCTACCAACGACCACCCATTAGCTGTACCTGAAGCACGTAAGCAAGAATCTCAATCCATTTGTACAACTACAATACAACCTGTGATAGCTATCTCTCGATTTAGTTCTTACGTGAAACTTATTCGTGGGACAGCATGGATTTTACGTTTCTTGTACAATTGAGGCGTTGAAAGGCAAAGTGGTGTAAGTCACATTTTCAACTTTTTTCATTTGGGGTCAAATATGTAATCTCCATGTTCAATTTATGGTGGAATTGTAAATAGTTATGATTTGCAATATTGTAATAATTGTTATGAATTTGTTCAGTTTATGGTGGAGTTTTTTGTAGTTTGGGCAGTTAAACTCTTTTGACTTACACCACTTGACTTAGTGACTTACACCACTTTGCCTTTCACCGCCTCAATCACAACAGCGCTAGGTCACAGCAGCGCTTATCATTAGATTTAACATCTGACGAATTGAAGAAGGCTAGAGATTACTGGATTCTTACTGTACAAAAACAGTGTTTACAGCTGAAATAGACGCTCTACAAAATGTTCGGGCATTACCCATAAAGTCAAAAATATCTTGTTTTAATCCTTTCCTTAAAGATAATCTTATTCGACTCGGAGGCAGATTACAGTTTGCTCCTATATCCTCGGAAACACGATACTCTTTGTTACTTGATGGTTCACACCCTTTTGTTCAACTTTGAATCATTTATACACATATTCGTCTACATGATTTAGGCGTAAGAGCGATTCTTTCTGAGCTTCGTTAAAATTTTTGGATCCTACGAGACCGAGAAGTCATCAAACGAGTGATTCATAATTGCTTACCCTGCAAGCTCTTAAAAGCGCCCCACGCTAACCAAATCGAAGCCCCTCTTCCTGCCGATAGATTTACACCATGAAGTCCATTCACCACTACTGGAATAGACTTCGCAGGCCCAGTATACGTCCGCACTTTCAAACCTTTTAACACAGCCTACATCGCACTCTTCACGTGTTCAACTACTCGAGCCTTGCATCTTGGGCTCGTCTCAGATCTGACCACAGACAAATTTCTGCTGTCATTACAAAGATTCGTTGGCCGACGAGGTCTCCCACATACCATTTATACCAATAACACCACTACCTTTCAATCCACCAACAAAGAATTCATCCTTTTATGGAATGCACTATCATCAACTCAGGTTCAACAGTTTTATGCCCATAACGGCATAAAATGGAAGTTTATTGTGCCACGGGCGGCTTGGTGGGGAGGTTGGTGGGAACGGTTAATAGGTTGAAAAAAACGATGCCTTCGAAAATCCCTTGGTCGTGCATTATTAAATGAAGAAAATCTTTCTACGGCATTGGTCGGAGTGAAAGCCGCCCTGAATAGCAGACCACTAGTGTATGAACAAGGAAATGATGACACCGAAGAAGCCTTGACTCCAGCTCATTTTCTAACCGGTAAAAAATTAACGATAGTGCCTTCAGATCCAGAGTCTACAAATATAAAACTTATACGACTTTATAAACAACAACAGGATTTACTGGAAACGTTTTGGAAAAGGTGGTCCAAAGAATATTTGTTACAATTACTCACCCACCAACAAGTGCGCAATATTCACAAGCGCACTCACGTCAGTATAAGAGATATTGTGCTATTACAGGAGGATGTGAGGCCATGTTATATATGGAAAAAGGCCCGTGTCGAAAGACTAATCAAAGGTCGTAATTGAGAAATTCGATCATGTGTGCTACGTGTCGATAGTAGGGAAATTACTAGACCTGTACAGCTGGTCATTCCTATTGAGGTTAACCAGGGTGGGGAGGATATCACGGATCCCCAATAGATGGCATCTGCTCCCTTGAAACGCTAACATCACCATGGTTACTCATGTTTGAGGAGCCCTCTTGCGGTGACATAGTTTCGAGATCGACGAGCATTACGCTCAGCTAGAGATCTTGCTCTGCTGTATATTGTTTCAATGTTGTACATTCTGTTTCGTGAATGTGAATAAATACGTTTTATATATATATAGCAAGTGTGAATAAATACAAGAAATACGCAATAGTAAATAATCTACTGCTGATTCAGTAAGAGTTATGGGAATATGAACTTCCTCAGCCCACGTCGATTTTAAAATGGCTAACGGGCCTTTAGCTTCTCTTCCATACATGAGTCGAAATGATAATAGTCCCGTTGAACAGTTGGGTACCTCTCTATAGGCTCACAATAAAAAGGGTAATTGTCTATCCCAAGTAGTAGGATCTTCTTTTATCATGTGATGTAGCATATTTTTGAGGACACCGTTCCACCTTTCCACTAAGCCGTTGCTAGCCGGATATCCCGGGGTCGATAAGCGTGGAGAACTACCGATTCTTTTCATTAATTCCTGTGTTAAACTCGATTCAAAGTTCGTAACACAGTCACTAGCAATAATGTTGGGGATTCCAGTGCGTGTAAAAACTTCCAGTAGAGCTTCACATGTGGCTTTTGTTGTTAGCGACCCTCGGAGGAATCGCCTCAGACCAGCGAGTATGTTGGTCCATTAAACATAATATATATAGGTGACCCCTACCCGAAGGTGGTTGAATGGGTCCGATGATATCAATATTCACGACTTCGAAGGGTAAATCGGGCCTTGCCACCGCAGTGATCGGAGCCCTATCTGTGACCTTGCTAACTTTCCTAGGCTGACAATCTTTACAGGTCTTACAATAATCGGCTATATCCTTTGCCATCTCCGGCCAAAATAAATTGTATCTTATTCTCTCCTTTGTTTTTCGTACACCCATATGGCTGCCGAAAACAGATTCATGTGCTAAACGCAACACTTTACTTCTGTCGTAAGGCAATACCAGCTGCATCACTGTTTCTCCTAATATTCTATCATGATGGAAAATGAGCCCGTTAATCAACACAAAATTCTCTTTCTGTCGTTTTAAATTCCCCCCTAACGGATTCTAAAGAGCCGCATTTTTCTTGCTCTTCTCTCAGTTTTGCCGATTCTGTGCTGGCATTTTTGTTTCTCTATCGTCACTCGCTAGTAGGCAGTTTAAAATTTCTTGGTCATTATCTCCTGACTCTATCTCAAAACATACAGTGCGAGGTTTCCCCTACGTATTCCGTTGACCCCTTTCACCCCTGGGTGAAGGGTCGCTGTTTTCCCCCTCGCAGGGCACTGCCCGTTCCTCAGCAGGAGGTGGTCTTGTTTCCCCATCCTCGACCCAGCTGTGTTCGCCGGCATTCACAAGCAACTGGTAAATACTGGGAGGTAGGAGACATGCGACGTTCAATTTATCGGTGGCGGCGAATAATATTTGTATGGGATGGAAGTTCCTATTCCCATACTTGTTTGTGTGTAGACTAATTGGCACCTTGCAGATTTTTGCCTCGATTTCCTCTCCAAAATCTGAGGCGAGAACTATTCTTCCATTCGGTTCAGTATTCGGCACGTATGATGCATGCAAGAGAGGAATTTGTGATCCGCTATCCAATATCGTTTTAATTTGGTGTTCATTGATCAGAAGGTCTACATACTCCAAAGATTGGATCGAGATTTTTGTTTGGAAATATTTAGCTTCCACCTTTGTTGCTAACGGCTCGGCGCAACTATTTTGATGTTTGTCTGGTACGGTTTTGGCATAATGCGAACTTCCCGAATATTGTCGTTTCTTCCCACAATCGCGTGCTAGGTGTGTATTTGAGCCACACACATACAAATCTTTGCTTCTATATTTCGAAAAGGTTTCAACCTTTCTAACATTTCATTCCGCGTATGAGGTGGTATATATTTCCCCGTAGGTGCTGTGCCGACATGCTCTGTTGTATTTCGCGGGTAATTTAAATCGGGGTAGGCTTGTTTATGCAACGTTTTCCCCCGAAATACGTAAAACATATCGCCATTCCTTTCCGAGTTCTATCGGTCTAAACCACCTATCACCTTGTCGAACACCTATGTGAGTTTGCGTTTCTTGATCGAGTATGGAAAACAATTTATCCGCAACCATCAAATCGCATACACTTTTGTAATCTTCGCAGTTTCTTAGATTTAAATAATATTGAAAGGTAGTTCTTAGCCGCGACGCGAATTGCGCATGGGTCTCCATTGAAGATCGCTTCGCCCGTTTAAAATTTTCCAAACAAATTTGTGCGGTTGGTTCGAACTCTCGCAACACTATTGCCTTTAACGCTTCATAATTTTTAATTCCTTCGTCATTAATGTAAATTAAGATGTTTGCTGCTTTCTCACCCAATAGATTTATTAAAAACTTCTGCTTTATGTTCTTCCGCTACTTTTTTGTTGCAAAAGCACGTTCTAACGAGGCGAAAAATAGATTCCGCAATTCGGGTTTATTGGGATAGGGAACGGTCAATGCTTTAACGCTTTTAATAATATTTATTAGAGATCTATCCTCGTTATTGTTTTGCTATTCACTGCATTTATGTTCGTTCTTTGGGCCCTTATTATCTCTAATTCCTTTTCATGTTGTCGATCTTTATGCTTTTCCCTATCATCTACCATGGTAATTAGGAGCTGTTTAACAAATTCTGCATCCTTATTATACTCCTCCGAGTTTATAATTAATTGTTTCAGCTCAAATATTCTTAAATTCGGGGTTATTTCTGCCCCAGTCTTCGGCGACTACTCTTAAATCTTCTTTTTTTAGTCCTTTGATATTCCACATCTTATTTGAAATGATTTAACTGATCCCCCAAAACAGAAATATTCAAAGCTTCTCACCTACACTGATGACTCGATGAAAAAGCCAGGTGTCGTTTGCGACAGCGTCAACCTCTACTTCTTTGGTTCGATTGTTCAGGAGTTAACGGTAGCAGATTTAGCAACACACGAGTAAATATTGACAATATTTTATTTTCGCTAATACATAACGGTAGCACTTAACTATCTACATAACTTATTTACATTTATATTTACAATTAACTAACTACTTCAGTCATCTCACTATGACTGCTATCAAACAAAAACTTAGTGCGTCTTCGGAGTCACACTCCCACGCACGCTATCTGGTCTGCACAGCTCGAGCCAACACCAGCAGACTGCTCTCAAAACACACCAACGCCGACTGCCCTGAGATTTCCTCTCTGACGGTGTCATCCCCCCTTACAGTGGTAGGACGATAAAGCGAGGCGCGGCAGACACGACAATAAGCCTAAAAGAAGAAAACACAGGTGAAAAAAATGAATGAGTGTCGGTCATTTGTAGAACTTACTAGTTACATTAGTACATCAGTGAAGTCTGGTATCCTCCTTTTCAAAGCATATGAGATCCACTCTATGTATATAAATCGTCTTGAAGAACTAGGCATCAAGAAAAAAATCAATTACATCAGAACATTTCCCAGATGCCCAAGAGCAGTTTGATGGGAGACACGCTGTAATTATATTCAATGAAGGTTTGAGAAATATGTTGAGGGAAGCTTTGAAGATTCGAGACTTCTCAGAAGAGTCTGTTATCCTGTCCAAAGCAGCAGCAATAGTCAGAAAAGATATCATGAGTCTCCAAGGTTTCAAATTTAGTAGCTGCTTCCCAGCACAATGCCAAGAAAACTCACTGCCTGCAAGTCTTAAGTCGCTTGTTTCTATGATGTTACATCGTTCAAACTTGCAAGATCAAGACAAACGTGACTCTCAGGCATGCTTAACCATTGGCCAATGCATCTTTTACAACACAAAGAAAAAAATGTCTCATACTGCTCCGAAGACATGACACAGTAAGGAACGTGAGCCACCCTTCCCGATCTATGTCGGCATCAATGTTCACGCAGTTACCAGAAGTAAGAAACTCATCCAGAAATTATATCACATGGGCATTTGCATTTCATATGACAGGACTCTAAAGATTGAAGACTGGATAGGCACTTCTTCCTGTGAACGCTTTGAAGAAAATGGAGTGGTGTCTCCTGCTTGTCTCCGTAAAGGGTTGTTTACTATTGGTGCCCTTAACAATATAGACTACAACCCAAGCTCAACTACATCATTGTCCTTATTCCACACGACTGACTGTTGTTCTATATAATAAAACCACTCCTCTCAGAAGTATCAACGAGATAAGAAAGGAACTTTCCTGTCAGAAGAATCGAACAATGGGCAAACTTCCACCGACTGAGGATGGTCTTCTACAACATGTCGGAAGGGCAGTTTATCTAGCAGGTATTTAGACGAAAAACACAGCACACAAACACAGCAAGTGATTCTCTCTCCGCAGGAGTTTGCTTCGAATAAAGTTTCAGTCATGGGTACCAGTTTGAATGACAATTCCAGAGGTTTCCCGATCATGCAGGGAATTGATTAAATGTTCCTGCATAGGAGACTGCAACAACTGCACACGTGGGAAAGTCAATCTGGACTGCTCAGCACTTTTGCAAGTGCAAATGTAATTTGCAAGTGTAATATATTGTTGCATACAGAAATCCATTGAATTAATAGCTATAAATATTTTTTGTTTGTTTTGGGAACACTTACTAGCGTTATATTTGTACTTATAAATTACTGTAATAAATGATATGGATATATTTTATTGTATTTTATTTAATATGTAGACTACCCTAAGTTCGATTTGTAGTGTACTTAGTTGGCTTAAAGCTGTAATTGAAAATTAACAGTAAAATAGATTGTGTTAAAAGTGATATTTTGTCGTATTTGTCGGCCATTTTGGATTTTAGTGCCGTACATGAAAATTTTTAGAAATTCCAGAGGGCTCCTAGGCTAACATTTATTAGTATACCGTAAGGTACCTTCATACCAAATTTGGTACTTTTATCCACCAGGTAACGATAATTTCATTAAGCCACCGGATTATTAAGGGTAAAGCCTAACCAAGGGTTCCTTAACATTTCTGTTGTGAGAAAGAACGGAAGCGAAGTTATCTCGCGAGTTAGCCTCGTAACCAGGGAGTATTCTGAATGTTATCCTTTTCTATGTCAGCTAGTTTTTGATGTTCGTAATGTAACAAATAGTTTTGTGTTGTGCGAAATAGACTGAGTGAGTATGAGTAATTCAATCATTATTACTCATGCATACTCAGGCCTGGACTGGCTCCTTCGGGGTCCCTCGGCTAGAGAGGGTTACCAGGGGGGGGGGTCTCCTCCCACAGAGAATTTTTGAAAATCACATGCCTGAAAACCCCATTTTCCGCTATTTTGGCACTTGGAAAGTATTTGAGTAAAGGGAGGATCTTTTTCAAAAGTTAAGCTATTCTGTTGTAGTTTACGTACGTTTGTAATACATTTTTATATTATTTTTATTATATCTAATCTTTTTACAGACGAGAAAAAATAGTAATCAATTACAAGGGGTTTATGACTTGAAATTGAGAGTGAGAAACATTTTTAGATTTAGGCAACTTAACCTATGCTAAAGCCGTCATCCAAATCCTACTGCAATACCTCCATAAAAAATAAAAACAAGAATTTAGGAAAACACTAATGAGCAAGTCAAGCATAATATGTAAAGAAAAAAAGTTGCATTTTACTAAAATCAAAAGGAAAATGATAGATGATACAAATGAATTATTTTTTAATTTATATTAAGAAGTAACCTAACCTAACAACGTTTTGGCCAGTTCTTCACTAGTCCAACGATTTCATCTATAATTAAATTTTTACTTAAATTATAAAATAAGTCTCTTCCTACATTAATAAATAGGAGATTAGACATAAGGTCTTGGCTTAAAGTAAACCTAAGTCGATTTTTAATGATTTTAAGTTTAAAAAACACCCTTTTACAGGGGACTTAAGGTATAATTAGAACAAATTTGTAAGCTATATACAGGTGGGTAAACAGTCCAGATTGTGAGAATTGGAAACCAACAGAAAAGGCGCTCGACAAACACTGAAAACATTATTTCTTATCAGAGAAGTATCCATAAATATCTTCTTCAGAATCAGATTCAGATTCTAAATCGTCCTTTTCACAGTTTTTTTCAGTTTCATTTATCTTGTCTTGTTTTTTTTTCTCTTTCATTTTCGTTCTCAATTTTTGCAGTTGTTATAAAACTTTTGCATTGATCTGCAAACTGTTTCAGCTCAACTAATAATCGACTTCTTTCAATTTTACAAAGCTCGGAAATGCTGCAAAGGACATCCGTAGGAAAACTTATCAAGCTTTTCGATTTCATGAAATTTCTTTAGGTCTAACCAGAAACAATCTTTCAAAATTTTCTTTGAGGTCCTTTTTTCCTTGAAATCTACTTCCACTTCTACATCAATCTTTTAATCTTCTAAACTGCTATTAACTGTACTAGCATAATATTTTGTTTTTTAATACAGAACCTCAAAGTATTTATCTCTCCTTTTATCGCTTACTTGTTGAAGCAGCGTCTGTACCAAGTTCCAGGTGGTAGAATAGTCAATGATTTTGCTTTGTAAATATTTTGAAACAGGAGATGTAACCATAAATAAATCTAGTAAAACAATAGACATAAATAGGTTCACAAATTTGGACTATTGACTGGTCAAATTTCTTGACATAAACTTTGATTTACATTCAAAACTTCGAATTGATTTTTCTTTTAAAATAGCAATAAAATTGAATAGCTTCCCTGGGTTTACACTTTCCTCACTCCTTAACAACTCTTCGTCAACAATTGAAGAAAGACCTTTGTGTTTGCTCCACCACCTTGTGGCTCCTATATTTTGCAACCTATACAGTTTTTCATGAGCAATATGTTTTCTTTTTGTTTCTCTCTCTCTCCCATACGGCCATTCTTTTGTAAGATGAGCTTGTAAAAACAGTAGATTCTTCCATAGATCTAAATAAGTTTTCTGCTTGGAGCAACTTTGTTGTTGAATCAGCCACTACTAAGTACGTGTCCCATACAGTGAGTGTAAATTAGATCTTTTTTCTATTTTGAACCGAGCTTGTAGACCGTTATAACATCCTTTCATATTGTTAGCTCCGTCAAATGAACACGCAGTAATATTTGATGTTGCAATGCCACACTTGGCTAATTCTGATTTTTTATGTTCGTAAAAATCAAGCCCACTTGAATCATCAACTACTGTTACTTTTAAAAGTCTTTCATATATCTTTCCTTGAACGACATAACATTTATTCCCAGAAACCGAATATCGAATAAAAAAACTGACTTTGCGACCTCGTTCGGAGTCTGCATCTACTCCTGGCACCGAATTGCCAACTGGTCCACAAGAGCTACATCTTGGCTACTATCTACCATCACGCTGTACATTATGCTAGCGCGAAGGTCTTTGAAAATAATATTACTGCCCATCGAACAAATTACTTTGATTAGCTTGTTAATAAAGGTTTTTGACTAAAATGTCGCCAGAGAGACTTGTTCAATCGGTCTTTTAGTTAACTTTCCTGTAGTTTTTCTTGTGTTAATTATTTTAATTCTGTGCTTTTGGCTATCTTCAATACACTTTCTGACATGATTTTGTAAAATCCCATCATAATTTGCAACCAACATGACCAGTTCAAGAAAATTACCATGATTTTTTATAGAGTCCAGTGTATAAGTCCCTTCTGTTTTATCGTCTCTCTATGTAGTGCAACGCCTCCCAAGAAACAAAGCTCTATCAATTACACGTTGAACAACCAATCTTCTGGTGTGAACTTCTGTTTCTCGCTGTTTGGTCTGGTTACCAGTCAGAAGAGTTGAAACCTTTTTGGCTTTGAAAAGCTGCCTTAGCCGCGAGTTCATGATAACGAGAATCTTCATGAATCTCAACGGATTTATTAACATGCTTAGGAGAAACGTCATGTCCGGTAATAAATGAAGAATGTCTATTACCTTTACCTCCAAAGGCCATACAGCAGGAGCAATACACTTGGCTGCTCCTGCTGTATGGCCCTCCTTCTGTTAAGCCGAACCGAATATGATAGCCATTTTCTATGTATTTTTTCGCCATTCGGCAAAAGTCGGTAATAAAGTTTTGAAGAGTCGAATGGCAGTTTAGTTTTTTTTCCTTCACTAACTTGAATTAGGTGCTTCTAAAAGCTTTTTTAATTCCGATAGGGTCATTTTCGTTGGGGCAGATGAAACATCCAAGCTGTTGGGTAACCGCATCAGGATTTCTTTTGGTAGGTTTCGTCATCATCATTGTCTGTGTCAGAGCTTGAATTGGTTCTTGATGAATCACTGTCGAGAGAAAACGACGTTTCTGATGGACGATCTAAAAATGACTGATTGCAAGCAGGCGTAGTTCTTTCCCTCTCTATCCACAAGACGAGGTGCCAAGAGTAGATGAAGGAAGTGAAATTCGATATTCGGTTTCAGGGAATAAATGTTATCAATTTAGACAAACAATACATCTTTGTCATTAAAACTCAAAATTTATTTATTGCACAGTAGTACTAAACATAGTACCACTTTACATTAATATTATAATGCAAAAATTAAGAATTTAAAAAACGAAATAAACGTTAATCACACGTTAGTCAAAAGTTAATCACAGATTTGATGCGCTAAAAATATGTCCCAATAAAAAGAGAGCTAAGATGTTTAGTTAGGAAGTTATGAGTCAATAACCAACTTGTTTAGAACTGTCCCAAACGAATCAACTCTTCGGAGATGAGCTGCCATGTTGGACCGAAGGGACAGTCGCATTTACCACTCGCTAAATTTAATTTTTAATATACAAAATTTTAATTAGTATTTTTTTAATCCCGTCCGGATTAGCCGGATATCTGGACAACTAGGGTCCGGATTAGGGGGACTCTACTGTACTTATGAGCTAATAAACTAATTCCAACTTTCTTACCTGCATTTCATGTATCATCGTGACTCATAGGCGACTGAGAAGTGAAACTAGTTAACCAAGTATTTAAACTTTTGGAGCTTTTTTCAACGTCCAAAGATTTTCTCTTCTTTTCTTTCCTTTTCGTGGTGCCAATTTGATACACAGGTTTCATGTCGACGCAACTGACTAGTGCACTAACAACTGACTGAGACAGTGGCGTAGCGAGCATAACTGGCGCCCGGGGCATGATAGACCACCTTGTTCCCCCTCTCGCTATGCCACTGGACTGAGAGGTAGGATGAAAACCGCCAAACTGTTTGAAACAACTGTTTTTCACTAAACAGCGAACAGACTGTTTTTCTGAACCAGCCCGAACACTTGAATCAGACTTCCTGTTTTCTAATCTCAACTATTCTAAGGTCACAACAGAACTTAATAGAAAAGAACAAAGGTAAACTGGTAATGTTTTAACTGTTTTTAGTTTTTCTTCCCTTCTCGATCCGGGCTCTATCGACTCTTCTCGTTCTTGAACGGAAACAACAGTTCACCACAAAGAAAACCGACAACTTACTCTTCTCTCAAACAATAAAATTGTCCATTTATTTCAATTAAGACTGATTTTAGATCCTAATAAGAACTCAGGTAATTTAACATATTTTTAAAATTATGGAAACTTTTAAATATTTGTAGAATGTATCTGGAATCCAGGTAAGACACTTCAACAAAAAGTTTTCCGCTTTAGTATAAAATATATAAAACTATTTTTATTTCTGAATAAAAACGTGAAAATATATTAATTGGTTATAGATGAAATTTTTTTTTTTTAATTTCTCATTTTTCCGTTCCTAAATTATAAAGTTCAACTGCAATAAAATGAACTTATTTGTTTGCGTTTCTGTTACAACAGAACAGAAAACAGACAAGACTGGGATACCGAGTCTGGACTTCCAATTTCTTGTTTTCGTCAACCTGGTTTTTCCAAGCAGTTGTTGCAATTCAACAAGCAGTTCATTTGTATTTTGTAAAAACAGCGATGCGACAGTCGTTTCCCTTCACCAGCGACACGTTGCCACACGCCGGAGGCAAAACGTATGCAGACTGACTGTTCTGCTGTGCTAAGAGAAAACATTAAACTGGCGTTTTAACAACAGCTTTGTACACGCGTAATCTTCCTGGGAAAAAGTAAATTGACTCTAGTGCAACTAATTATAAAGTAGTGTAGTTAATAAAGTACCTGAGTAATAAAAAATACAGACCACTTTTTTGGGGGCCCCCAAACATGAACCGTTTTTTGGGGACCCAAGTATAAACCACTTTTTTAGGCCCCTTGGGTCGGGGGCCCTCGGCGATAGCCGACCAAAGCCAGTCCGGGCCTGTACATACTCATATTTCAGTCATCTGTGATTAATTGAGTTATTACTTTAATAATTGAGCTTATTCGTTAGACAAGACTCTCACTGTTTACTTAGGTGATATTTAATTTAGTTTTAAAAAATCTGCAGAACAATCTAAGCATCTGTGGAACAATTTCCAAGACAAAAAAAAACAAGGGTAATTTCTGAAATATTAGGTAGAAAATGGCGGTAAGTGTCAATAGTTTTCCCCTTCAAAATTTTAATCAAATTGAGATTTTTTTTTTAAAGGGAATTTTTTTAACCGTGTTCAGTCGAAAGGAATCGTTAAAAAACGGAATTTTTCTTTTTCTTGACCATGTAAAAACATAATTGGGTGTATCCTAAATCCGACACGTATTTTGTGGTATTTTTATTTCTTTTTGTAACCATCAAGGAGTATAGAATCTGTGAGAGGAAAACTCCCGAGGCCATTGTACATATTAATGTTTAGTTTTATACCTGCATTTTAGAACAACCAAGTAGCCACTCAACTAAAACACGCAGCAGGCAACGTTAAATACTGAATGAAATATGAGTTGCATCGCAATAAACTGGGTGAAAAAAATATGTTGAGAAATGGGATTAATTAGAGAAGACTATCCACACTGTAATCCAAAAGTTGGATGTTCTTTTAGGTCAAATCTGCGTTCATGAGACAAACGAAACAGCCCTTACGCGGGTTTCTCATAGCTACTGCTCCAGGAAAATGGTACTTCCTTCAATAACCTCCAGAAAGATTTTGCCTTTCTTATTCAAAGCTACAGACGGCCTTCTATGAATTTCGCAGATGGTATTGTGGGAATTCGACCTATCGAACATTTATCATAAGTTGATTTAATTTTCTTTTTTGTACAGATAGCATTACAAGAACGAGTCTTTTCGGGTCTTCACTTATTATTCATCTGTACTCCCCCACCCCACCACATAATCTCTATATATTATTTCTAAAAGCTTTTTTTCTTTTTTTTCGGCTTTATCTCTTTTTTCGCCCTTCATACTTAATCAAAATTGATAAATGATGTACCATTTAAAATATTAAGATCTCTGTTTCCTGCGAATTGTTAATTTAGATTAGATATACACATCTTATTGTTTGTTTAAAAATCGAAGTATAAGCATTATAAACAATTTCTTACCCTAGATGTCGCACGCGCTAGCTTTTTTTATTTTACCATTATATCAATCGCACTGAACTTTTAAATTTGAAAATCGTTTGCTTTTATTATTATTCTGTGATTTCATTAAAAACATATCTTATTAAAAACAATTTTTATTTTAAATTCCATATAAGCAAGTTAATTTTTATTAAAAATATAAATGTATGTATAACACAAAAGGAAAAGAAACAAAAAATATTGTTTTCATTTAATGTGACATTAATTTAATAAATTTCTTCCTCATCACTGCTAACTACAATCAAACGAGAACATGTTTTCGGTTGAACGATGTCACCTTCGCTTTCAGAACCTTTTTCTTCATCTAGATTTTCTTACACCTTCTATCCCCTTTAAAAAATCTGTAATTTTAGTTTTTTTTGCTGGTTCTTACGAGGTCGTTGTAGATTTCATGGTATGGAGATAGACAATTTTGCAGCTCCCTTTTGAATTTTCGACTTCTTTCAGCGGAAGAGTCTGCATTCAAGAAAAATGATTCAAGATGTTCGGCTAAGCTTAGGCCTTCTTACAATTTCATAGAGTTATAAATGAATAAATTATAATTTGTTTATACATTTTCATGTAAAGCTACTATAGTTCATTGTTCCTTCCCGTCATTATTTCAAGGTAATTTTGTTTTTAAATGTGTTAAACAAAAATCATGTTATCCAGTGCTATAGAAGTACAGTGTTGTACAAAGGTTTTCGCAATTTTTTGATCGTGTTAGAGCGAAGCCGTGTTACAGGTTGCAGTGCTATGCGAGGGTTTCCGCAATTTATCCTATCGTGTTAGAGAGAAACCGTGTTGTAAGATGCCGTGCTGTAGGAGGGTTACCTGTATATAATCCGAATCTATCTCCATGCGTACTACGTGATCTCAAGTGTTTATATTTTTGTTCCCAACAGATCTTTTTCTTTCTTTTCATTGATTTTCAATAATGGGAACACAATACACATGATACAATATGTATCATTGCCCTACAAGCTGACATCAGATCTACATACAAGGAAAATCGATTCACTTCACTTTCCCAGTGATGGGTTCCATAATTTTGTTTGGCCATCGAACGGTCAGTAATTTATTTCTGATGCCAATCCGATTGAATCCATACTCTAACGTAAATGGTTGCCATCCAAACAAGGAAGCAACGTTGCTTCATCACAAATATAATTGGGGGGAAAATAAAATTAGAAAAGTAGAAAGCCCACGTCCTACAGTTCAAATACTTTCACGAAGATTCAGAATTGAATGCCATCAGTGTAAGAAAATCTGTAGCAGGTAGACCAAAAGGTCTGGAAAAAGTAGACTACCCTTTGTCATACGAGAGGAAATAGGATGCACCTTGTTCAGAATAGCATCCTTTTGTTCTATGAGGTAGTTGTGCACCCCGACTAATGAGTTATTCAGAGAGAGAGAGCGAGAGAGAGAGAGGACCATTATACCAGTTTAAATAAATACAGTCCACGAGTGCTGGTGGATTTTTCCTGAGCCGCGACGACAGACCTGCTGAAATTAATTCCTCCTATTAAATATGATTGTTACACTGCTGGCCATTAAAATTGTAACACCAGGAAAGAAAGCAAACAGCAAAACTTTATTTATTGAACGTATACAGCATAGTAGGAAGAAAACACGATTAAATTTGTAGGAAATTTGTAGGAAATGACCCTACTGATCCCATCGATTCCATAGTCCCATGACAGTCGTTGGATTCCGACCAATGTGACTGGTTGAACCCACTCATATAGATGGCGCTGCTAGCGCAGATTTGAAGGCTTTGTGATCAGAGACCTTCTGGATAACGAATGAGAAACACGTACTATGTACGAGTGATGTGAATATTAAATATTTGTTATGTTTTATTTGATTGTCATCGATGTGTGAGATACCACAGATTTATACCACTGAACCAACCACAGATTTGAATCATCGATGCTGATACCATTTTTGGTGCATCGGCCGGGAAAGTGATTGATATCATCGCGACATTGAATCCAGGTAAGAGAAATTTTTATTGAAACTGAATTATACCTGGATAGAAAAATAAAAATTACAGATGAACTTTCAAAATTAAAGATGAAACGTACAACGGTACGTTCTATGTTGACAAAATTGATTAATAAAATTGAGATATCGATCAACAACGAAGTTGAAACTGTTGATCAATTTGAAGCATTTTTAGAACAATTAATCGAAAAAGAAAGTAATTTGAATTCTTTAAATGGAGATATTGAAGAAATTTTAATTGTTACGATTTCTAAAGACATGGAAGCTTCGGAAGAAATCAAAGAAAAAGTAATATTTTGGAAATCGAAACTTAGTTTTAGAACTAAGAAAATGAATTCTAATTCTATCCAAGTTGATACAGTTTCACGAAATACTCAATTGAATGATTCTGATAATTTTGATTTTGTAAATATAAATTTACCGAAATTGCATATAAATAAGTATTCTGGGAATTATGCAACATGGTTAGATTTTTATAACTTGCTTGAAAGCTCTATTCATAATAATGCGAAACTAAGTAAAGTTGATAAATTTAATTACCTGAAATCATATTTGTGTGGTAATGCGCTTTCTTGCATTAACGGATTTGCAATTTCTGATGAGAATTATGACAAAGCTCTTTATTTTTTAAAGGATAGTTTGGAAATAAAACCATGTTGATTAATGCTTATTTAAGGGATCTATTGAATTCACCTATCTATCACCTGATCTATCACCTGTTAAAAATCCTAATGATGTTATGAGTTTGAAAAATTTGTATGACAACGCAGAAACACAAATTAGAAGTCTCGAAAGTTTGGGAATAAAGGGGGAATCATATTCAAATTTATTAACCCCCATTTTAATGAAGTTAATTCTTTCAGAATTTGTTTTGGAATTTAATCGTACTCAAAATGATAAAGAATTCGATTTAAATGCTCTTTTGCAATTCCTTGATTCGGAAATTCGAAGCCGAGAACGATCATTTCAAATTAATAGTCATAAACCATTGAATCAAAAACAAAATTTTTTTCCTTCACAAGAGAGAATAAAAAATTAAAATTCCCTTTCTGTTAGATATAACGACAAGCTGCAGCGGAAAACAGAGCAGGTAGCTTTTTCAACATCTGTGAAGGAATCACTGGCGACCGGAAATTGTCTGTTTTGTAATAGAACAACGCATAAATTAGAATTTTGTGATACTTTTAATGCTAAGGAAACATAAACATTTTAAAAGGGAAGGGAATATGTTATTTATGTTTGAAACCCCGTCACCCTGCATTCGAGTGTCTGAAAAAGGATTTATGCCCTCTGTGCGGTGGATCTCATCACATTGCCATATGTTTTCGAAATCAAAACAGTTCTACTGTGAAACTGGAAACGAATAGTTTAGTTTCGGTAGTTTTTAAAAGAAAAACAAATCGTTCATTATTACAAACGTGCGCTGCGTTAGTTGATGGCAATAATAAAGAATAAATTATAAAGCTCTTTCTCGATAACGGAAGTCAGAAAAGTTTCGTTTTAAGAAGTATTTCTGAAAAATTTAACTTTCCTATTGTTAGAAAGGAGAACCTTTCTATTTGCTCATTCGGGTATAAGGAAACAGAATCGAAGACATTTAATGTAATTAAAACTAGATTGAAAAATAGAGACGACCCGAATTTATATATAGAAATAGAAGCGCTAGAAATTGAACGTTTATCGGTACACATTTACCCACCCCTGATAAAAATATTGATAAAAAATTTAGGTATTTGAAAAATGTACAAATGGCTGATTGTTATGAGTTTAACAATAAATACATATCGAGTCTAATTGGGGGAGACTTTTCTATCAGGTAGTTACTGGAAGAATTACACGCCTAAACAAAACTCTTGTAGCAGTCGAAACATTGTTTGGGTGGTCCTTACTGGGGCGAGTCACAGATTGTGAAGAACAAATCGTAAAGAGTGTTATAGTCAACGAAGATAATATATCTAAACATCTCAGTGAATTTTGGAACTTAGAAAATCTGGGCATAGAGGCAGAGGAATTTGGTTACAAAAATATTGATAAAGATTTAATGTTTGAATTTGAAGCTGAAATTTCGTACCAAAATAAGCGGTACAAGGTTAAGTTTCATTGGAAACCAAATATGAAAACATTGTTAGGAAATAATGAACAAACGGCAAGGAATAGATTTGTGAAATTGAGAACATCTTTTAAAAATGATCCTTCCTTATTTTATGAATACAGATCAGTTCTAAAATATTATCTTTCCGAGAATATTATAGAGCGTGTTCCAGAAGAGGAAGAAAATACTCAGCAAAATACATTTTATCTGCCACATAGAGCAGTGATTCGTACTGATAAAATTACGAGCAAATTACGAATCGTGTTTGATGCAACATCGCATTCGAAAGTGCAACTTTCCTTGAATGACTTGTAAAATATTTCGAGGAAAGCGGGGACCTTGAGGGAGGGTCACGTGGTCAGGATCACTGACACCTCCCCTCGCGTTCGCTGGGCGTAGCGTCACCCCAAGTATTCTCCTGTAGTCCTTGTCTTGTGGAGCTATGCGAATTGTTGCGTAGAATAATCTCTCCGTGTTGAGATTTTGTGAGCACATCTTGGTGCTATATTTCTAATGCCCATGGCAACTTAACTTGTTATCATGCCCATGGCAACTTAACTTGTTGTACATATCTTGTTGTACATATATCTGTATATATATTATACTTTAGGACTATTTAATAAAACTCTTTTTAGTTACCAAGAGTTTGTCATCATGCTTCGTGAAATTTTCCTATAGTGTAGTAGTATACAGCACTGTCTTCTTTTTTATGACTGTTTACATGCAGGACTTAATCTTTTACCAAACTTATTTCTCCTTTTGATCAAATTTAGAACAAACCCGATTGCATTTGTTGCCGATATAAAAATGACCTTTTTAATGATTGAAATAGACGAAAGTGAGAGGGATTTCACAGGATTTTACTGGGATAAAGATACAGGAACCGATAATAAAAACAAGAAGTTTGAATTGTTCCGAATGACGGGTGTTTTATTTGGAGTGAAATCAAGTCCATTCCTCCTTGCAGCTACAATAAAACATCATCTGGAAAAATACGCAGATACATTTCTTCTAACTACTAAGCATCTTAGCCAATCGCTCTATGTTGATGATTTCCTGAGTGGTGAGGTCAGTGTCAAGCAAGCTTTGACAACCTGTAAAGAAAGTGTACAGATTTTTAGAGACGCAAGCATGGATCTTCGGAAATGGAGAACTAACTCTCCCGAACTAAGTCAAGAGTTGAAGAATTTAAAATTTGACGTAGATGAATATGACGAATCTTTAGACACGAAGTTGATAGCTCCCAAGATCTTAGGAATTGGTTGGAACGAGAAAACTGATACATTTTATTTTGACTCTAAGGGTTTGGAAACATTTCTTTTTAAAAGAACTGACACAAAAAGATACTTGCTACAAGCAGCTGGCCGACTATTTGATCCAATGGGTCTCGTGAGTCCGTATACTATTCTAGTTAAATGTTTAATTCAGGAAATTTGGTGTTTAAAATTAGACTGGGATGACAAATTGCCTAAACAATTAGAAATCTCTTGGAATAAATGGTGTAATGAGATCCAATATTTAAAGGAGATAAGTATTCCTCGATATTATTTTCAAAATTCATTGCCGAAAAATGCAATTTCCATTCAACTGCATACCTTTTCAGATGCTTCTGAAAGGGCGTACGGTACTGTTGTGTATTTACGCATAGAATTGGATGATGGAAATATCATTTCTAATTTAGTAACATCGAAGGGCAGGGTAGCTCCATTGAAGACACTTTCGATTCCTAGATTGCAACTCATGGGTGCATTTTTGTTTGCAAGAATTAGCCATAAAATTACAAATGCCTTTGAATTTCCTGTTAGTCAATATTTTTGGACAGATTCATCAATTGTTTATTATTGGATTAAAGGAGACCCAAACAGACACAAAGTGTTTGTGAAGAATAGGATACAAGAAATACAAAGATTAAGTAACCCTAAGGACTGGCATCACTGTATGGGGAAGGATAATTTAATAAGTCTAGGTTTATCCTTAAGTGAACTTAAAAATGACGAAATGTGGTGGCATGGACCCAAGTGGTTGACGATGAAGGAAGCTGAATGACCCATATCCTTAGAACCAACAGTCGAAACCGACATAAACATCGATAAATTAGAGTTTAAGAAATCAGTTGCTATAAATACAACAGCTGAAAGTAACAAAACTGAAAGCGATTTGATTACACGATATTCTTCGTTTAGTAGATTAATTAGAATAAGTGCTTTGTGTTTAATATTTATATATAACTGTAAAGTGAATTCTGAATTTCGGAAAACAGGCGGTATAGTCCGGTAGCTGTGAGCTGAACCTTGTTTTGTTTTAAGTTTTTTTATTGTTGAAATTGTTTGTTCTAGGTATAAGTAATCGAGAGATACCGGGTACCTCTTTGGTACCTTTGGGCAACTCGCTTTATTCAAGATGGCGTCTTCCGCCATATTGGAATTTGTAATCTTTTAATATTTCGTGATCTATCAGCCATAATTTCTTTTTTCTGTTGAAGGTGTAGTTTTAATATTGAAGTACTGTAATACGAAAAAATAGGAAATATGGAGAAATCAGGCTGTTTTTTTCTTTGTAAGTATCATTGTAGTTCAAAAACTGGAAAACTTATCGAAGCAGGAGAGCAGCGAATTCAAACTATTATTCCATGTAGTAAGATTTATGAGAATGGATAGCCCCTAGGGGCGAAGCCCCTAGTAAATGTATATATTTTATGTTTTACTTTTCAGGGGTTTTTTGCTCCAATGATGAAACGCTAAATCTAGCTGAATTCTGAAGAAATTATTGTAAATTTATGGTTTTTTATGTTGGGTTTTCTTTTTATTCATGCGTATAACATTTCACATGCTTTTTATTCTATGTTATTTATACTGTGTTTAGTTTTTAAATTGATTTTGGTTAACAAACATTCTTAAAATCCCGGGCAACGCCGGATAAATTATCACTTGTGTAGGTTGATAATTTATAAATTTTAAAACTGTTACCACATGTATATTTACAGATCCACAAGAACTTTCCAATATTTTTAATTAATAAATAACCAACAAATTTTGAAGGATGCGACTCTCGATTCACAGACATTCAGTAGATGGCGCCACTATTTTAAACTTTTAGTATTCCAACCATGAAGCTACAGATGCTTCATGATTCTGTAGCTTCATGATTCCAACCTATCTGAAAACCCACACTTCTCAACGGAATACATTCAAATTAAATACAACGTCAATGTATGTAATTAATGGGAATATATGTATATAATAAATACGATCAATGTATACAAATGATGTAAGAAAACAAAAAAAATATATTTTTTTAAAAATCGTAAGGGATATTTTTATAGACAAAATAATGTAGAAGAAAATATTCAAATTAAATCTAATAGGACATACTAAAGAATATAGTACAGTTTGAGGAACATATTTTTTACTGTATTTTAATATTTTTTTGGATAATGTCCAATCGTCTGCCGCATTAGCAAGAAAAAAAAATTTTTTTTGTCTATTTCGTTGTTAACAACGTCACGTAATTTATTTAAAGTACCAGAAAAAGAAATCACATGATCAGCGTTTAATAAATTAAATTGTAAAAATTAATCTTTAAAAAGTCACCAAAAATCAGAAAATGGAGGTAAAGATTCGAAAAATATTTCATTTTAAAGGAATTTTTATGATCTTTTTCGTGATATAAATTTTACAACCCTCAAATTATTATTTTAAATGCAAACTTGAAAAAAGTTACAAAAACAGCTTAAAAATTTAATTTAAAAAAATCTAAGAAGAATTTTTCAAACATCTTTCTTAGTGCACCCATACATTATAAGAAAAATCGCCATGCAAAATTTCAGTCCTTAGGTTCAGCGGTTTGGTCTGTACTTTGTATGTCAGTCAGTCAATCATTTTGTCAGTCAGTTACGGAACTGTTTTATATATATAGATTTTTATTACTATCTTTATATCGTAACGTTAACTTCATGCGCACGCATTATTTTCCTATGCTTTTTTTTATTATCTTTATAATAGCGTAATTTTCTTATGATTTTAAACAACAATCGTTTTTAACTGGCATTCAATTGGCTGTTAAAACTTTATATTTACACCCTATTTAAAAGAAGTAGGGTGTAATTGTAGGGTAGAAAGATGGTAAAATCAAAATTTTGTGCAATGTATTTAATTTCTCGATTAAAAGTAGTTTTTTTCTAAAAATTAATTTATTTCGCTTGGAAAGCTAAATATTTTATGCACGCGGTTTATATTATTATTACTATCTTTATATCGTAACGTTAACTTCATGCGTGAGCATTATTTTCTTATGCTTTTTTTATTATTATCTTTATAATAGCTTTATTTTCATATGGTTTTAAACAACTATCGTTTTTATTCATATTATGTTGGTTTTTTAATAATTAAAAATTAAGGGTAATTAATTTCGATTCCGGAAGTTCTTATTATCTTTATTTTCATATGCTTTTTCATTTACGAATTATTCAAATGTTGGTTAAAAAACTTTTGCGTAATTTATACATTGGTGTGTGTTTAATTATTGAAATTAATAAATTTATATTTCTGGAGAGGATGTTTCAGTTTTTAGTGGTACTATGATGAAAGGCTGAATGTACCAAATTTCTGAGGAGTTTATTATGGAGAGAAAAGGAATTTAATATGTAGAGGATGTTTATAGGAGTTAAATGTGGAGAGGAGTTGAATGGCTTGCAGCCCTCAATCAAAACTTCATTTTTTAAGAGGCAACTCTGCAGTCATGTCATGGTTCTATTGGAAATTTCTCCTGAACCTGTAATTGCAGCTTCTTTTTTTTTTTTTTTTTTTGCCCCAATGATGAAAGGCTAATTCTAGCTGAATTCTGAGGAGTTTATTATAAATTTATATATTTATAGATTTCACGAGGTTTTTTTTTCTATGTTATTTATACTGTGCTCAGTTTTAAATTAATTTTGGTTAACAAACATTAGAGAATTTGACATTTTTACTTTTCAGATTTTAGTACTACAATGATGAAAGGCTGAAATTCTGAGACGTATATAACATTTCACATATATTTTTCTATGTTATTTATACTGTGTTAATTTTTAAATTGATTTTGGTTAACAAACATTCTTAAAATCCGGGGCTTCGCCGGGTACTTCAGCTAGTAATTAAATAATATCTGCTACGATATAAACTAAAAACTAACAAAAATTGATAATTTTCAATTTTCTGAAGCAAATTTCATATACGTTTAGTTAAACTGTACATTCAAGATGGTCGCCTTCACCATTTTAATTTTTTACATATAAAAACAACTACTTTCAGATCTTTTTGGGATATTTCAACTAAAATTAGCTACAAATATACAAGCAACACAAGGAGGTTTATGATAAAATAAGTACACATTTTCACGGAACCTAAATATTTAATATAGGGATGATCGCTATCTTGAATTCTGAGTGTTGCCCAAAGGTACTGCATGAGTACCCGCAATTTTATGAATCTACATACCCTTAACATGAAATACCAACAATAAAAAAACTTAATAGTTAAAAGCAGGGTTTGAAGAAAAATCTCTATTTGGCTACCAGACTAGTATAAGTGCTTCTGAATTTGAACATGCTACTGAAATTATAGTGAAGCACGTACAATCAACTGAATTTCTAACTGAAATAAAGAGCCTTAAAAACGGACAGCCTATTCCTAAAGGTAGTAAAATCTTATCTTTAAACGTGTTTTTGGACAAAGATGAAATATTGAGAGTGGGAAGGAGATTGAAACATTCTGCCCCCTTCTGAATTTCAAAAACACCAAATACTTTTGCCAAAGGTTCATCATTTCACTGAACTAATTATTGAACATTGTCACAAAAAATCCTTGCATTCTGGTGTAAAATCTACATTATATTTAATAAGACATTTATATTGGATCCCATCTGGCCAAGACCGAGTTAGAAGACTACTGAATAAGTGTATCATTTGCTTTCGAACAAAGAACCAAACAATAAATCAGATGATGGGGGATTTACCGCGAGATAGAATTACAGAGGCTGTTCGCACATTTTTTAGACGATTTTGGTAAGTGGTAATACAAAAACCGTTTGCTACAAAAGAAATAATTGCAATTGTACTATGTTTTTAAAAGGCAAAATTATCGTCTACGGCTTGAAAGTTTTATTTTTATTCAAAATGGCGTTTTTAACAAAGCAGTGTTTCGAAGGCTACATTTATGCTCTTTCCGAAGAGAAATATGCATACTCCGTTATCCAAAAACGATGTGAGAGTCATGGTTTTGTGATATCTAAAGCGTCGATAGGTAATATCGTCAACAAGAAAGGAAAGAAACGTCAAATTGGAGCCTCAAATGGGACAAAAATTCCAAACAAGTATCCAAGGAAAAAACGGACATCTTCGACAATTGCAAAGGTACGTTGTTTAATGTTAAAAGAAAATCCCCCTAGTCAAAGGACAGTTGCAAAATCATTAAAATGCTCGGTGTCCACTGTAAACAAAATGATGAACGTTGATTTAAATCTTAAGAAAGCGAAAAAACGCAATGTGCATCGTCTTCTTCCAAATCATATCGCTGAACGCAGGACACGCTGCAGAATTCTATATTAGAAACACTTATCCAAAGAAAAATGGAAAACAATTGTCACAATAGATGAACCATGGGTGTATTTAAATGATTGCAACAAAAAAAGAGCCATTTATTATCATAAAAGGGGAAAAAAAATTAAGTACATGGTTCAAAGAATCGAAAGAAAGTTTTTCTAAGGGATTCATGATTGTTGCTGTTTTTTCTTATAATGGCAAGTTAAAAATAAAGAGAGTGGGGGAAAATGTCAAAATTAACTCCAAATACTATCAGGAACATATTTTATCGCCAATTTTTCTGAATGAAATACCATCGCTTTACCCACAGTGCCATCAATCTGTGAGACTCCATCAGGACAAAGCTAGCAGTCACACATCAAAATCCACTGTAAATTTCCTAAAAGAAATGGAACAAAAAACTGGTATCAAGGCCATACCCTTCACTGATATCCCTACTAAATCTCCCGATGTATCACCTATGGATTTTTGTGCTTTCGGACTTTTAAAATCTGCATTATCCAAACGCCGTCCCAAAACCCTTACAGGACTCTGGAAAGCTGTTCAGGAGGATAGAATACCTCTTCTGACACTTCAAAAGGCATTATTATCCTGGAAATTGCGGTGTCGAAAGATAGTTCAGAATAAGGGATGTCAAATAGAACATTTAAAACACAAGAATTTTATGTAATTTAGTTTTGTGAATACAATATACATCGTCTAAAAAATGTGTGAACAGCCTCTGTATGCCTTCCAGACCATTTGAAAAGGTCGGACTAGATTATGCAGGTCCTATAATCACCAAACCCAACTTGAAAAGGTTAAGAGTGACTTTAAAATCATACATTGCTATATTTATCTGTTTTTATACTAAGGCTACGCATTTTGAAGTTGTTTCTGATTTAACAACCGAAGACTTTCTGGCAAGTCTTCGACGATTTATTGCAAGGAGATCTAAGCCGTCCGTCATCTGGAGTGACAATGCAGCGAATTTTAAGGGTACAAGAAACATCCTTAACAATTGGAATGAAATTTGTAAATCCAACTCAGTTCACCGATTTAGTGCAGAAGAGGGAATTCAATGGAACTTTATTCCACCTGTTTCTCCTCATTTTGGCGGATTGTGGGAGGCAAATATTAAATCGATGAAACGTATTCTATTAAAAATGACAAGATCTGCTATCCTGAACTTTGAAGAGTTAACTACGCTAGTTATTCAAATTGAAGCCGTTTTAAATTCACGTCCATTATCACCGCTTTCTTCAGATCCTAATGACTTGATACCTTTAACTCCGGGACATTTTTTGACTGGAAATGCTATTTTATCTTGTCCTGAACCATATACTGCTTCGGGTTCTTTGTCTATTCATTCTAGGTGGAAACTTATACAGAGCCTTCGAGACAAGTTCTGGGACCGTTGGAACAACGGATACCTGCATCACCTTCAATCACGAATAAAATGGACTGCGCAAAATCCAAACTTAAAAGTGAAACAGCTTGTATTATTGAAGGATCCCAATATCAAGCCAATGGACTGGCCAATGGACCGCATTCTAAAAGTTTTTCCAGGTAACGATGGTCTTGTGAGAGTAGTTGAGATGAAGGTGTTCTAAAAGCATCAACAAGGTTGTGCCATTACCTTTTCCCGATAACTCTGAAGATACTGGAACTTTTAATTTTTGAACTTATTATTATTTTTATTTTGAACTTTATATTATTCTTGATCATTTATTTTTGAACTTTACTTCCATTTACATATTTACTCTTTTACAGTATAGTTTACAGATTGATGTATGTGATTTAACAATTTAATTAGTACTAGCCGGGCTTCGGCCAGCTACACTCAGGCCATCCGTCCACCAGACAGACGGCTTTGAATTGAGTGAGAGGGAGAATTTTTATAAGAGGCACTATTAATTTGCAGTCTCCCCCACCCCACAAAAAGAAAAATTTGTTATTCGTATTAACACCCACCACCACCTGGTATGATATGAACATACCTGCATTACAAAAAGATATATTTTCTTGTGCCAGTCTGGAATTGAATTCTAACGGAACAGCATTAACCTCTACAAATCATACTTATAACAAACAAAGGGATCTAACATAAATATCAAATGCCGTAAGGGTGGCATCATTCTGAATCAATTATAAAATTATATAAATCATACTTATAACAAACAAAGGGATCTAACATAAATATCAAATGCCGTAAGGGTGCCATCACTCTGAATCAATTATAAAATTATACAAATCATACTTATAACAAACAAAGGGATCTAACATAAATATCAAATGCCGTAAGGGTGGCATCATTCTGAATCAATTATTAAATTATACAAATCATAACAAACAAAGGGATCTAACATAAATATCAAATGCCGTAAGGGTGCCATCACTCTGAATCAATTATAAAATTATACAAATCATACTTATAACAAACAAAGGGATCTAACATAAATATCAAATGCCGTAAGGGTGGCATCATTCTGAATCAATTATAAAATTATACAAATCATACTTATAACAAACAAAGGGATCTAACATAAATATCAAATGCCGTAAGGGTGGCATCATTCTGAATCAATTATAAAATTATATAAATCATACTTATAACAAACAAAGGGATCTAACATAAATATCAAATGCCGTAAGGGTGCCATCACTCTGAATCAATTATAAAATTATACAAATCATACTTATAACAAACAAAGGGATCTAACATAAATATCAAATGCCGTAAGGGTGGCATCATTCTGAATCAATTATTAAATTATACAAATCATAACAAACAAAGGGATCTAACATAAATATCAAATGCCGTAAGGGTGCCATCACTCTGAATCAATTATAAAATTATACAAATCATACTTATAACAAACAAAGGGATCTAACATAAATATCAAATGCCGTAAGGGTGGCATCATTCTGAATCAATTATAAAATTATACAAATCATACTTATAACAAACAATGGGATCTAACATAAATATCAAATGCCGTAAGGGTGCCATCACTCTGAATCAATTATAAAATTATACAAATCATACTTATAACAAACAAAGGGATCTAACATAAATTTCAAATGTCGTAAGGGTGCCATCACTCTGAATCAATCTTCTTACTTTCAATTTTTGTCCCAAATCGAATCACTTGACACTCGAATCACAGTTCACTTGAACTTAAATTTTTTTTTCGCTTTTAACTGCCAAAAAAATTTTCAAAAAATCAGTACATCTTCAAATGATCTATTTATGATTAAAAAGTTTGAATTAAAAGTATAAAAAATTAAAGGAAAAGAATAAAAAATTAGACACATGACACATTTCTTCTCAGTGATAATTGAGGATCACGCTGTGGAAGAATCACGCTTTGTTTACATCGCATAATCTCAAGATTAGAATCCAAATAACTCTAAAACTATTGAAGTAACAGATTAAGTGTACGCAGAAAAAATTATCAGTTTTTAAAGCTCTTTCCAAATATGCAACATTTATGTACTTTCACGAGAAAAAAAATGCACCGATTTTCGACCAAAATGGCCGCCAAATCAGCAGTCGGCCATGTTTTCTGAGGATGAGTGTGTAAAGTATACATAAGATTCGATTCACAAGAATCGAACTTTTGAGTGAATGAATTCAAGAAGCTGCTTGAGATATGCTAGTTTCGGCATACGCGCTTGGTATAAATACCAAGCAGCTTGATTAAGTGAAAAGGTTGTTAAAGTTGATAGATAAGCGAGAGGGAGCTACGAGGTAAGCAGCTCCAGGTGTTAACCGGTGCTAGTGCTTAGGGGGCCCAAAGTTTACGTGGCAGAACTGCTGGTTTGGCTCTCTAGTTTGTGAGTATTGCAAAGTGTATTTTTATTGAATGCTAATATATATTCCGTACAAGTAGTACGTATTCTTATTGCTGTAAAAGCAAATTCTATATGTGCAACGAATTCAATAAACATTGTTTCATGTATAAACTGTGTTTGTATCAAATTCATTTAGAGTGCCACTTCAAATTATATACACCCAAGTCTGGGTAGAAGCGAGCTACTCTCTATAAGTGATCTCCGGAAACGTGATGTCACGTGATGCCGACGGACTCCACGACATTCTCCACTGTTACTTTACTTATATAGATTATTTTATTTGTTTGATTAATTATGTGAAAGAGAAAATCCATAGGATTTTAAGAGGGGAGAAATGGTTGAACCCATTGATATAGATGGCGCTGCTAGCGCAGATTTGAATGCTTTGTGATCAGAGACCTTCTGGATAGCGAATGAGAAACACGCACTATGTACGAGTGATGTGAATATTAAATGTTTGTTTTGTTTTATTTGATTATCGTCGATGTGTGAAATACCACAGATTTATACCACTGAACCAACCACAAATTTGAACCACCGATGCTGATACCAGCGACTAGAAATATCGCGGAACGAAAAACCGCACTCTCGATAGGCCACGATCCTGCCGCTATCGAAATCCGACACGTGCTGGTAGCCGTTTCTCCTTCTTATACGTTGCATAACACGATCTTCTTACAAACAACCAACATTCAAATGCTATTTCCGAATGAGAAGTTCGCTGCGTCACTTTTCTTTTATACAGAATTTGAGCTGCCGTTTCTCCCTCCTGCGTCGTTCGATTGCGCTTAAATGCTAATCATTTGCATATCCCAGCATCTTCTTCCTTTCGTGCGAATTTGACGTTTGTAACTTCCCTCTTACATGGTTTTGCAAGTTTAATGGCCAACAGTGTAGAAAGAACAAATAGACATGACAGGACCTCCGGAACAACTGACGAAGAAAACATCCTCTATGTTGCTGATGAATCTATTTAAACATACTACTATTAATAATTGTAGCAAAACAGTTATTATTTATTTTTTGCACAAAATGTATGATAATTAAGTTTTTCTGCAATGAAAAAAATAATTTGAAGTCTGAATGCGATGTTTCTTTCACTCGCCAAATCGATTAAGTTACGCCAAAATTGTATCTCGCCGATTTCAGACATCGTCCGATGACAGCAATAATACGTTATCAGAGGAGCTTAAGGGTTGATTTATACAGGCACGTAACGGGAACGTGCCGAGCCCGAGCGCCGGATGCATGTGTTTATACAGAGACGGGAGTAGAAAGTGGCGGGAACGTGTTTCATTAGTTGTGAAAGATTTGTAACGTCATGGCGCGGTTTCATTTTTCAGTTATGGATTTAGCCATTATCACACTTTTGTTAGAGGAGGAGAAAGAGGAGAGGGGTGGACAAACCGTGCTTAGGGGTGGACAAACTGGGTAACCACCCAGGGCCGCCATTTTTATTTCTCATAGCAACACTTTTCTAAATGTTACGGGTTTTTAAAGAAATCCCTCATTTTTCGCGGTTTCTATAATTCAACTTATAAAAATATATATGTTTCGATTTTTTTCTAAAGAATCGCAGAAAGAATCTTAATTGACAAACTACCCTTTTGGTTCGAAAAATTTCTCGGTTAAAAAAACATGATTTATCTTCAATTCAGTCATAGTAAACCCTTGATTATCAATCCTTTTTTTCAATATCAGTTTCTACTATCTGTCAGACATTACATACAGTCATTTGAAGAATTATAAACCGTTTTGTCGGACTTTGTTCGTTTTCACGGAATAGTTGCAAACTGAGAAAAACGTGAACATATCCTTGTGAACGAATACTAATACCATTTGGTCAAATGTTTGCTCTATTCAAAGCAAACAATAGACAAGACATTTCTCCAGGGAGTGTAAGACAAATAAGTAAATGCGCTCCAAACAGGGCCGCCCAGAGACTTTACGGGGCCTGGAGCAAACTTCTGTTGGGGGCCCCAAGAAATCTGATTAATCGAATAATTTTATTTATTTATTTATTTATTTATTTTTTTGGGGGGGGGCCTTTTTTCAGGACATTATTTTGAATTTTGAAGTACGGTACAAGTTTCAGAATTTTCTTTCGGAGGAAATCTAATAAATAATGTTTTTTTAAAAATTTTTGGGCCCCTCCGGCAGTTGGGGGCCTGGGGCAAAGTGCCCCAGTTGCCCCCCTCCCCTCTGGGCGACCCTGGCTCCAAACCTGTTGGAAGAAAGGGGTCTGAAGGCTGAAGGAGTGAGGTAAACAAAAAATGGCTTTTACTTGTTCTCTCTATCATTATAATGGATTTTATTTCCCACTTTTCCCACAAGAATTGAAAATATTACAAAGCAGGTACAATCAGAATGCTTTGAATACGGATTGTACGCCTGTCCTCCTTGGCACTTATTTCTAATGAAAATGATCTCTCATCATCTTTGGACTTTTCACTTTTAATATACAATTTTGCTGTTCAGAAAGCAAGAAAAATTGCTTTATAACCAACAAATCAATACATGTAAGCATTTGTTTTTAACAATTTACACTTTCTAAATAGTGTAAATAATTTTTCCATTGTTTCGTTATTCATGCAGATTGATAAATTTTATATTTTAGTGGACCAATTGTAATTTCAAGTATAATTTTCTCCTATTGCCTTCCGAATTGTCATTTTGAACTTTGTATTTTGATGGGCCAAATCGTACAAAACCTCTCACCAGCTCAATGAGTTTTCATCATCCATATTAAATATCAAACATAAATAACAGTATGTAAATTATATCTTGGATAGTCTAAATAACAGTATGTAAATTATATCTTGGATACTTTTTACTTTCTGCCATGAACGAGAGACGGCCGAGCAGTGAACGACTTCCTGTTCCGAATCGTTGGCGCCGATTCTCGGCCGGGAATCTGCCGAAAATCGGACGTGTCACGGCGCAGTATAAAGGTCGATTTAGGGTTGATTTATACAGGCACGTAAAGGGAACGCAACGGGAACGTGTCGAGCCCGAGCGCCGGATGCATGTGTTTATACAGAGACGGGAGTAGAAAGTGGCGGGAACGTGTTTCATTAGTTGTGAAAGATTTGTAACGTCACGGCGCGGTTTCATTTTCCATACAGGCACGAGAAGGGAACGTAACGGGAACGATCCGAGCGCGCGACGAGTCGTCGTAATCATTTCCTCCCTGTTTTTCAGTGGAACTGTTTATACTGCGCCGTGACACGTCCGATTCTCGGCAGATTCCCGCCCGAGAATCGGCGCCAACGATTCGAAGCAGGAAGTCGTTCACTGCTCGGCCGTCTCTCGTTCATGACAGAAAGTAAAAAGTGGCTATCCAAGATATAATTTACATACTGTTATTTATGCTTGATATTTAATATGGATGATGAAAACTCATTGAGCTGCTGAGAGGTTTTGTACGATTTGGCCCATCAAAATACATGAATCCAAAGTTCAAAATGACAATTCGGAAGGCAATAGGAGAAAATTATACTTGAAATTACAATTGGTCCACTAAAATATAAAATTTATCAATCTGCATGAATAACGAAACAATGGAAAAATTATTTACACTATTTAGAAAGTGTAAATTGTTAAAAACAAATGCTTACATGTATGGATTTGTTGGTTATAAAGCAATTTTTCTTGCTTTCTGAGCAGCAAAATTGTATATTAAAAGTGAAAAGTCCAAAGATGATGAGAGATCATTTTCATTAGAAATAAGTGCCAAGGAGGACAGGCGTACAATCCGTATTCAAAGCATTCTGATTGTACCTGCTTTGTAATATTTTCAATTCTTGTGGGAAAAGTGGGAAATAAAATCCATTATAATGATAGAGAGAACAAGTAAAAGCCATTTTTTGTTTACCTCACTCCTTCAGCCTTCAGACCCCTTTCTTCCAACAGGTTTGGAGCCAGGGTCGCCCAGAGGGGAGGGGGGCAACTGGGGCACTTTGCCCCAGGCCCCTAACTGCCGGAGGGGCCCAAAAAATTTTTAAAAACATTATTTATTAGATTTCCTCCGAAAGAAAATTCTGAAACTTGTACCGTACTTCAAAATTCAAAATAATGTCCTGAAAAAAGGGCCCCCCCCCAAAAAAAAATAATAATAAATAAATAAAATTATTCGATTAATCAGATTTCTTGGGGCCCCCAACAGAAGTTTGCCCCAGGACCCGTAAAGACTCTGGGCGGCCCTGTTTGGAGCGCATTTACTTATTTGTCTTACACTCCCTGGAGAAATGTCTTGTCTATTGTTTGCTTTGAATAGAGCAAACATTTGACCAAATGGTATTAGTATTCGTTCACAAGGATATGTTCACGTTTTTCTCAGTTTGCCACTATTCCGTGAAAACGGACAAAGTCCGACAAAACGGTTTATAATTCTTCAAATGACTGTATGTAATGACTGACAGATAGTAGAAACTGATATTGAAAAAAAGGATTGATAATCAAGGGTTTACTCTAACTGAATTGAAGATAAATCATGTTTTTTTAACCGAGAAATTTTTCGAACCAAAACGGTAGTTTGTCAATTAAGATTCTTTCTGCGATTCTTTAGAAAAAATCGAAACATATACAGTGGAATCTCGATCTATCGTTTTTCAAGGGACCGACTGAAATGAACGATAAATGCGGAAAAACGATAGATGCGGGAACATAACAAAGCAATATAATCGCTGGGACTGGAAGAAATGAACGACACATGCGGGAAAACGATGATTTGGAAAATGATCGATCGAGATTCCACTGTATATTTTTATAAGTTGAATTATAGAAACCACGAAAAATGAGGGATTTCTTTATAAACCCGTAACATTTAGAAAAGTGTTGCTATGAGAAATAAAAATGGCGGCCCTGGGCGGTTGCCCAGTTTGTCCACCCCTAAGCACGGCCCTGGCTCTCCTCTTTCTCCTCCTCTGACAAATGTGTGATAATGGCTAAATCTTTAACTGAAAAATGAAACCGCGCCATGACGTTACAAATCTTTCACAACTAATGAAACACGTTCCCGCCACTTTCTACTCCCGTCTCTGTATAAACACATGCATCCGGCGCTCGGGCTCGACACTTTCCCGTTACGTTCCCTTTACGTGCCTGTATAAATCAACCCTAAACAGTTTCATTGAAAAACAGGGAGGAAATGATTGCGACCACTCGTCGCGCGCTCGGATCGTTCCCGTTACGTTCCCTTCACGTGCCTATATAAATCGACCTTAAAACTGCAGGTAGTCTCTTTTTTAACGAAACTACCTGCACGAACCTTAACGAAACCACGGGTTATGAACGTAGGTTTACTTACCTTTTCTTTTTTTGGACGCATTTGGGTACTTTTCTGCTTTGGCGCGCTGCCAAAATTATAGCTCGCGACGCACTTTTTCTTAGCGGAGGTCCGTTATTGAGGAACTTCAAAACAATGTCTATTATTGGATCACTTTTTGTTTGATAGATTGGGCACTATCAAAGGAAAATACAACTTTGGAACCCTACGCAGGAAACTCATTTTGTACGGCCCTCGCTAGCGCCTGTTTAAAACATCCGAAATTTAAGGGGGTTTAAAAAAACCACTACAGATCTGGAACCATAAGGCTTAGGAAACTGACATTTTGTAGTGTGGTTCCTCTTAAGAGACCCCTCCCCCCCCCAAAAAAAAAATTCACCGAATCTTTATGGAACCATAAAGCCTAAGCAGCTAAAGTTTTGTATGGCGTTCCTCTTAAGCCCAAGATGCTCACAAAGAAATCTTTTTAAAAAAAATAAAATTCTAATTTTAACGCGTTAGCCCTTCCTCCTCCGCCCCCGAAAAAAATGAATAAAGTACTATATCTGAAACTATTAGGTCTAGAAGCTAAAATTTTGAATTAGTGTTCCCCTTAAACCTAGGTGTACACCAAGAAATCTTTTAAAAAATTAATTTTAAGGAATTAAGCCCCCCCCCCCCCAAAAAAAAAACAACCCCCAAGAAAAAAACAACAACTCTGGAACCGTAAGGCCTAGACAGCTGAAATTTTGTATCGTGGTTCCTCTTACACCCAAAGAGCTCACTGATAATTTTGTTTTTAAATTTCGATCTACGAGGGGTTAAGCCCACTCTCTTCCCCCCCCCAAAAAAAAAAATAAATAAAACACCACTGTATTTCTAAAACCATAAGACCTAGAATGCTGAAATTTTGAAAGGTGGTTCCTCTTAAGCCCTAGGTGCTCACTACGAATTTTCTTTAAAATACAAATCTTCAGGTATTAAAAGGGGCTTTACCCCCCCCCCCCCCAAAAAAAAAAAAAAAAATATATATTACTGGAACCATAAGACCTAGGAGGCTGAAAATTTCAATTTCTGTTACTATTAAGCCCTAGGTGCTCACTAAGAATTTATTTTTTCAAAATACAAATTTTAAGGGTTAACCCCTTGACATTTTAAGGGTT
This sequence comes from Dolomedes plantarius, assembly GCA_907164885.2. Taxonomy (NCBI): domain Eukaryota; kingdom Metazoa; phylum Arthropoda; class Arachnida; order Araneae; family Dolomedidae; genus Dolomedes; species Dolomedes plantarius. The sequence goes on along the minus strand of OU015495.1, from coordinate 17,479,942 downwards.
AACCCCCTCTAAAAAAGAACACACTATCTATGTAGCTGTAAGGCCTGAAATTTTGCAGGTCAGTTCCTCTGAGGAATCTTGTTGAAAAAAAATTCCAGTCGGTTAAATCCTCTCTAATAAAACTTCTTATGAAATTGAGAAAATGGGGCTGGTTTCTTTGCAGCCGAGCTCAAAAATATGATTATGTAATCAATGCACTTTGCTCCAAGCACATTGTTACTTCCTTGAGAGTCGTAACTTTCCCTCATTACGTTTTCGACACGCAACTGATCGCTTCGATGAAGGAAGTTCCAAACCTACCGAGTACGGCGCCATCCGAAAAGGACGAAATGGAACGGCAATAGAAATTTCCTCCCGTAAAAAAAAAATAATGATAATTGAAAACATAATATTTAAGTGTAACATAATATTTAAGTGTTACTGTGAAATGTAGGAAGTTGAGTCAGCGAGCTGTCCAATTAAAGGAACTTCATTTATATTCAAAAGGAAAAATCAGTTCAAAATATTAAAAAAGGACTTTCGCGAACAAAGGCGAGATTAAAATGGCCGAATTCTAGAGAATATTTTTAAAAATTCGATACTATCCTGGATATAATGTCGCCTGTCCAACGACATTAACTCGTGAGCTTGGTTCTTTTCAGCGCCACGATAAATTTTTGAATTAATAATTTCATAGTAGTCGTGGCAACAAATAGGATTCAATATGATGAAGGCTTTATCTTTCTTTCAACTGTTCGCCATTTTCCTCTATGCCCTACGCATCATAGCTCATCTAATCCGTAAAAGAGTCACGAACTTTATACCGACAACAATCACGCAAAAAATTATTAAAGTTTTTAATATTACGTCAATTTTTTTATTGCTTCAATTACAAGTTTCTTCTCATAGGCTCCAGGTCCTCGAGAGAGACTCGGACGAATACAATTTCTCACGCTTTGAGAAAAATCCTGCACACGTGCGTTCAAAAAGTGGAAATTAAGGGGAAATATATTAATCGGAAAAGCAATTTATAAGTCACGTGGCATTATAATATGAACAGTCATGCACCAGTACGCGTCGCGAAAAAAATGCTAATGTACTCGAGGCACATATTAAATCGAGCTATTTTCATATATGGTAGTTTGCACGATGAAATACCTCCTTTATTGTGCTTACAAGCCGTCTTGAGTTCGAAGAAGTTGAGTGATACGAGGGTCATTTTTTAAGTAAGAACCGTTTTGTAATGGAGTAAGAGAAACTTTACTTATGAACGTAAATTGTATCACAAACTAAAATATGAACATTTTTTTCACTTTTCAACATAGTCACCATTAACATTTAAACATTTCTCAAGTCGTGTCACCAGCTTTTGGATCCCATCATCAAAGAACTCTCCGCCTGACCGTTAAACTAGTTAGTAGCAGTTTCTTTCAACATGTCATCATTTTCCAAGCGCTTTCCACCAAGAAATTCCTTAAGTTTTGGAAACAGATGAGTGTCTGATGGTGCTAAGTCACGGCTGTATGGTGGATGATCCAGTAAATTCCAATGAAAATTGTCAAAATCGAATGAAAATTGTCAAAATTGTCAATTTACGTTCATAACTAAAGTTTCTCTTACTCCATTACAAAACGGCTCTTACTTAAAAAATGACCCTCGTACTTCACAGTATACAAGAAAAAGAGAGATAATTAGCTAAGTATGAGCGTGTCTGATTCCGCTTCACCGTACAAAATACTTAGATCTCTTCGATAGTGATTCTATCAAAGGAGCCAGTGGCGGGAACAAATATTGAAAAAAAAATGAAGAAATTGTTTTACATTTGGATTAATGAAAATCAGTTGGCAGGTGAACAGTCGAGGTTAACATTGAAAATTTTGGTAGATGATATGCGCCAAAAAAGGTACTCTTTTGTGTCCACAGACGATAATTTGTGGCAACAATTGCAATTTTAATCGAGCTATGATTTTAAAGTGGGGCTCAATAAAGAAGAATGCCTTCGTCGTCTGCTATCAGCATACGGAAATGAAGCTCCATCTCTTCAGAATTGAGACGAGCTCGGAATTCTCTCCTGGATGACTCAGAAAATGTTACCTACCAAATGATACAGAAGCAACTTCACATTCTATACATAAAATGATTCATGAAGAACTGCTGATGAAAAAATAAGTTTGTCGTTGGGTCTCCCATAATTTAGCAGAACACCGAAAATCGGATCGTGTCAGAATCAGAAAAGAAACCACAAAATTACTTAATGATGGTGGGTAACTTTCAACACGTCAAGAAAGTAAAGTACGGGTCTTTGAAGATGGCCCCAAACCAACAATGGCGAAAGGACAACGATCCATGAAAAAAGTAATGTTCTTCAGAAGTACAGAGCTGGTCAAAGCCACAAAGCTAACTGGTACACCTCTTCAAGAGGTGAATGTTAGGAGACTCCATGGCAAGATGGATGACAGTTGAATTTCCTGAGCATCAAAGTGATAGAACATCCTCCCGATGTATGGCTATTTTTTAATCTAAAAAATAATTAACGCTTTCATTCCGAAGATGAGGCTATAAAAGCATCTATTCCTAGGCCTACAAAAATCTTGGGGGAATTACTCTGAACACTAAGAGTTGGTAAGCCGTATCTCGGTGTGACCCTCGTAGCAAAAATTTGCGAGAAGGCAAATCAGTCAAAAGATAGGAGCAGTGAAATGTTCTTTCCTCCTCTACTTCGGGACTATCCCATTATTTAAGTACAAGTCGAGTGAAGATTATCTTTTTGTGTTATACCTGTCTAGTTTAGAGATAAGAAACAACCCCATCCATTTCTAAATTGCCATGTAAAATGTGAAATTTAGGAACGAATGAATTCATACTTAAGGAAAAAATGCCGTCTGGAACAACGAGGTATATATCGGCTTACTAAACGCCTTCACAAACAAATTGGCAATTAGAAATATTAAGAATCCTCTTATCGAAAGGAAATAGGAATCGTTTTCAGAGCGGGTTTAATTATTTTTAAATGACTCAATGCATTAAGACAAGTCATTCTTGACTGTGTATAACCTTGCATGAGCGTCTTTTCTAGAACTTAAATCAATCCAGTGTCGTTGATCACCGAGTTTACCGCCAAATTTTCAATTTCATGTTGTATTCGGAATCTGTGACATACAAAAATAAATAAAACCCAGCGAAACTGGAAAAATATTCATATTTTAAATTGCCTGCTGATACCACAACCGGATTGTAGATCCATATTTAGGTGATAATCTACCGGTTTGTTTCTTTATAATCATTATTCTGTACTACAATAATACAATCCTATTGCTGTGGTGATATTCTAACCACAAATGTCGAAAATTCTCGAATTGAAACGACCGTTCTATTTATTCGACGTCCATATGCAGTTGCAGTACGCAGATGAACATTTTGCAAAAATCTGCCGAGGCGTCCAAACAAACCTATTTACACCCGTGTCCATAAATTAAGGATAATTCAGAATCACACGGAACACGGAAATCGAACTCTAAAGTAAAAAATTCACATGTAGAATTATCACACACATCTTCAAGAAGAATATGCAAATTACAGGAAGCCACCATATGACGCCGATAGTTCATCACAATGACGAGAGTGTAAGAGAGGGGTATATAAGGAATGGTTGTAAAGAAGTAAAATTGTTCACAAGCGTTCTGTAAGCCGCTCAGTGCCATAACCGAATAGTTATGACACAGAGGACGCATGTGGAGGATTGTTTACGTGATAGAATTATCGGCCGCCTGGAATGTAGGCATACTCAGATGGAAGTATCCGAGGAACTTGGAATTTCCCAAAGTTTCATCTCTAGGCTTTGGCAACGATTCCAAGATGATGGAAATGTCAGTAGACGTTACAGTACAGGTAGCTCCCGAGTAACAATACTGAATGAAGACCGGTATTTGGCAATAACTACCAAAAGAAGCAGACGGAGTACAGCATCCGACCTGTCTCGTCAGCTATCTGCAGCCACGGGCATGACAGTTTCAAGGCAAACCGTGTACAGACGTTTGGGAAATATTGGTCTATATGCTCGCAGACCTGTCAGATGTGTTCCGCTCACGGTAATTCACTGTCGGCAGCGATTAGCCTGGAGTAGAGAACATGCAATATGGACATCGTCACGGTGGACTTGTGTGATGTTTTCTGAAGAGTCCAGATTTAGTTTGCAGTCTGATTCACGTCGGACATTCATATGGATAACGCCAGGTACCCGTTACCACCAAGACAACACCGTTACGGTGGTGCAGGGTTGCTCGTTTGGGGTGGAATTATACTGGACTCCAGAACAGATCTGCATGTTCAAATCGGAACCATGAAAGGCCACATTTATCGGGACATCATTCTGGAACAACAGGTACGTTTGTTTAGGGGTGCCATGGGCGCAGAATTTGTGTTCATGGATGACAACGCCCGTCCTCACCGAGCAAACATCGTAAACGAATGCCTTCAATCTGAGGATATCACCCGTATGGAATGGCCAGCATTCTAACCTGACTTGAATCCGATAGAGCATGTGTGGGATATGCTTGGCCGACGAGTTGCAGCCGTCAACCACCTCCTACATGTGTACCGGAACTCGGGAGAGCATTGCTTGCTGAGTGGAGTAATCTTCCCCAAGATCAGCTCGAAAATTTGATACTCAGCATGCCTAAGCGTTGTACGGACTGTATTTCATCGCATGGGAGACATACAATGTATTAACCGTCATACCAACCATGTAATATTAAGTTTTTGTAAAGGAGATATTTTTTACAATTGCTCCAGGGAGCAAAAATCGAAGTTTTTATGAATGGTATCATACATACACCATCTTTTTTGTTCTTTATCGTGTGGTGATGATAATTAATAGTTTATTAAATAGTAACGGTTATGCTTTGTATAAATAAATTTATTAAGCCTCTGCTAAATATACTTGGTTAAACTTGTGGTGATCAAATCTTAATTGATTTGATTAATGTCATCGCATTTGGAGAAGTGTGCGCAAGTTTCTCTAAATGTTTTGACATTGTGAAGAATTAAGTTGAAATAGATCATCACATGTTATACCTTATTGTTAAAATAATGATAAATATATAAACCTTGTAAGTGGCTGAAACGTATTTTTGGCTAGTAAATTTTAGTTCAAAGGTTGAAGAAATCTTGATAAAGGGTAAAAGTTTTAGAAATATTCATTATTTTCTTTCTTTCCCTAAAAATGACCCTGTGCCTAGCAACAAGTTCTCATAGCTACCTCCGCTGTCTGTAACCCGATATTTCCGCTGCACGCCATTTTTCGAACGGGGAAGAAATCTCAGAATAACAGGAGATGGAAGGTGCGCAAGGATACATCGTCAGGTGGATGACCAGGGCGCCGTGAAATAAAATTAATCAACAATAACGAGATGAGGGGTGGAAAAAATAAATTGTATAACGATTTGATCTTAATTATTGAGATAAAAAGTTTGATTGTTATATGTCAGTGAAATTGTTAATAAATTGTTATTATTAGGTTGTAAAGTTGTGTCATGTCGGTCCTTGCCTCTTTAGTTAATTTTCTGGTTTTCAGCTTTAGGTTTTTTTTTATTTCAGCAGATTTGAAGCTTTTTCTTTTAGGTGAAGTAATTCTATTTCTAGGTGTTCTCCAAGGTTAGATAAGTAATTTTATTAGATTCAATTTCATTTTTCTTTTGGCTCATTAACCACCACAGTGGTGCAAACAGTAAATCGAACCTAGGGTAAATTTTAATTATTATTTGGGTTATTGCTACACACAACGCAAGTCCTTAAAATGTACTAACCACTAATGGCTATTATTATACTTAAATTTAACTGAAACCCAGATAGTAAAGGTAAATTGTTTTAAATGAAGTGTAAGGATTAATCTTGATTATTAATTAGTAATTAGTTAATTATTTATTAAAGTTTAAAATAACCCCATATACACAAAGCTCGTCGTAACAAATTGTGCCGTGACCTATCCACGCTGTGCCATTTTTTTTACTTCAAATGGTACAAGTTGTGAAGACTGTTTGCAAATGAGCCATTTTTTATCCATTATCCTTGCCTTTTTAGTTAATTTTCTGATTTTCAGCTTTAGGTTTTTTTTTAATTTCAGCAGATTTGAAGATTTTTCTTTTAGGTGAAGTAATTTTATTTCTAGGTGTTCTCCAAGGTTAGATAAGTAATTTTATTATATTTAATTTCATTTTTCCTTTGGCTTATTAACCACCACAGTGGTGCATACAGTAAATCGAACCTAGGGAAAATTTTAATTATAATTTTGGGTTATTGCTACACACAACGCAAGTCTTTAAAATGTACTAACCACTATGACTAATGGCAATTATTGTACTTAAATTTAACTGAAACCTACCTTAATTAGTAAGATTTATTCCTACTTTTAATTCATTAATTAGTTAATTAATTATTAAAGCTTAAATTACCCCCCAACACGAAGCTCAACATAACAATCTTTTGTTTTATAAATGGCCTTCTATATATATAAAACGCGTAGGTATGCGGCACAAAAATCGACGATATTTCTACACTCCGAATGGCAACGGCTGCTACTACCAGATGTAAACATTAGCGGCCGTCCGCAATTTGCAACCGCTTGTCGACATGGATTTACGCACTGAAATCAGGAATGTTTGAAAGCGCGCTGCACGATCAAGTGAAAATTGAGGACAGTCTCAAGAAAGAAAGCGAAGAAGTAATAATTCATTAAGAGAGAGCATAAATAATCGCGAGGTTAGGCTTAACCGTCGTCGGCATACAATCAACAACCAGTAATAGTTCATAGTTTTCTACACTTTTTTCAGTACTTGCCGAATTTTTACTCCATTTTATAAGTGAAGAAATTTTCTCAACAATTTATTATTTGATATGATTAAGTGTAGATATCTGAACTGTGAACAGTTATACAGAGAGTGATGTAATCAACACTATATTTTAAATATTTCCCCAAGAATTTCTTCTTTGTTGTAATGATAAAATATATATATCTTAATTTTGAAAAATAGTACATACAAAGCGGGACGTAATTTTTAAAATCATTGATGTTGGGTTTCTCAGTCTTAATATTAACTCTGTTCCGAGGTAATGGAAATTCACATTTTTTTATCACGATGTTCTAGAATCAGCCTTATAGAAAATACCCTTTAACAAATGGTAATGGTAACATTCCTTACATATGTTACTTTCAGTTGCGTTGTTTTGCAGAAGAAAATATAAAACTAAAAGCGACCATGCTGGTTGCGCAGCGGCTAGTTATGAATAAGTCACGTTTGTGTTGTTTCTGAACCTTTATTTGCCGGAGCTGGCATTATCCTTAATTTATGGACATGAGTGTATATTTCACCTTGTAAGTCGCGTAAGGAAAATACACTGCACTTGAAACATAACAACAGACTTTTGGAGCACTTTCTTTTTTTGACCCTAATGATTCTCGGAAGGACGCTTGTTCGAGGAAAGTGACCTTAATTTTAAACAATGGAATCGCATTTTGTTTGTCATGACATACACAGAACTTTTTCCTATTACCGACACTTGGCCATAAAACTTTCCCCCTTCACCGACTGATCCAAGATATCAAATTCCGGTACGGCCTGGCACGATCTGGGGTGGCCGAGGTTCACTTACAATATTGAAAGTGCCATTGGGATGAAAATGTTTATTAACTAGTCCAAAAGAAACCTAGGGACGCATATATAAGCATGCGTAGAGACATTCGTTATATACAGGGTGCGGCAGAAAGAACGTTCTGATTTGGAACTTCGGTAACAAAAATATAAAACAAGACAGAGAAAGAAATCTTTTATGCCCGAGAAGTACACAGTACGCCATCGTCATCCGTTAAGTTTAAAGATTGCATCAGTTGAATGGCGACCGCCATTTTCGATGCAGTTTTGAAGTCTCTTTCGGAAATTTTGCATGGATCATGTCCCGCGGAATCGCCGTGATTTCTTGCATCATTGCTGCCTTGAGTGCTTGCAAATTTGTTGGTCGGTGTCGGTACACTTTTGATTTGAGATAGACCCACAGAAAAATATTTGCAAGCACTCAAGACAGCAATGACGCAAGAAATCACGGCGATTCCGCGGGACATGATCCATGCAAAATTTCCGAAAGAGACTTCAAAACTGCATCGAAAATGGCGGTCGCCCTTCAACTGATGCAATCTTTAAAACTTAACGGATGACGATGGCGTACTGTATACTTCTTGGGTATAAAAGATTTCTTTCTCTGTCTTGCTTTGTATTTTTGTTATTGACGTTCCAAATCGAAACGTTCTTTCTGCCGCACCCTGTACATACTCAAAATAATCTCGGGAAAGCTTATTTCCATCCTATAGGGGGAAAAACTGCGCCTACTGAAGCGCAGAAGAATTTCCAAGTCTGCCGCGAGTCGTGTCACGGGGGAAAGTGCGTGAGGGAACTGCAAAAGTACATACTATTCTGCAGCTATCCATTAGCCGTACAGGTGAATAGCAAAAAAAACGTAATTTTTTTTTTTAAATGACGTTTCAAATGACATTGAAGCAGGGTTTAGTTTCAAACAGCTTTATTATATTAATTTGTCTAATATTCTTTCTGGCAGTTTGTACGTCATACGATCTCATCCATTCAAAAATCGACCATAAACATCTTTCGAGGTCGCTTTTCCTCTCAAACTCCACTCTGCAACTGGTTTGTTTCACCGAAAACAATGGAGAAAGTTCAAGGCCTCGCAGGGTGGCGGAGTTTCCTCATGCTAACTATACTGTTTTAAGAAATGACACTCTCACGGAAAGATTTTAGGTTACATCAGCATGTACTCTAAAAACCGATACTATCCGAAATTTTGCAGCCGGATCATATCACTTGAGTGAGTTTTCTCCTAAATACCATTGCTGTGATGAGAGTCATAACTTAGCTCTTTCTTTTATTTATATACACACACGTTAAAAATATTAAGAAATAAAACACATCGTAAAATCGTAGTGTCACTCTCCAATAATAATTCACACTAAAAGCACATTACGAAGAGAGAGAACGTCAAAGTGCAGTCACTGCCTACTCACCAAATTCTCGAAGTGGACACTCTCTTGTGGTCATTACCTCAGCCAATTTCGAAGTTACGTGATTGCCTCAGTCTGTAGTCTAAAACTACAATTTTCACTAGCCTGAGAGTAGCTATAAAAATGACGGAAAGTTTAAAGGGGAGGGGGGGGGGGGTTCAATAAAATGAGTAATTTACAGGACAAATTAAGTTAGGGAAAGAGAAATACCTTTTATGGGAATGATATATATATATATATATATTCATTCTCAATCATATTTAAAGAGAGTTCGGGATTGTTCAGGGACTTCAGAACTGACAGATTTATTCCGACTACCATGATTCGGAATGCGAGGGACTTGTTGTTGACCTCACGACCCTTCTGACCGTGCGACGGGTCCACTTGTGGAATGCCAAGTGGGGGCCATTATGTGTACTCTCTTTAGCCAACGCCTGCGGCAGGAAAAGCTTGTGTATTCTGGCTCCTAGAAAGAGCTGGAATGGATACTTTTTGTGTTACCGCTTTGAAGACTACATTGAAATGATATATTACTTTAAGGTGGATAGTGTTATAACGTGTATATACAGGGTTTGTATAAAAAGTATCGGGAAAAGTTTCGGAAACATAAATTTACTTGCGATATTGCTAAAATTTCTCAAAAGTCTTCAAAGTACATCCCTTGAGCGTCGACACACTTTTGCCAGCGGCTTTTCCACGACTAGAAAGCTCCCTGGTAAGCGGATTCCGGGACGTCCTTAAGGGTATGCGTGAAAGCTTCTTTGACGGCACTTAGGGTCCCATGGTGGTGTCCTTTGAGGGAGGATTTCACTTTTGGGAATAGGAAATAGTCTGTTGGTGCCAAGTCTGCACTGTAAGGGGGTTGGTGAATCGTCGCGATGCCGTTTATCGTCAGGTACTCGGTGAACTTTGAGCAGGTGTGGCTGGGTGCATTGGGTCATCCGTCAAGACCTTTGGGGCGAGTTTAGTGCAGATCTTTCGCATCGCCAAATTTTCAGTGATAATGCTGTGAACTGTCATCTTATCAATGCCAGTTTTATATGTGACCATGCGCACACTTAACTGACGGTCTAAATTCAGCACTTCGCGCACTCGTTTCCCGTTGTCGTTGATTCTTGAGGTTGATGGCCGTTCAGCGCGGGGCTCGTCCTCCACACTCTCACAGCCATCTTCGAAGAGCTAGTACCACTTAAAAACTGCAGTTTGTGACATGCCTTCATCCTTGAACACTTGTCGAATCATACCCAACGTCTCCGTACCCGATTTCCCCAATCCGACACAAAATTTGATGGCGTACCGCTGTTGAATCATTCGCTGCATTTTGCGCTTGCACCGAGTCACTAGACAGGGTCCGAACTCGACCGAGTCCCGAAATCTCTCATCAAAACTACCAGTAGCAATTTTCCTAACTTTAATTCCTAGTGCTCGAAATACTCTTCAAAAGTATTTGTATCTCATGTGGAAAATTCTAAATGCATTTTGTGTAATTCTGAAAGTCAGTATTTGTATAATTTTATCAAGAAATCTGTTAATGAGATAGCTTTGTTTCAATTGAACCACTCTGTAAAATATTGCAAATCTAAATTCTCTTGCGCTGAGTGTGGCGTTGCACTTTCGAAGAGAGGATCCGTCAAATTTCGGACGGTCAGGGAGAATTGGTGAGTCCCCATTGTTGAATTCTGGTTTATCGCATTCCTCTTTTGCTGAGTACTGTTTGATAAAAAATAGTGTGGGTGATTTTTTTTGGAGTGTCGCTGTGTATGTCAAATTTCATTACGAAGGATTGTAAGATAAACTCAAGGGAGAAAATTAATAGATGACAATTAATGGGTGTTTGTCTACTACAATTTCTAATAAAATTATGAAAAAGATTTGGAATTTTTAGTCACTTCCAAAATTACCTTCAATTTTTAATCGCTTCCAAAATTACCGATCTCATGCCTTCTACTAATCCAGGATCGGAAAATAGATTCTGAATTTAATCTCCCTGGTAATATAGGTGCAGAAGTTTTTAACGAATTATTTGGGCCGGGACAAATCTATTCACAAAGTTCTAATTTAATATTACAATGTTTGGATACGTCGTGAGTGGTAGGTTTTTAGACCTTAAAAAAAGATACGCATATTAATTGTGGAGTAGTTATTGAGGAGAATTTAGATGAAAATCAAAAGAGATTTCGGGAAGTAGAAAAATATTGAGGAGGAGTTAGTAAACAGTAAAATAAAATAAAATAAGATCGGCGAGGGACATCATTCACGAACGCTCATGAGAAATCATGAGGGCAGGTATGTGGTAACAAAAGAGGAGCCTACATACCTAGGAAAATTTAATGAGATAGGCTGGAATGAACAAGTCCCAGCGAAAGCAGAAAAAGAGCGGCAGATAAACAACATCGACATCTTCATCGAAGAGGATTGAGTTCTTAGACGCCCCCGAACAAGCTTACAGAGCTATGATCTATGCCAAATCAATAACCAATTTGGGAAAAGTGACAGTTCAGTTGATTGCCAGCAAATCAAGGGTTTCTCTGATCAAACGTTTTACCATTCCGAGGCTGGAGTTGTGTGCCTTCTAGCAAAGCCGATGAAGAAAGTCCTAACTGCCTTAGAACTGGAAGTTTTCAACATCAACACGTGGAGTGATTCCATGATTGTGTTAGCATGGATCCATATCGAGCACATAACTATAAAGCCATTTGTGGCCAACAGCGTCGCTACAATTCAAGAATCCATAGAGCAGTGGCACCATGTCCCATCTGAGCAGACCTCATTTCCTGAGGACCAGAGATGCCCCAGAACGAACTTTGGTGGAATGGCCCTCTGTCCGTGAGTCAAAATGACTATCCCAGAAAAGTGATTGCTATATCAGACCAGCAAATTGACTTTAAAGGACTCTAAAAAGCAATCTCTGTTGTGAACATTCCCATTAATACATTTGTACATGATATAATTAACCTTAGTAATAAGTTAATCTGCATTTTAGCATTTGTTTTTAGATTCATAAGTAATTCTGGAAACAAGATCTTAAGGAGATTGAGAAAGCTGAGATTTTTCTCATGACGAGCATCCAAAATCAGGTATTTCGCGATGAAATTATATGCCTAAAGAAAACAGGTAAAGTTGATTTCAAGAGTCTGGTGAGAATCCATTCATAGACGATAAACGATTACTTAGAGTTGAGGCAGGCTGGTGAAGATTGAATTGAATATTAATCAGAAATTTCCCATTTTGTTACTACATCCCAAGAGTAAGCCAATTTTAGAATGTTACCACGGAAAATATATACATTTAGGTCCACAAGCCTTTTTATTTCAAGGAAGAGAGAAATTTTGACGTATAAATGGTCGAACAATGTGTGTAAAGGTAGTACATGAATGTATCACCTGTTTCAAAATAAAACCTATCGTTTGTCAGCAATTTATGGGTAATCTGCCATAGGGAGAGTGGGAGAAAACTACCCATTTAATTGTTCTGTTGTGGACTTGACAGGTCCATTTCTTGGGAAATATAAACAAGGCATTTATCACAAAATATATGTAGCCATAATTGTATGTTTTGTTACGCGAGCTGTACAATTAGAAATTGTAACCTTGCAAGCGTTTATTGCAATAATAAAAAGAGATTTTTTTGCGAGAAGAGAAAAGTCCTCTTACATATTTTATGACAATGCTAAGAATTTTCTCGAAAGTAATTACATAATTGCATAATTGTAAAATTGCATAATTGGATGAAAAGCCCAGATGATCATCTACCTGGCTATTGTGTAGTGAGAATATTAACTGGGAATTCCTTCTACCTAGAGCGCCAAACTTTGGAGGCCTTTGGCAGTTAAGGGGACAAGGGACTTTCAATCTTGTTCTTCTTTAATTTTCAATATTTTACTCTATATACCCCATGAGTATAATGTATATTCTTTTCTACTACACTAAAGATACTTAGAATTCACAAATAAGTATTTTGTGGGGGAATAAGACCTATTTATCAAAAAATTCTTCAAAAATGCTGGAATTTTTAAAAAGGCTCCATGCATATTCATTTTCTTCTGATATCTACCAAATTTCTCAGAATTGTTAATTGAAGTGTTTATCACAAAACTGTGCATAATTCTTTAAATCACATCTTTTTTACAAATTTATAGACCATAAAATAAAGTAAAAATATAAAAAAAATAACAGGCAGAATAGAAAAAAATTATTTAAGACTTTTGATTCACACACAAAAAAAATTAATGCAAATTTATATTTATATACATATGGTAAACTTATAATACAAAATTTAAGAATTTTAATTAATATAGAATGAGCATGGTGCCTTTTGAAAAACATTAGCAGTTTTGAAATATTTTTTGCAAAACAGGCATTATTCAGCTAAAAATTCCTTAATTTGAATTCTAAGGGTTTTTAATGTAGTAAAATAGAAAATTAATTATTCTCATTTTGTATATAGAGCTAAAACCTGAAAATAAAAAAAATTCGAATTTGAAGGTCCCCTGTCCCCTTAAATCTTTCCAATACCATTTCAAACGTGTTGTTGGAAGTACTAAATTAAATCACGAGGCACAGTAATGACTCAGATCGAGGGCATTTTAGATACGAGGCCAATATCTTCCGATAGAGATAATTTGAAAGGGCCGTTTTCTTATTGGAAGGTCTATTAATTTAATTGTTGAGCCTGCTGTGACTGACATTCCAGATAACAAATTGAAGTTGTGGCAAAGAACCACGAAAATTAATTTGGAAATGATTATTGGAGTTCTTTGCGACAAAGATCAAAGTGGCATTTTGAGAAAAATAATGTTAAGGTTAGTGGTATAGTTATCATTAAAGAAGATAACCTTCCTGTTTGTAATTGGCCGCATTACTGACATTTTACCAGGTAATGATAATATAGTACGAGTTGTCAATGTCAAAGATCAACGAGGTCTTTTCAAGAGAAACTTGTTTATTGACTCTGGAAAATTAATTATATAACTAGATTGTAAAACTAGTACGATTTTTTTAATTACTTGTTTGGCAATATGTTTCTTTTCGTGCAAATGTAATAATTTTTGAATGGTAATCAAAACATTGCAAAGCCGGGTGGCATGTAGCCTCGTACTGACCACGTAACGAAGGGGAGCTGTGCAAGCAGGAAACGAGAGAAAGACCAGTAGAGTCCCGCTTTTTTAAACATGAGTTGAATAAATTGAGTTAAAAATACTACTCAGTCCACTATTCTTATTGAGCTGTGTTGGTCGTTGAAATACAGTGAACGTTAACAAGAAAAGAATGTACGTGAATTCAAATTTCTTAATTAAGTTAGTAATAATTAATCATTAATAGGATTCGTTTTCAGGGTGGATGACGTGTGAAGCTTTTTTTTTTAGCTAGTAAGAAATAAAGTGACTTTACTCTTTACAGACACCTCACCTAAGCTTGAAATGACATGAAGGGTCTGCTTTTTTGTGATTCATTCGTTTATATGGAGCCCTTTACCTTATTTGCCGTCTCAATAGAGCCCGATATTTTTCTCTCTTCCAGTTTTTAGTATAATATCTTTAAGGACTGTTTTTCCGGGTGATTCAACCTCAGTTGAGACAGGAGTAAATGACATCTCAAAGGTCGCTGCCGATGAACGGTTGTAATCATCGAAAAAAACCTAAGAGCTTGTCACCACCGAGTAGAAAGAGTGAAATCATTCTTTGCATGGTATAACTTTTTTCAATAGTTAACGTAAGACTAAAAAAAGGGGCATACAGTGCACATAGGTACGTTTATTTATATGTAGATAAATATATATAGAGAGAGTAGAACCTCGATCCATTGTTTTGCGAGAGACCTGAAGGATAAATGCGGGAACATAGCAAAGAAATCGTGACTGGTTGAAACGATCGATCGAGGTTCCACTCTGTGTGTATGCCCAAAAAGTATCTCTCATTCCCCCCTATAAATTACTCAGTATATGAACTCATTTTTAAATTGACCCACAGGTGAGCGCTGATCTAAAATAGGCCCGCGGGAAAATTACTACACCCTATAAGGCAACGCGTCACCCCGATATTGGCTCATCTAATTAATGGGCCACAGGGAGGTTCCACTTCGAGCATTTAGGGTATGAAGGGACGTGTTGCGGATTTCTCCCTTTGTGCTGCGTGAGCGCCGTATGTTTCCGGTAGTGTGTGGGACAGGCGATTGGAAATATAGGTTTGTGGAAGGCTTGTCTTATAATTAACACCCACAATTTATTAAACCTTGTAGATGTGTAAATCAACTCAAGGACCGATCACTGAAGCACCGCCGCAACAAGACGCCCTTTCTTTACACTTCGTAATAGCTCAATAAATGTGTTTTTAAATATGGAAATGGCGCATAATTATTGAAGATTGAAAACTCTTACGATTCCAATTTTATGATGTGTCACAAGAAATAATATTTTTAACGTAACACACACACACATATATATATATATACAATGTGGTAATAAAATAACGTGAGGTATTCAGAGCCCTCTAGCGAGTAAAGTATCTGTTGGGATACTCCCCACTCTCTGTCTTCCCAATTTGGAAGGTAAACGTTATGTTGTTTTTCCCGTACAGCGTGTTAGGTGCATTCTTTGGGAATGACTTGATGTAACCGTTTCTTTGCGATCGCAAGTTGCGATGTTCGGACGTCATTCCCGAACGCTGGTTGCGATGTTTGAATTTAACATTTCTTTATTTTCGGTGTTTGTTTTTGTAATGTTTGTTATTGTAAGTGCAGTAATTTTTGTTATTTATTATAAGTGAAGCATTGCATTTTTGTGACAATTATATTGATGTTTATTTGGCGTAAATTTTTCTGCATATGCAAATCAGCCAGATACACACGTGGTTTGAATGTATATAACGTGCTGGCTTTACTTAGCTCTCGTGGGGTCAGTCGGAGCATTGTGTTAGACCGAAAGCTATCGTCGACGCTAAATGTTAGCTCGAGTTTACTTTGTGGTGAAAATAAACCTACGTTTTTTTGTTTTTTAAACGACTGCTTCTTTTTCTTGTTCCTGCTTCAGCCCACTGCTACATTCTGCTGTATATATATTTACCATATCTTTTTTATTGTTTTTAATCAAGTTCAACAGTATCGGACGAAACATAACCAAATTTGATGGGTGTACATAGTGGACCATGGGATTTCGATTTCTTAAAACAAACAAAAAAAGTACCAAAAGTCGCCACCTGGGGATATGTTGGCGCTGCAAAAGAGTATTAGTGTGAATACTGAATGATTAAATGCCAAACGACACAACACACATCCATTTTATTAACATCAAATGATTGTTACTTACAAATGAGGTTCAATATGACCAACATCGTGATGTTCCAAGAACTGCATACGATGCGCAATATTTTCCACGGCGGCTGGCAATATGTCAGATTTAATTTGTCTCACCTGTACCATTATTCGATCTTTCAAAGTTGCGATATCGGGGACATGTCCTTGATACACAACACCTTTAAGAAATCTCCACAACCTAAAGTCACAAGGATTGAGATCTGCCATACCGTAGGAAATGTACGACTAATGACTGCTGTCAGATAAATGTTGCCGCAACATATGCCGTACCCGAAGTCCAGTGTGGGGTGGTGCACCATCCTGCACGAATAGGGTCGAATCGAGACATCCTCGTTGCTGCAGAACCACGAAGTTCTGTAGCATATCGGAATACCTGTCAGCAGTAGCGGTACAGGTCACTTGCACGATTTTCCTCGTAAAAGTACAGCCACACCACACTGTGGTGGAGAGGCTCTGCACACAAGCGCGCGGAACCCAAAGCAGCCCAAATGCGACAGTTGCGTGTGTTAATACCATCGCTCCAATGAATATGTGCTTCGTCACTCCGTAAAACCTGCCACGGCCATGTATGATCAACTTGCATGCATGCTCGATGAAAAAATAGAATCGGGTGGCCGCATCACCCGGGAGCAAATCTTGACCGGAAGAGATTTTATAGGGGTCAACATCTGATGCAGGCACCGTTGAGTATGGGATCTGCGTGTACCTCGGTACACTGCTGGTGGTACCCTGAACATCTCCTGTTTGACAACAGCAGTTGCGACTTCTTCAACTTGTTGCTGACTTTGCGTCCCCGAACTGTTTCAAATCGTGTTTCGTTATGCTCGTCGGTCCTTTTTGCAACCACCGAAATTCACGAACAGCAGCACTGGCATTCTCGTTCCGCTGATTGACTGACAAAGCATGGTCCCGTACGGCCAGGGCCAGTTGGCCTCAGAATGATGATGATATTTCTCCCAGACTCTTGATCACTGCACGGAACGCGTTTATTGTATTTTATTCAGTAAGCAGCACCAACATGGTGGGGACTTTTGGTACTAAATTTTTTTTTTAGAAATCGAAATCCCATGGTCCACTATGTACGCCCATCTAATTTGTTTGTGTTTCGTGCAATACTTTACTCGCTAGAGAGCTCTGAATACCTCATGTTATTTTATAACCACTCTGTATATATATATATATATATATATATATATATATATATATATATATATGAGGATTGTATTATCCCAGGGCTCCGGCTATGAGCTGCATGTCGCCGTGTACGCTATGCGACTACAGCGCTACCAAGCAGTATGCCGCCGTGTACATTGTGCGACGGCATCGCTTCCAGGATTCCTAGAGATGAACTGGGAGAAAGTGTTTGAGGGGAGATAAGCTTTCGAGGCGACGCAGGGCAGAGGCTCTCGTGCGCTAGTGTTAAAGGACGGAGCTCCTAAGAGAGAACAGGGAAAGAGACCCCGGAGATTGGGCCTAGCTTGTAGCTACGGGCCGAAGGGAAGCGATAGTAACCTCCCGTGTTGTGGAAGTCTGAGTGACTCCAGAAGTCCAGGCCGATTGGGTGCTTGGCACTATTGTTTTCACCTTGAGAGGTCAACCAATATATGTATATATATATATATATATAAAAAGGGGGATTTTTTTTAAAAACTGACACTACTCAGAGCCATCTGCAGCGCGATCTATCGGCCGGAATTCCACCAAAATTGATAGAGGGACTAAGGACGACATGGAAGAGAGTTTCCGTGAAAAAAGAAGAGTAGTTCCAAAAGTCGCCGTTAGGGGACGATATGGCGCTGTTGTTGTCGGCGCATCCGAGAATTTGCATAAAAGGCAAGTAAAACATCAAAATGCAAATTCATGACTACGTAGTCGACAGATGCGCCAGTATTTTGGGCTGTAAATATTGGGGCGGAATCTGTTGCGCCTTCGCTTTACAGAAGAGAGGGTCATCAGTCGCTATTTTCCACCTGAATGGCCACCTCGCTCCACGGACCTAACCCATGTGGCATCTTTCTGTGGGGTTATTTAAAGTCTAAGGTGTATCTAGGTGGAGTCTCGAACTTGGCGGCCCTAAAAGACAGCATATCCCGGAATTGAGGAACATTCCTGGTGACATGTTACGCTCGGCCGTCGAGAACGTATACCCCAGTCAAAATAGACCATATTTTGACGAATGGCTAAAAAAAATATGAAAGTTTTGAAAATAGGTGGAAATGTTTGCTTAGGCATGCTAATGAACATACTAAAAGTCCCCACCGATCAGACTTGAGCTTTCGCCGCCTTCTTGGAAAATGTGTACACTTTTTTGGTTTTTTGCATGTAACTTGATAAATATTGATTTTATGTAAAAAATTTGAATACAAAAATTGAAGAGCATTAAATTGTGAAAAAAAAAATTACTTACATTTTTAATAAGTCTAACACGAACAAAGATAATTGACTTTGAAAGGAGCGAACCATCACACCTGGGACGCGGATGCGCGGGTCATCCCAATCGCGATGGGAGGATGACCCGCGCATGTGCGCCAAAAGTTTTCATACTCACGTTTGTCAAACCTCTGCATATCAAAGCTCGAAAGAAAGTTGCAGCAACATCCAATCCATTGTTATCAGGTTGTATTTTGAGACTTGGTGGATTCTATATTTTTATGTCATACTTAGGTTGCATTGGGTACATAATGGCTGGAGGTGGTTAAAAGTAAATACTAACTTTCATGTATGCAAATACGTCAGTAGAACAAATGTTGCCTGGCCATTCATACGCTAGAAAAATGCTAGCTAATTTAATTTCCCAAACATCTTTAGCAAAAATAATTTTTGATGCCATGGATATATCCGATTTCGAAAGCAATAATCTCTATGAGTTGTTTAGAGATTTTGCTACTGAACTACTATCGCTAGATACCATAAACGGATATACTCATATACAAGCCATCGTATATGAGATTAAAATGAGGATGACTTTGAAGCAGTTGAAAGAGAATGGCCCCACTGCAGCCCTCTTGAGTCAGTACTTTGAAATGGTAAACCTTATGAAAGCTTGATCACCGTCAATTGTACGGTGAAAGTAAACGATTTCAATATACACTGGTGTGCAAAACTTAAGCAACAGGTGGGTTTTTTGCCATACCTCTAAGCGAAATCATCTGAGAGACATGAAATTAAGAAATGAGGGAGAGTATTATGTACGTAAAGGATGACGAAAGCATCGGCTCTGAAAAAGGAATACAATGCATACGGTATGGAATCAAACAAAAACAAGCTTTATTGAACGCATAGTATCGTGACTCATGATTGTCTATCCAAGATGAAGAACAACAAGCAGATGTTCCTTAATATGGGATATACCCTCCCCTCACTGCAATGGTTGCTTCGCACCGTCTCCGCATACTCAGAACCAGCTGGTGCAACATTTCTTGCGGTAGGAGTGCCCATTCCTCAATCAGCATCTGTTTGAGTTGTTGGGTGTTCTCCGGAGGATGTGAGCGTGCTTCAATGCGTCTTCCCAAAGCATCTCACATATGTTCGATGGGATTTAAATCTGGGGAGTACGCTGGCCAATCCATTAGAGTGATATCTTCACTTTCCAGTAGCTCCTCAACAGCAAGAGTCCGATGTGGCCGTGCATTGTCATCCATAAAAATGAAGTCTGGGCCAATGACACCTCGGAACAGCCGCACATGGGGAAGGAGTACCTCCTCACAATAGCGATCCCCGATTACAGACCCTCTGTCGAAAACGTGGAGCTCAGTTCGCCCGTTCAGCATAATGCCTCCCCAGACAAGAACTCCAGGACCACCGTTACGGTGTCTTTCCTTGATGTTACTGGGATAAAACCGGGTCCCGACCTCTCTCGAAATGAAAACGCGTTGAGAATCGCTTCTGGTACTGAACCGACTCTCATCCGTAAAGAGGACACGACTCCATTGATCAGTTGTCCAGTTTTTGGGCTCTCTGCACCACTGTAAACGGTGGCGTCGGTGGCCAACTTTCAACTGGAGGCAGCGTTTAGGACGGCGGGCGAATAGGCCCCCTTTGTGAAGGCGTCTGGCCACAGTAAACCGCGACACTTGTCGCCCCGTTGCTGTACAGAGTTGCTGAGCAATGGCGCTTGCTGACTGCTGTCGGCCTCTTTTCGCCTGCAGGACGATATATCGGTCATCCCCTGCAGTTGTCGTCCTCGGGCGGCCACCACTAACCTTTCTAACGGCTGTACCTGTGGTTTGGAACGCTTTCCAAGCGCGCGAAACGACACTTTTGTTGATTCCGAACTCTGCAGCTACACTGGTGATAGTACGCCCCTCCTCCAGCTTTCCGATCATTCTTCCACGTGTGAAGTCGTCCAGGTGATTTTTTCTAGCCATATTTCACGAACTGACTCACTGGCACTTGCAGCGAATATGTTGAATTGCGTCTCCGTCCTTCCTTTTATTCTACTGTTGAGCTGCGCGCGCCGACATCACGCATTTTACGTACGCTCACGTCGCCTTTGACGTTTCGTTCCTGATATTTGCATACGCATGACGTTTCTATTGACTTACGTGTTCATTGTACTGATCTCCAGACCTCCTTTTCTGCAATTTCATGGCTATCTGCTAAATTTTTACATTGTTGCTTAAGTTTTGCACACCAGTGTAGTAGTAAACCCGTTGTTGATTTTTCAGAGGATAGCGATTGCTGAACAAAGCAACGAAGACCTAGAATTTTATTTAGAATATGAGTTAGCTCCTTTTCCGTTGGCTCTGTTTAATGAAGCTGGTATACGAGAGATAACGACATTGGCCACGTACGACGTTTTTGAAGTTCCAAACAAAGACCTTAACCTCCTGAACTGCGTCAACATTGTGGACAGTGGTATTCTCCTACACCGTGTCAAATGGGGAACACAATTAACTTTTTCGGCTGCTTGCACAAATTAAGTTAACTGTATAAAAAAGCATTATGGTACCAGCTGTATAGTGTTTTTAATGGCTAATCCAACAGCACTAACAGTACAAAAAAAATTGAACAAAATATACGGTCTATTGTGAAAAAATCTGTAGACATAAATATTGATGAAAACATGCGAGTTACTGTTCAACAAGAATAGTTCCTTTCAAATGAAAACAACAAGAGTAAATTGATCAGCATTCTATCAGCTAAGATGGAAAACAGTGGGATTCGATTCCCACAAAGTAATGACGCCGCCGACATTCTCATTGTAAATACTGTAATTAATGAAGCATGTTCTGATAACAATATCGTTGTAATCATCGGTGAAGATGTTGACCACCTGGTTCTATTAACAGCTCTCACTGCTACAGAAAAAAGACATTTTCCTTGTCAAACCACGCAAAGGGAAAGCAAAGAAAAATATATATTCATCAAATAAAATACAATCATCGGGACATACCAAAGTATCCTTTTTCTCCATGCGTTCAGTGGATGCGATACTACTTCTGCAGCATTCAACAAAGGAAAGAAACTTTGTGTAAAAATGTTCCAAAGTAAAGATACAACGTAACAGTAGTTAATAAATGCAACTCATCGCACAATAATGTTGCTCAAGCAGGAGAATGCATTTTTTCTGATCTGGTATGGAGCACATTCCAGTGAACAGTCCCTAAATAAGTTTAGGTAGAAATGCTTCGCAAACTTTGGCACTAAAATAAAACCATATATTTCGTTTTTTCCCTCAACTGAAGAGGAAGCCAGGCTACATTCCTTTCGGTTGTATAACCAAGTGCAGAAGTGGTTTGGGAATGAGTTGAAACCTGAAGTGTGGGGCTGGAAACGTCAAGAGCTACCTCCAAAATCAACGCACATTTAATAGTCAATATTTTGGTACGTGTTAGGGTTACGACAAAAAGTGCTTAATATTTTTTGTACACAATTTAATTTTCTTTAAATTTTATATTAAACTTTTTTTTACACAAAGTTAATATTTCCCACCAGTTATATTTCCCACAAGTAATATTTCCCACAAGTTATTTGCAAAAACACAAAAAAGCCTTCAAAATCTCTAAACAACTCATGGAGATTATTGCTTTCAAAATCGGATATGTCCATGGCGTCAAAAATTATTTTTGCTAAAGATGTTTGGGTAAATAAATGAGCTAGGATTTTTCTAGCGTATGCATGGCCAGGCAAAAAAATTTCTACTGCCGTAGTTACGTACATCAAAGTTAGTATTTATTTTTACCCACCTCCAGCCATTATGTACCCACTGCAGCCTATGTATGACATAAAAATATAGAATCCACCAAGTCTCAAAATACAACCTGATAACAATGGATTGGATGTTGCTGCAACTTTCATTCGAGCTTTGATATGCAGAGGTTTAACAACCGTGAGTATACAAGACTTTTGGCGCACATGCGCGGGTCATCCTCCCATCGCGATGGGGATGACCCGCGCATCCGCGTCCCAGGTGTGATGGTTCGCTCCTTTCAAAGTCAATTATCTTTGTTCGTGTTAGACTTTATAAAAAAAATGCAAAGAATGTTTTTGTTCACAATTTAATGCTCTTCGATTTTTGTATTCAAATTTTTTACATATAATCAATATTTCTCAAGTTACTTGCTAAAAAACCAAAAGTGTGTACACATTATCCAAGATGGCGGTGAAAGCTCAAGTCTGATCGGTGGGGACTTTTAGTATGTTTAACAGTATGTCCAAACAAACATCTCCACCAATTTTCAAATCTTTTATATTGTTTTTAGCCATAAAACCTATTTTGACTGGGCTAGTAGTGTTCAGGATGCAATGCGTCGTCCACTAGGACTGTGGTCACATTGAAAGAGGGAGAAGTGAATTTGCTGCATAAAGTGGTGTTGCAGTGAAATTTCTTTGTTATTCTTTTGCCTGCTTACAACTTTTTCGGTGTTCATCCCTTATCTTTATAGCCCGAAATACTGGCGCTGCTGTCGACTACATAGTCGTGAATGTGTATTTTGATGTTTTGCTTGCCTTTTATGCAAATTCTCGGGCGCGCCGACAACAAACACGCCATAACTTCCCCTATCGGCGACTGTTGGAACTAATTTTTTTTTCACGGAAACTCTTTCCCCTGTCGTGCTTAGTTCAATCACTTTTCTTCTTTCAATTTTGGTAGAATTCCGGCTGATAAATCGCGCTGCAGATGGCTCTGAGTTGTGTCAGTTTAAAAAAAAAATCCCCTTGTATATATATATATATATATATATATATATATATATATACAGTACAAATCGTTTATAAGAACATCCAGGGGACTTTAAAAACTGGTTCTTATAATCGATAGTTTTTATATTCGATAGATAACTTAAAACTGCTGGAAATACCAAATTCATTGTCGCATAATTTCTATTTACACCTGAAACATGACGTTCAAAAAATAGTTGAAAGGTTCATGTTCAATCAAAGGTTCGTGTTTCAAAGGCAACGTCCTATCCGGGATCATCCTATAAAACATGTCAGTTTCATCAGTGTTGAAGATTTCATGGTCTTCATAGCCTTCTCTTAACGTGGTTCAAACGGTTTTAATCCAGTTATCAGAAACTCCTGGTGTCATGGCCTTCAATTCTCCACTGATTCTCCCGAACATAATAGAATGCTTCTCAAGAAATCTCTGGATCCACGAAGTTGAACAAACAAAAACATATTTTTTAAACAGCTTCGCAAATTCATTTGCTTTCGCTTGTAAAAACGGTGCGCTTAGGGGGAAGTTGGCACTCCTTTGAATCTTAAAACATCGCAAAAGGGCTTCTTCTATGTCAGCATGTGGACTTTTTCGAAGTTTCTTAAGTTTAGTCCGATATTTTTCAAATTCTTCTTTTAATTTTTCTCTATTCTTAAAGATATTTGAAATCGTGGCATGACTAACCATTAATTCGTTGGTTAATGCTCCATTTTTTTTCCCCGTTTTCTAAAATGGAAATTCCGTTCACAATTAACATGTTCTTATAAGCGATATATTTTCCCAGAAACCAATTAATCTTAAGTCACTAAAAGCGATATGTTCTTATTAACGATGTTGTTATAGCCGGATTTTCTATCCATCATTACACATGAGAATTGGCCGGGGACTAATAATTCCGCTCTTTTAAGCGATATGTTTTTATAACCGGTGTTCTTATAAGCAATTTTTACTGTATATATATATTTGTGTGTATTCATATATGTATATATATATCGAGAGAGAGAGAGAGAGAGAGAGAGAGAGAGAGAGAGAGAGAGAGAGAGATCTTGAACATTAGTTTCAAAGAAATAAGCATATTAAATGTTGAATGTTTTATCTGAATTATCGCTCTTCCGACACGCTTGGCTTGACCCGACCTTGAAGCATTCATTTTGAATGTGCTGAACGCATTCATTCGTAGAGGTGAGTTCCAAAAACGACAAAGGAAGGGGGGGGATAAACCGATGAATCTCTTCCCATCAAAAGATTTGTTTCATATCCAATTGTCAGAAGAAATCTTAGGGATCTCACGGAAAAAAAAACAGATTGCATTATGTTTTCCGTGCGATCTAAGGAAGCCATCGAAATTCTAACCGAGTGTTCAATTGAAAATAAAAACATAACATCCTCAAACAGAATTCGGTCCTTTCGGGTTAGGGATACGACATCGACAACATAACATCGATGTTTTGAAACATCGATATTCAATATTAAAACATCAATGCTAATAAAATATCGCCCAAAAACCATCGATATTTTTAAACATCGATGTTTTAGAACATTCATTTTTTTAAAACTGGTTTAGTAACATCTAACATTAATGTTAATTCGGTTATTCGTGTGGGAGAGAGGGGGAGAATTTTACTCTTTGATTGGGCTGACACAGATGACAAAAACTTGGTTGCTAGAGTCAGCGCTTATCACAGAATTTCCATTATACATTTAATTACTTTTACCAGAAAATTGAGGAAGAAATTATTGCTCTAAAAACAATTGATAGGACCGAAGCCATAAAGAAATATCCGTGATGTTTTCTAATTTAAATTGGTTGAATGGGAAAATTTATTGTAAATATCAAGTCATATTTATTTCCAAGATGGAGAATAATTTACTTCCAGGAGGCTTAAATAATTTAGTATATATATAGAAAAAAAATCTGAAGTCCATGACTGTAACACAAGACAAAAGGATTGGTTTTATATCAATAGATTATAAGGCAAAATCATTTAAAAGAATTTTTGAGTTTATTTCAAGAATTTTTGAGTTTAATATAAAAAAATTATTAAGAACAATTTATTAACAAATCTTTTATTTTCAAATTAAATAATACAAAATAAAATTCCATACCTTTACACCAATTTGAAGTACTGATGCAAAATTAGCGTATGGGGGAAAACTGAACAAGCGTATTTTTTCTTTACTGCATATAACAATTATTGGGGCATATAATTATTATTCATTGGTTGCTGATTGCCATTTCTCTCGTTGATAAGTAATCATTCCCCCTTTTCTATTCATCCTTTTCAGAATTGAGTGTAAAAATTATGCTACGTGGTTAATTTTTTTTATTATGGTACTTTTTCATTAAATAAAAAAAACATCGAGCACAAAACATCGATGTTTAAAAAAAAAATCGGCTTCAATAAATCGATGCTTAGAACATCGATGTTTTTATCAAAACATCGATATTT
Source organism: Dolomedes plantarius (assembly GCA_907164885.2). NCBI lineage: Eukaryota > Metazoa > Arthropoda > Arachnida > Araneae > Dolomedidae > Dolomedes > Dolomedes plantarius. Next base: position 17,453,977 of record OU015495.1, on the reverse strand, counting down.
TGAAAATATCGACATCGAAATCCCTATTTCGGGTTTTAGATCCCATTTCCATAAATGTATACTGAAATTAAAATGTATCTTTTACCGACATGCTAAATAAATATAGTTTCACTCACAACATTCTAAATCCATTTTCATGACTGATTTGTTGTCCGCAAAAATGCGAGACATTTTCAGGAGAGTCCTTCCTTTATGCGAAACAGACGATCGCTCAGGTGGAGAGGCAAAATGGAATAAATACGGAATATGTTTGGAATGGGAATATTTATTCCGTTTCTTAAAGAATCAGTCCTCTTTTCTGAACATTTTTCGCCATCTATCCTATTTCCATTCTGTAATAGTCCCATTTCGATAACTTGGAAAAAAAATCCACCTCGGTACTCAGCAAAAAAATTCTTTCGGTACTCGACGTTTGTTCGCCACACATGCTGAAAGGATTGTGTTCGAAAGTATCCCCCTCTAGGGTGGATCAAACATCCAGAAACGTAGGCAAGTTTCTCTGGGTCCCAACCTGGGAAAGGAGCCTGCTGAACTGCTCTCATTCGCCAGGTTGGGTGGAGATGAGTTTTATTTTATTTCTTCTCATTATTGTTTTAAATTAAGCCTGTGCAGTGCATTGAAAGACTGTGTATTCACAAACAACAAATTGCCCAGTAAAATGAGAAATTTCTGATTTTCGGGAACATTCAAATGACACGACTCCTTAGGGGGAAGATACGCGCCGTGCCTTCTCGAAGTACCATTGAATAAGGATAATAAAAAGGTACCAGTCGTTGATCATTGAGGGGAAGTGCTTGCTCCATATTAACTGTAACAAAACTAATGGATTACAAAAAGACGCCTTTCATTAGACCCTTCTTGGATGAGCATATTAACTAATGACACAAGCGCAAATTCTTCTGCATAGCAGAAATACAGTAACCACCGCTTATAGTGATCAGTGGTTATAAGAATCAACCGTTTAGAAGAATTAATATCGCAAAAGTAAAAACAAAAGTATTATTTCCATGTTAAAATTTTCGCTTAAAAGAATCAATCCACCGGTTTTAAGAATCAGTTTACACTCTTCGCTTTCCTATCATTTTTCCAAAAAAGCCACTTATGCTGGCTCTTTAAGCCAGCAAAAGGCTTTCGGAGATCTTGTTAAAAGCTGCAAGCCATTTCAAGATTCTTTTATCCATTATGAAGCGTTGTGAAGGGGAATAAGAGATAAGAAAAGAGTCAGTATAAGAAAAGGCCTTTTACATAAGTTTAAAAGATTGTTAGAAAAGGGAAACGTACGCAATAAAAATATATTTATGGTAGAGAGGGAAAGGTTTGGAAATAGCCGCCGCTCCCATATAAAAGGCCCCCATAAGAAAAGGCTTAGTAGTAAAATTATATCGCGGTTAGTCAAAGGCCCCATGATAAAAGAGTTGCGTTGGACGAGGGTCAGTCGGAAAAGCCCCTTTAGAATAAGGAATAAGAATTGAAAGGATTGTAGTGAAATTTACACAACAGTAGCAGTATTGTCCGATCATGGTCAGGAAAAGATGTTATAAAACTGACCAGGTGTTAGAAATAAAATATAAGAAAATGTAGAAAGGAAAAAAGGGGAAAAATGTGAAAGAATATGAAAATGTGAAATAGTATAGGTCCAATGAGAAGTGTGATTTTAATAAAAGAGAAATATTAGGGCCACTAGAAAAGGGTTTTAAGACGTAGGTGGAGTTTATATGGAGAAGAAAATACTGTGATTGGAAGGTGAAAACATGTATGCAAAAAGTTGAGATAAATATTAAAGGGTAGAAATGATACAGAGATAGAGAAAAAGTTTTTCAGGGTTAGAGAGAGTGTGTGCAGAGGATATAGAGGTGTGCAGAGGGCGAATAGCCTGCGGGCTGGCCCTGTGGTGGACTCTCGAGTCCACCCTGCACTTTACCTACAACCATGAGCGATCCGTAGCAACGCCGATTTGGGGTAAGCCAGTCTTTACATTTCTGTTGCCTGTTGACAGTACTATTTTAAGATTTAAATTTAAATTAAAATCCCGAGAATGATACATACCTTGTTTTATCCGGTGAGGACCCAAATTGTTATTTGAAAGATTATCAATCATTTTAATACTGTAATTTAACTGTTTATTTGTGTAATAAATATTCGTTGTTAATTTTGTAAATATTGGTCCTTATCATTTATAAAACATTTAAGTCGTGTCTAATCTTTTCTACAGTATTTACATGCTGGGGTTAAAACGAACCTGGGTAATTAAGTAATGGGTAATAACCAATTAGTAAGCAAACCCTGCTAATATTATAACTTTAATCTTTTAAAACTTTAAACGGCATAAAACCCATTAAAACGCCCCAGCAAATGGTTGCCGTGACCATTCCATTTGATTTCTGTAATCACTTGGGTATTAAAAAGAAAATTTTTTCCTATAAGGATATTAATTTTTATAATGGATATTTGTAGAAAAAAAATATAGACACAGTAAATATTCACCTCTTTTATTTTTCATTAGTTTAAATTAGGATTTTTTTTGACATGTTGCATTCTATGATGATACAATTTTTTTTTTATTATTAATTGTTTTAATTCTTGATCAAATACAAGAATTTAAATTATTTTCTTAATGTGTTTAAAATTGTGAATACCTGTATTGGCATATCGTTATTATTATAAAATGTATGTGTTTTAATATTCCTTTCAAATTTATATATTATATATATATCAGGAAAAATCATTTTATTATTATATGCACATTTCTGTCAGTAGAATATATGTATATCAATTTTTTTTTGATTAACATGCCTGACTCTTAGAGTCTAATGCCTGATTCTTTAGGTAATTTATTGGAAAATTAGTAGAATTTAGCAATTTTATTTCAATTTGACATGTGTGTGACTTTAGTCCAGAATTTTATTTTTGTGTATCTTAAAATTTTTATTTTTATATTATGCCGTACTTTTAAGAGCAATGATATAATTAGTATATTAATGTTTAAGTGAATTTTTTTTCTTGATAGAAAATCATGTTTTAATGTGTTATAATTGTGTTTTCATATATACCGTTAATGGGTTTCCGATTTCGAAAATTGATTAGGGTTTTATGCATGTATATATTTTTTTTTTCTTCTTTTCTATGTGTTTGCTATAAAATTTCTATTAAGATTTTAGGATTTATGTGTTCGTAGTTAGGATGTAATTAGAGTATGTTGATATCTTTATCTTCTGTGATTAAAATTTAAATTGTGCATGCTTATGGTACAAAAAATGGTTAAGGAGGATATTATTTTTTTTTTTAGACGTTTGAATTTCCTTTATTGTTTTAATGTATTTAGTGTATTATATCGACGCCCGTAGTCGCACTATTTAAATCCCAATTTAGGGAAAGGCGAAAAATAGTGCACGATTTGCACTGTTTAGTGGGCAAAAATTGGTCACTTTCTAAAGAATTGTGCTCTCATAAGAGGGGGCGAAGAATAGAATATTGCCCTTCGAAGAGAGGGGAGTGCAGTTGCGGTTTTTGTTCCTTTTCAAGTTTCTCCTGCGTTCCGTTTTGGCCGGGAGAGAAGAGGGAAATTCTTTTCACAGTAGCTATGAATTAGAGCTATAGTGATAGAGCGAAGCATCGGGTTTTCGAATTGCGTATAGTTATGTACTGTTTGCTTGTTGTTCCTCGATGGGGGGAGTCAAACAATATCTTCAGGCCGTGCTGAGTACGGTTTAAAGAAAGTAGAAGCGAAACGTATCTCTTTTGCTTTTTATTTACTCTTTTTATTATTTATGTAATTATTTTTATTGCGTTTTCTGTTTTTTTTTTTTTTTTTAAACTCATTTTCTATGTCTGTTATTAATGAGTGAATTTAACATAATAATGAATAGGCATGGGGAATAATGAATGAATTTTGATTTTCTGAAAATTGTCTCCTATAAGAGGAGAACAGATGAAATTCACAATCGCTTCACTTACAATTAACTCTCTGGTTCGTAAATTTATAAGACGATATTTGATCGTTGCGGACAGATAACGGAGAACAGTGAAGAATGGAATTTTTTCGAAATTTCCCACGCGAGAATCGCGATTTTCTGAAATTCGTTCTTATGAATGGAGATGCGAACGCACCTCTTAGCGTTATCTTTTATTTTTTCAATTTTTTTTTCTTGTTCTTACATACGTTTCTTTCTTTTGCTATTTATTATTTATATATGTTTATTATTATTGTTTGATTTCAAATTGTTATTAATTAATTTCTTTTTGTAAATACTTAACGCATTTTAAATTAGACAATTATCTGTCGTTTCTTAGCCTTAACTTTAATCGAATGTCAATTGTCATGTCAATAAGAGAGTTATAACACATAATTTTTTTTTCCTCTCTCGTCATAATTTTCCCTATCATTATACTAGGGTTCTCTTTTATTTTTTGAAAAAAATCGAAATATACAATTTCTCTCCTTTCTTTTGCTTTTATTACTCATCTCATGTTTCAAAAATTTAGTTTGCATTTTTGTTTAACTCTAAAATAACAAATCAAAAACAAAATAAATTTTAAAATTTTGGATGTAACTTCTAATATATCTTGTTTTGGCGGACTGATCACCTGTCATTGTTGTTCGTATATATAGATTTTGCGTTCACTTTCTTTATTATAAATATTTTTTTTTTCTCTAACACAGTACATGAATGCATAAACAGGCATTCTACAGAAATGTGTATATATAATGTGTGTATAATAATAGTAGTATTATTAATAATGATAACTATGATGTGTTACAATATCATTAGATATTTGGTTGTTTTATACAAAGGTATGCCATAATAGATATTCATTTAGATAATTAATCATTTGTTCCCTAATTCTTTAGAAATATAAGGGGAAATTTTTATATTTTACATTATAAGAGAATAATGTCTTAATTTAATGACTAACAATTATTAAATATACAGTTATTTTAATTTTAACCTTTATACGACTAAGAATTTTTTTTGTACTGTCAATTCAACATGATTTGTAAGATAGACTTTACCCTATAGCTCAATGTTGTTTACTTTTGGTGCTTTCCTGGGCACCACAATTTTTGTTTAACCTTTCAAGTTGCTGTTTAAAGCTCTCATCATGAAGTCACATGAGTGATGTTGCTCTAGTAGCACAAGAACTTTAAAAAATCTCCACATTGTGGCCGAGTTTTAAGGCCAGCAGTGTCGTGTACGAGTTATTCGTCGAGTCATCGGGCGAGCGGTTCATGCAACGGAGAGTGAGATTGATTGCAGTCTCCTACGTTTTACGACGATTTCTAGATTTTGCTAAATGTCCGACAGTGTTTGTTTTCATCTACAGAGGGACGTGCATCTTCTTCACCTTCATACATGCCTGTAGTAATCGACAGCGGCGCTCGTTTTCATCGGCTGTGCGTTTGCAGATCTTCTTCAAGGGCTTGGTCTTCACTGATAAATCAATGCTCCACTCTAAATTTGCCCCTTCCGAGGTCGACGTAAGCGGGGTTTACAATCGTTTTTTTTTTCAGTGCACGAAATGAACTTACCTGTGAGCCAGTCGCAATAGCGGTCGTTTCATACTTTCGTGTATGAGTGTTATCCAAATCTTTAGGTCCTACGATTGCACTGTGGACGTTGCTGGAGCAATTCGAAGTGGTCCACGGACAATTTTCCCGTCCAAGAACTTTATGTGTTCACCAGAACGTAGCTCTTAATCCGTTAACACTTCATCTTAGATAATTTCAGAATTTTCAGTTGTGATTGCTGTCATTTCAACAACTTTATATATATTACCTAGAACACTTAGTCTTCCAGTGAAACCGACGTTTCGTACAAGTCTTCTCAACAATCACTTTCTGATGTTGTATATCTCACTAAAAATATACTCAGGACATTAATTATTTTAAATCCATTTCTCTATTTTAAATCAGTCATTTTTATTTTCACTTTATATATTATTATGATGCTCTAATTTTTATACCCATTTCTTTTGTATCCCTTCAGCTCAAGAATTAGTATTAATTACTTTTAGGTACTAAATGTTATTTAGGTTGGTTACCAGTATGCATATACGCTACGAGTTGCTTCTAGTAAGCTTATTTAAACATTGGTTATATCAATTTTTTTTTCAGCAACTCAGATTTTGTGTGTGGGCATTATTTATAATTTTATTGTACTCTTTTAATTTATTCATTCTTATTTATGCTTTATATTATATTATTACTGGATAATTTTCCCCTATATTAATACCTATTTTTTTTAAACACTTTAAGCACAAGTGTTACAATCAGGATTAATTTTGGAAAAAGAAGCCATTTATCTTGGTTGAAAGTGTTAAATTTTACTAAGAATATTATCCTAACGAGTCTACTTTTACATTGATTAGATTTTGATAAATTTTTTTTTGTGTGTGTTGTATATATATAACCTGGTATTTTTGTGCTATATATGTATGTTTATCATTTAAATTTGGGTCCTCCACCAGTTAGTAGTAGGTCTCTCAACCAATTAGGTATTAAATCTCAAATTGGGACTTACAACTTTTTTTTCTTTTTTTTTTTTTAATTTTTTTTTTCTTTTTCTGAGACTTTTGTGAGTATTGCTGGCTCTTTAAGCCAGCAAAAGGCTTTCGGAGATCTTGTTAAAAGCTGCAAGCCATTTCAAGATTCTTTTATCCATTATGAAGCGTTGTGAAGGGGAATAAGAGATAAGAAAAGAGTCAGTATAAGAAAAGGCCTTTTACATAAGTTTAAAAGATTGTTAGAAAAGGGAAACGTACGCAATAAAAATATATTTATGGTAGAGAGGGAAAGGTTTGGAAATAGCCGCCGCTCCCATATAAAAGGCCCCCATAAGAAAAGGCTTAGTAGTAAAATTATATCGCGGTTAGTCAAAGGCCCCATGATAAAAGAGTTGCGTTGGACGAGGGTCAGTCGGAAAAGCCCCTTTGGAATAAGGAATAAGAATTGAAAGGATTGTAGTGAAATTTACACAACAGTAGCAGTATTGTCGGATCATGGTCAGGAAAAGATGTTATAAAACTGACCAGGTGTTAGAAATAAAATATAAGAAAATGTAGAAAGGAAAAAAGGGGAAAAATGTGAAAGAATATGAAAATGTGAAATAGTATAGGTCCAATGAGAAGTGTGATTTTAATAAAAGAGAAATATTAGGGCCACTAGAAAAGGGTTTTAAGACGTAGGTGGAGTTTATATGGAGAAGAAAATACTGTGATTGGAAGGTGAAAACATGTATGCAAAAAGTTGAGATAAATATTAAAGGGTAGAAATGATACAGAGATAGAGAAAAAGTTTTTCAGGGTTAGAGAGAGTGTGTGCAGAGGATATAGAGGTGTGCAGAGGGCGAATAGCCTGCGGGCTGGCCCTGTGGTGGACTCTCGAGTCCACCCTGCACTTTACCTACAACCATGAGCGATCCGTAGCAACGCCGATTTGGGGTAAGCCAGTCTTTACATTTCTGTTGCCTGTTGACAGTACTATTTTAAGATTTAAATTTAAATTAAAATCCCGAGAATGATACATACCTTGTTTTATCCGGTGAGGACCCAAATTGTTATTTGAAAGATTATCAATCATTTTAATACTGTAATTTAACTGTTTATTTGTGTAATAAATATTCGTTGTTAATTTTGTAAATATTGGTCCTTATCATTTATAAAACATTTAAGTCGTGTCTAATCTTTTCTACAGTATTTACATGCTGGGGTTAAAACGAACCTGGGTAATTAAGTAATGGGTAATAACCAATTAGTAAGCAAACCCTGCTAATATTATAACTTTAATCTTTTAAAACTTTAAACGGCATAAAACCCATTAAAACGCCCCAGCACTTAAACCCTCAAAAGGCACGAAGTTCTTTCTTTATTTATTTTTGTTAAAAAAGGACTGATAAGATGGGATGGAATACAGTCGTAAAATGCATCCCTTTCTTTGTTAGACATAACATAATAGTTTCCCCTTAAACGCTTTAGCACAACACTGTCCTATTAGCTTGACCCGGGGGCATCTTTGCCCGTCCGGGTCCGATTCCACTTTTCTCAACTGACAAACAAAGACAGGGACTCTTTTTTTTCTACCTCCCACATCCTGGTTGCAGCTTCCTGGACCCCGAAAGACATAAATCTTCGGCGAAGTGTCCACTATCACTTAGGCAAATGTGACATTAGTAGATTCAGCATGTTATCAAACCGTGAAACGTAAGCTAGAAGGTGAATCTTCGTCTGAGACTATTGACATTGAAAGAGGTATAAACAGCCTCCTGAAAACTTCATTACGTCAAACTACTATAGAAAACTTTTTCTTGCTCCCTTCCTGTAGTTGAAATGTTTTAACTGTTAAGCAGGTATGTTGTAACACATATTGGATTTTTTTCTTCTCTTACTATAATCATGTGTATCTACTTATAGGTCTAGAAATTAAGTTGTATTGTTAAAATTATAAAAAATAATTTTAATAAAAGATAATTAACGTAAATTAAAGAGTATTTTATGGTAAATTATCTAATCTATGTATATATAGGTGTGTGCGTGCCTGTCCAAAAACCTAAATTTCGGCTATAAGAATCAGGGCCTGTTCACATAGGAGTCCGTTGCGTTGCGTTAAGGGAAAGATGACGTTGAGACGAAAATAAACCAATCAGGCGTTAAAAATTTCATTGCTAATCGTTTGGAGGTTTGTCATCGGTTAAATATGTATTTCAATACTTTAACGCTCCGCAACGGACTACTATGTGAACAGGCCCTAACAATGGCGACCTCGGGAGAACTTTTGGCAGCCAAAAAGCCTCGAAATTTTAGGCCTTTTTTTTGGTTTTACGCCTATAACTCCTAATCGGTGCATCCTAGTAAAAAAGTTTCCGCATTACAAACTAAAGAGTATTAAATTCCACGTCGAATGAGTACGGCGACTTAATAATTCGGACAAGTGGTATGGTCGAAAACCACGGTCCAAAAAACGAAGATTTTGTCAAAAACTGAGATATGTATTATTATATATGAGTCTGCAGCTTGTAAATGTGTATTCTAAGAGAAAAACTCATAGAATAAAAGTTGTAGAGCATGAAATTTTTCTTCCACTGAGTACCAAATTTTTAAATTCAGTCAAGTACATCTCTCGCAATTGGCAATATCCCGATGTCCGGCAATTGGCATATGAAGGTACCTGTGAGTTACAACGCTTCAACAATACGGGTGTATATCCTCCAAAATTGTTATTATTGTTTTAGTGTCATCAAACAATCATTTAGAATTGTGAATCACATGCAATGTTCTGTGAATCAGTTAGGAGAAAACAAATATGAAAACACATGAGTAAATAAGAAAACACACGAGTGTCATTAAAAAAATACATAATTATACAGTGGCTCCCAAAAATGTTGGTACACTTACGATTTTCAATGAAATAGGGGTCTATCCATTCATTAAAGTGAATATTTCAGAATGGGTATTTAATATTGCTCATATTTATTTACCTTCTATATATTTTACTTTTTACTCTCATAAATATCTATTTTATTCATTATTTTACTTTTGAATTCAAGTTCTGTAGAGAAAAGCCCCCTAAGAGCATCTCGCTTGCGTAACACCATCAGGTTAAAAATCAGTTTCTTCTAGATGAGGGTTTCCTCGAACGATCCATTTGAATTCAAATACAGATCTCCCGGATGCAAACATCGAGTTGCTGATCACAGACTCCAAAGATAGCTTTTCATCCTCCCCATCAGGATTCGTTTCAATTCCTTTCGTATTTTCGTTTTCTGTGTGTCATGTTGGTTTTAATGAATAATTTTATAATTCCGAGGTGTCTTACCGACGGCTTCTTTCTTGACTCTCTAGAATTAGAAATAGACGCAAATATGTCTGTGTTTTTTTGCTCAAGAAAGAAATTATCTAGGGGGAGGGAGTGTCGTTGAAAGGGACAAATACGGTTCAGGAAATACCAGCTGTCGTAATGGCTGAGGCGTGTATCCAGATCAATTGAAAAGCGAAATTCATGTGTGGGGATATTGACGTGGCGCTTTCCGAAGTTGTGGTGGCCTTCGGTCTCAGATAGATAGAGAACTGCCCCTCGGCTGTCCATTTTCGTCTAAATAATGCATATTGTTTATCATTTATGGAATCATCTCTTACACATGGAGGAAAACAATGGAAAGATTTCGCACCGAAGAATGAGATGCCGTTACCTCGGACATGCTGGAGGAAACGGAAAGGTTGGGGATTAAATTAACTTGGAAAAAGTGATTTGCATTCAAAATCTTACAAATTATTTCTTATCTTTCTCAACCGTAGCATTTAGAAAAATCACGGATATACAGTGTGTAACAAAATTATAAGACCACCCAAAATATCACTCATTTTAATATTACACTGCATAAAATGAATAATTTTAAAATTTGAAGCAAATGAAAAAAGTTATATTTTCTCAAATAAATCGCTGAAAGGAAAAAAAAATTGAGTTAATTTCACACAGCAAATGATTTTTTGAAATCTCGGTGTAACATAAATATAAGACCACTTATTTTTTTATTTAAAATCGTTTGCGTTTTTAAAACTATTTTATTTTTTCTTTCAAAATCGTAGATAAACTGTAACTTTACATCACAAAAAAGTCCAAACGATAATATTGTAAAAGAAAATAGAATTTAATTTGTTTGTTTTTATGAGGAAATTCACAATGCCGCGTGGAAGAGAATTATCTGAACTAGAAGTTCGAAAAATTTGCTTTTATAAGGGCTCTGGAAAATCGGAACGTGAATTAAGTAAGATACTTAAACGTTCTAAAACTGCTATTCATAACGTTTTAAGTAAAAGAGATTTTTATGGAAAATATAAAAGATCTGGCAGAAAGAGTAAATTATCAGCTCGCGATAATAGACGAATTTTCAAGCTTGCAACGAAACAGAACTTGTCTACTCGTAAAATAACACAGCAGACAAGTAAAACCATTTCACATATGACAGTTTGGCGCACTTTAAGATCAAATTCAAATGTTGCTCTTCGGAAATTAAAAAGAAAACCAAGACTGTTAAAGCATCATAAAGAAGGAAGGCTGAAGTGGGCAAAGGAAGTCATGACCTGGGATGCTGCTTGGAAAATATTATTTTTTCCGACGAAAAAAAAATTTAATTTGGATGGTCCGGACGGTAATATTTCCTACTGGCATGATTTACGAACGGAACCTCGGGTTTTCTCCAGTAGACAGATGGGTGGTGGCTCTGTGATGGTGTGGGGAGCTTTTGCATATGATGGGAAATGTGATCTGCAGCGAGTTCTTGGAAAAATGGACTCCATTTGTTATCAACAACTGCTTTACCAACACCTTATACCTTTTGGCCCATTTTTAGGAGGATCAAACTGGAAATTTCAGCAAGACAATGCGCCATGCCATGTGTCTAAATCAACTAAAAACTGGTTTCAAAAAGAAAAAATCGAGGTCTTAAACTGGCCAAGCCTTAGTCCAGACCTGAATCCCACCGAAAACATGTGGGGCCATTTGGCTCGTCAAGTGTATGCAAATAATCGTCAGTATGATTCTGTGTATGAATTGGAACTAGCTATCATGGATGAATGGGACAAAATTCCCAAATATTTGCTCGAAAACCTAATTAATTCAATGAAAAATCGAGTATTTGAAGTTATTCAGAAAAATGGTGGATCAACATCATATTAGTTTTATTAAAAAAAATTTGTTTTAACTAGTGGTCTTATAATTTTGTTACAGATATTTGATTGGAAAAATTTGAAATTGTTGATAAAATAATTAGTATATTTAAATATCTCTTAAAAATAATATACATATACAGTGGAATCTCGATCGATCGTTTTCGGATCCATCGTTTTTCCGTATGTGTCGTTCATTTTATCCAGTCCCAACGATCATATTGCTTTGTTATGTTTCCGCATCTATCGTTTTCCCGCATTTATCGTTCATCTCAATCGGTCCCTTGAAAAACGAAAGGATCGAGATTCCACTGTATTTTATATTTCATTTATTAACATCAACGTAATTTAATTTTAAAAAATATATACTATTTATAGTAAAAATCACAAAATCCACAGTGGTCTTATAATTTTGTTACACACTGTGTATATACAATGGAATCTCGATCTATCGTTTTTCAAGGGACCGATTGAAATGAAAGATAAATGCGGGAAAACGGTAGATGCGGAAACATAACAAAGCAATATGATGACGAGTCTTGTGACATAAATGATACAGCGCAAGTTTCACTTTTTGTACGATTTAGTACATCTACAGATCCTAAAGAGGAACATTTAGGATTATTGCCACTCAAAGGTCAAACACGTGGACAGCATATAGAAAATGCTTTAATTCAGTACATTGAAAAACATCATATTCAACTCTGTAAAATTGTCTCAATTTCAACAGACGAGACGGGGCGGAAAGTATGACAGGCGTAAGAAACGAGTTTGTTGCTATTTTGAAAGGAAAAATTAATCACGAGATACTTACTTACCATTTCATCATTCCTCAATAAGTGCTTTGTGAGCAGACATTTCCAAAAGAAATTTGCAAAGTTATGGAATTGGTGATTAAGATTAAAAAACGAGTTTGTTGCTATTTTGAAAGGAAAAATTAATCACGAGATACTTACTTACCATTGCATCTTTCCTCAATAAGTGCTTTGTGAGCAGACATTTCCAAAAGAAATTTGCAAAGTTATGGAATTGGTGATTAAGATTAAAAAACGAGTTTGTTGCTATTTTGAAAGGAAAAATTAATCACGAGATACTTACTTACCATTGCATCTTTCCTCAATAAGTGCTTTGTGAGCAGACATTTCCAAAAGAAATTTGCAAAGTTATGGAATTGGTGATTAAGATTAAAAAACGAGTTTGTTGCTATTTTGAAAGGAAAAATTAATCACGAGATACTTACTTACCATTGCATCATTCCTCAATAAGTGCTTTGTGAGCAGACATTTCCAAAAGAAATTTGCAAAGTTATGGAATTGGTGATTAAGATTAAGAAACGAGTTTGTTGCTATTTTGAAAGGAAAAATTAATCACGAGATACTTACTTACAATTGCATCATTCCTCAATAAGTGCTTTGTGCGCAGACATTTCCAAAAGAAATTTGCAAAGTTATGGAATTGGTGATTAAGATTATCAACTCCCCTATAACTAAAGCTCTTAATCACAGACAATTAAAAGAATTTTTAGGTGAAATGAAGAGTGAGTACGCAGATCTTCTGCTGCATAACAAGGTACGTTGGTAATCAGGAGGACACTTTTTGAAACGTTTCGCTTCCGTAAAAACAGGAATTAAAGCATTACTCCTTGAGAAGGGTGTTTCGCTATCCAGAACTAACGAACGATCAGTGGATCCAAAAAATTAATTTCATGGTAGACGTTACGTCTCATCTACGAGTCCGTATATCAGCTTAATCGTAAACTACAGGGAAAGGAAACACATTTTTTTTTTATGTTAGAAGAAGTTATTTAATTCGAAAACATATTATCTCTTTTTGCTCAAGATTTTGACAAATCAACTTTGGTTCACTTTCCAAGCCAATTGAAACATTGCCAAGAAAATAATTCTGATATTGATATTTGCTATTTGAAAACAACGCTTTTAAATATGAGGGAAGCTTTTCTCAACAGGTTTCAGGAAGTCAGAAGCAGCAAAGTGACGTTAGCATTTCTAAAAAATCTCTTAATGCTACTGTAACAGAATTAAATTTTTCTCCCTTTAATACTGACATTGGCAACTTTGAAATGCAATCGATTTGAAAAAAACAAAGAATTATGGAGCTCGAAATTTGAACGTCTTTGTGCTGATATAGAAATCTATCTATCTATATATTATTTCTAAAAGGTGTTTTTTTGTTTTGTCCCTTTTACTCCCTTCATACTGAACCAAAATCGATAAATGAGCTCCCATTTTAAAGATTAAAGGTGCACTCACACTACGCTGACGTGTCGTGTTGACACGTCAGCGAAAAAAATTAAACCACAATTTTAAAAAGGAGTGTGCATACTACGCTGTCATGTCGTGACGTGGGAAAACACGCTCTGGCGCGGGAACTGACGCGTCAGCTCCAAATATAAATTCCCAGATCTCGTCAGCAGGCGTCTGGCCGTCAGCTATCAATACGGAAGAAGAGCTCATCGAGCATGTGAAGAAATACCCTATTTTATTTGACCATTTCAACAAAGATTACAGAAATAAATATGCACACAATGAAGCATGGGAAGAGATTGGAAGAATCCTGGAAATAGCTGGCAATATTTACATTTATTTACTAATTTATTGCAAACTTAGACCGTTTGATTGATTTAACCAATATTTCAAACACTTTAAAAACATGTTTATAAAATCAGCGTTTTCTTAACATTGTCATAGTATAAAATTTGGTTTCTTTAATAACTGGCGGTAAAGTTGGTTACTGATCTTGTAAAATGTAAACAAAGAGGAAGGGGTGATTTAACAATATAAACAGGTGTTCACCCCCTAGGTTTGTTTTCGATTTTCGTCTTTTAGATAGCAAAAATAATTTGTATGTGCTTATATTATTTACATTTATAAATATAGTATTTTATTTAAATTTTTCATGGTAAAAAATTTGGGTTTCATTATGAATTAGCGGCAACAGTTGGCTACTGATCTTGTCAAATGTAAACAAATGGAGTGTGCAACAATACAATATAAACAGGTGGTCGTCCCCTCTTGTTTTTAAACTTCCATCTTTTAAATATAAAAAATAATTTATATGAGCTTAGTTTATGTGTATTTATAAATTTATATATATATTTTGATTGATAGTTACTTTCAATTAAATATTATAGGCGGACGACGGTCTTCGACCAAAAATTACCTACTTAGTATTTGAATTATTTGAATAATAGGCAGAAAAAAAATTCACTACAGGTTACTTATTTACATTCTTTAATAACTCAAAATTAAAGCAACCAAAATGATAAATTTATTTATAAAAAACAGTAATAAAAATGTTTACAAAAAAAATTAATGGGCCATTCTGCCTTTATGAATGCTCTCCCATTGCCATGAACAGCTTGCAGCCCCTTCAGGAGAAACGAAGTATTTTTTCATCGCTCTTTATTGAATTATTGCTATAAAGATGCATCAAGTATGTTTTTAATGTGAAAGCCTCATCAGCGACAATAAATGGATCGGCCACTATTTATAGGGTGTCCCCATATTATTTATAGGGTCCACCCGCAACGATATGCACCCTGTGGGAACCAAACAACAACGGTCGTGAATTCGTCACGACACGACACGTCAGCGTAGTGTGCACACACCGCCTAACGCTGACGTTTTCCACGTCAGCTGACGTTGCGGTCAGCGCGTTTCAACACGTCACGTCAGCGTAGTCTGAATGCAGCTTGAGTTCTCCTCCTCTGATGAATTGTTAATTCAGAATGACACATTGTATTGTTTGTTAAAAAATCGAAGCGAAAACTTGACTTTTGGCCCTAAATTTCTTTCCTTGCATGCATCGAAACGGCATGGTCAAATAGTGTGCACAGAGAGGTTTTGTAATGCAAATATCACATTTTCCACGAGTTTTTGTCGTAATTGATTTTTTTTTTGTCTACAAAGGTGTTTTGACGTATACATATCTCATATTTCCCTGTTTTGCCTCATACTTCACGTCCAATATTGTGGCCAAAGGCGTTTTGTAATTGGTTTTGTATCATCCTTCGCACCACTGTTATTTGACAAATAAACAATTGCTACAAATGAACCGGCTCTTCTGTCATCCTACTACAAACCACCAACACCGCTATAAAATTTATCGTAATTTAATCGTATGCGAAAGGGTCTCACAGGCCACCTAGTATTGAAGAAAAACAAATGTGAACTTAGTTCAAAGCACAAGTGGTCTGCTTTGAAAGACCTGGAGAAGGAAGATATGTTGATTTTTAACACCTGGAATAGTATTCCTGACTCATACATATAATCAGATGAAAAAAATAGCGTTTGCTGTTATTTTCTTATTTGGTTCGATAAATTCATACGAACAATCATTTTCAAGCATGAACCTCATCAAGAGTAAATTCAGATGTCTTATTGATGAGAACCTAGAATTGTGTCTAAAATTAAAAACAACAATATACAAACCCGACTTACCCAAACTTTCCAAGAAGATGCAAGGACATTGTCCCCATTAGTGTTTGTCTGTCATTGTCATGATTTAATTTTATGGATACTTTACAATTTAATTTTATCAATTAATAATATCGTTATTAAGTATGATATCAAGTTTTATTCAACGTACCTATAGTTTTATTATGGCTTAAAACTTTAAGTAAAGTTTATGACGTTAATTTTAGGGAGCGTAATGGAGTGAAAGAAGATCTAGTGTCGAGGATTGAGAAAGGTATGTTGAGAGGATTTGGACATATAGAGAGGATGAAAGAAAGGAGATAGACGAAATAAGTATACAAGACGAGTAGGGGAAACCCTTGTACCTAGGGCCATCGTGTACCTAGGGCCACCATGCTTTATTTAAATAATTATTATTTTACAGTATTTTTACTCATTGGAGTGAGTGACAACATTGTTTCAAATCATAACAGCCATTTTTAATGAAAGCAAGAAGAATCTATAGTTAAATAGAAAAGAAACTCTTAATTTGATGATCAAAACTAATTTTTTTCACTTCAATTTGAAGTCTTATTTTGTGAAATTAAGTGCAAACTTATGTTTTAATGTATAGCAGATAATTTTTTGTAATCAGTAAAGGAAAAAATGATATAAAAACAAAGTTTGGTTTCTGCAGGTCTTTGGCTATGGAAGCCATTTTGCCAAAAACAACAACATCTTGTACCTAGGGCCATAATCTTGTCTTGTACTTAGGCCATGGCCTCAGGTAGAAAAGAGGTGGACGAAAACTTGGCAAGTGTAGAATTCTCATTGATACCCCCGAGAAAAATGAAAATCAAGCACAATTATTGAAAAAAGTAATTGATAAAAAAAGGTTACGAAATCTGGGTTAAAAAGAGAAAATTTATGTGGGATCATTAAGAAGACAATAGAGAAAAAACATACATTAGAAACTAATGAAATAATAAACATTTCTTCCTTTAAGACATTGCCTACAATTAACATTTCTTCCTTACGAAGATTTTAGAAGTTGTGTATGAAAGAAATAATGCATACAAATTTTTTTTTATTGTAAACAACAATTTCAGTGTTTGGAAATAACTGGCCCTATGTACAATATACTATGTATGTTATTGTACCTAGGGCCATTTGTAATTTTTTTAAAATTTTCAATATCATTTACAAGTTTTTTTTTCTACACTTGATGTGATTTTTATTTAAAGAGAATAAAACACGTAATGTATACAAACTATTCTTATTATTGTAAATTAGTTATAAGTAAAGATACTGCCATTTGAAAATAGCCGGCCCTAGGTACAAGGGTTTCCCCTGTGTGGGAGAGTTAGAAGGGGTCGACCTCAGCGAACGTACCTCAGTAATATTGGGGATGTTTTTAGCAAAAGCCAGCTTTGGAGAATCCTAATTAAGTTAATAACAATGTACCTACCTATATACAGAGGCTGTTCAAAGCCCTCTACCGGCTATACGTAATGCACAATCACGCTGCATTTCTAATCATTTGCATATCTCCCCGACATGTACCTTCATTGCAAGTTTCGTTACGATCCCGGAATTATTTCTTGGTGCGCTAATTTTTTTTGTCCATGAGTGTATATATATACAAAGGCTGTTCACACATTTTTTAGACGATGTATATTGTATTCACAAAACTAAATTACATAAAATTCTTGTGTTTTAAATGTTCTATTTGACATCCCTTATTCTGAACTATCTTTCGACACCGCAATTTCCAGGATAATAATGCCTTTTGAAGTGTCAGAAGAGGTATTCTATCCCATTCCTCCTGAACAGCTTTCCAGAGTCCTGTAAGGGTTTTGGGACGACGTTTCGATAATGCAGATTTTAAAAGTCCGAAAGCACAAAAATCCATAGGTGATACATCGGGAGATTTAGTAGGGATATCAGTGAAGGGTATGGCCTTGATACCAGTTTATTGTTCAATTTCTTTTAGGAAATTTACAGTGGATTTTGATGTGTGACTGTTAGCTTTGTCCTGATGGAGTCTCACAGATTGATAGCACTGTAGGTAAAGCGATGGTATTTCATTCAGAAAAATTGGCGATAAAATATGTTCCTGATAGTATTTGGAGTTAATTTTGACATTTTTCCCCACTCTCTTTATTTTTAACTTGCCATTATAAGAAAAAACAGCAACAATCATGAATCCCTTAGAAAAACTTTCTTTCGATTTTTTGAACCATGTACTTAAATTTTTTTTCTCCCCTTTTATGATAATAAATGGCTCTTTTTTTGTTGCAATCATTTAAATACACCCATGATTCATCTATTGTGACAATTGTTTTCCATTTTTCTTTGGATAAGTGTTTCTCATATAGAATTCTGCAGCGTGTCCTGCGTTCAGCGATATGATTTGGAAGAAGACGATGCACATTGCGTTTTTACGCTTTCTTAAGATTTAAATCAACGTTTATCATTTTGTTTACAGTGGACACCGAGCATTTTAATGATTTTGCAACTGTCCTTTGACTAGGGGGATTTTCTTTTAACATTAAACAACGTACCTTTGCAATAGTCGAAGATGTCCGTTTTTTCCTTGGATACTTGTTTGGAATTTTTGTCCCACTTGAGGCTCCAATTTGACGTTTTTTCCTTTCTTGTTGACGATATTACCTATCGACGCTTTAGATATCACAAAACCATGAAAACCATGACTCTCGCATCGTTTTTGGATAACGGAGTATGCATATTTCTCTTCGGAAAGAGCATAAATGTAGCCTTCGAACCACTGCTTTGTTAAAAACACCATTTTGAATAAAAACAAAACTTTCAAGCCGCAGACTATAATTTTGACTTTTAAAAACATAGTACAATTGCAATTATTTATTTTGCAGCGAATGATTTTTTATTACCGCTTACCAAAATCGTCTAAAAAATGTGCGAACTGCCTCTGTAGTTTAAGTTTAAAAATTTTGGCTCTAAAAAGATAATTCAATCGTTGTACTGTTGAGATTTGGCTCTGTTGACTAATGAGTTTGCCGACCACTGTCCCAGATCATCTCGTCGCCACCAAAATGTGTGTCCAGTGTAAAATAATTACGCATTCTTCACCTCGGACTTGTTTTTGACGTCCGTCTTGTTTCTTGTGTGAACCACTACATTTTTCATCGCAGGAATGCTTCAAAATTCAGTGATTTGTGCATTTTGTTCCTTTAGAGCATTCCGTTCCTTTAAAAGAATCTTATGCCAAAATGTGTCTCTCATATTTGCGATTTGTGTTCTTCATTGCCCCTTGTTGTGCTGCTACCAGAAGAAAAATGTTTGCTCCTGCGTCAAGAAATTGTTCAGGATCCGACTTTGCCCCACTTCTTCCCCTTCGAAAGGTTGGATATGCTGAAATTGTGTTACTATCGGTCACAGATTTCCATCAAATTAAATTTGTGTTATGCCGAAGAAAAAAATTATTAAAATAAATAAATAAACAAAAATAAATATTCAAATTAGGACTATTAAAGGTAAAACAAATTGTCTATAAAAGTGTATAAATTTTTTTACATGGTTGTTTTTTTTTGATTGATTATCCTTAAGTAAAAGTTATAATGAAAAATTTTATGAAAGTGTAGAAATTATGTATGTAAAATTATAATTAATGTGTACAAATTTAAGTTATACTGATACTGAAAGGGTTAGCTAAATCAATTACAAATGAAATTTAATCATGCTTTTGTTAAGAAATTTAACATTAATTTTATTCTTTTTAAACTAGCCAAGAGCAGATCGTTCTTTATGTATCTATTTTTCATACGCAGTTTTAAATCTCTAGTAAATTAGAGTAAAGTAGGTCATTCCTACTATATAAACATGGGTCGAAGGTCACGTTACTCGGGAGTGGAGAGCGATAAATATCGTTTAGTCGGCTAGGTTATAGCTATCGTTTAGTTATAGCTTCGGTAAACATGAATAGGATGTTTACGGAATTGTAATTGTTTTTCAATTTTATAATGTTTTCCTTTTTCCTCTCTCGTCTCAATAATAAGTGATTATTAAATATAATTAGTCGGAGCTTCTGTAAACATAAGTCGAGTATTTTCTTTCCTCATTTCCCTTCCTTGTTTTAATCAGTGTCCTTTGCAGTTGAATTTTTAAATTATCTACATGAATATTTTCTCATCTTTGTAAAATATTTTAGAACTTGTAACAGTTTAAGATTTTGTTTTATCATATTGAAATATTAAAGTGGTTTTGAATCCTCGAGAATATATTATGTTGAAGTTTTGTCAAGAATGTAAGTACTATAAAAGATTTTCTGGTGTAAAAGGTAGAAATTCAAGGCGTAGTTTGTCATAAAAACGGAGCGTTTCTTTCCTCATTTCTCTTCCATGTTTTAATCAGTGTTTTTTGCATTTGAATTTTTAAATTATCCACATGTATAATTTCTCATCTTTGTAAAATATTTTAGACTATATAAGAGTTTAAGATTTTGTTTTATCATATTGAAGTATTAAAGTATGGTTTTGAATCCTCGTGAATATATTATGTTGAAGATTAGTCGAGAATGTAAGTACTATAAAAGATTTTCTGGTGTAAAAAGTAGAAATTCAAGGTGTAGTTTGTCATATAAACGGAGCGTTTCTTTCCTCATTTCTCTTCCATGTTTTAATCAGTGTTTTTTGCATTTCAATTTTTAAATTATCCACATGTATAATTTCTCATCTTTGTAAAATATTTTAGAATTTATAAGAGTCTAAGATTTTGTTTTATCATATTGAAGTATTAATGTATGGTTTTAAATCCTCGTGAATATATTATGTTGAAGTTTAGTCAAGAATGTAAGTACTATAAGAGATTTTCTGGTGTAAAAGGTAGAAATTCAAGGCGTAGTTTGTCATATAAACGGAGCGTTTCTTTCCTCATTTCTCTTCCATGTTTTAATCAGTGTTTTTTGCATATGAATTTTTAAATTATCCACATGAATATTTTCTCATCTTTGTAAAACATTTTAGAACTTATGAATAATATAAGAGTATGACTTATGAATAATATAAGGCGTAGTTTGTCATATAAACGGAGCGTACTTGTAAAGCTATGCCCACACTTTTGCGCTTTCGAGTTCGATTTCTCTTTCGACTTACGGTTCGTCTTTCCTTTCAACTTGTTTTTAGCCCATGCTTCCCGGCATGCCTCTAGACGCATTCGATTTGTCCTCCACACTTGTTCGTCAGTTCATGCCTCACGACATGGGAGACTCGGACTTTTACTGCTGCGTTTCTTGTGATTTCGCGGAGTTTATGAGGTGATCACTATTTTTACGTAAAGCAACAAGGAATGTGCAACAAGGAATGTGCAACAAGAATTGACTATAATTTTGGTACGGTTCTCTGAATATAAATATGTATAATCCCTCCACTTGCATATTTATCATATATATATATATATATATATATATATATATATATATACGGCGAGCGTATTCGAAACGCGCTTTATCGCTCACTCCCTCTCTCTCTCTGCTTCATACTTACTCGGAGCGAGTATAGCACTGCTGTTTTGCATAACAGCCTACACGAGTGGTTGCCACTCGGATTTCAGAGATCTTTTAACTTAAATCTTGGCCAGTCCTCCCTTCGGTTGCGTCATCTAGCGTTGACCAATCGGCTAATATTGCTTCGTTTAGCACGAGTCAAGACATCCAAACTCTGCCGATGGGACGCACATGTTTACGATTTAGAATACGGCTGCCATTTAAAACGCCGTTTTTAATGGCAGCCTAGGACCGGGGTCAGCCAGAGTGCTTTCATAATGTGTCCTTACCGGAGTTAGCACATTTTCAGCTTTCTCGTTGTCCGTTTCCTCATCTAACTGAAATTTTGTTTGATGGTGTTCCAGGACGGCTTCCACTTTTGGATTTTAGTACACAGTACTCGGAGGTCACTCGTTTTCAAATTTTACATTAATGGTCTCTATAATTTTAGTTTCTTTTGGTATCCAAATTCTATAACCTCGAGTGTTATGTGCATATCCCACTAAAATTCCAACTTTAGCTCGCATTTCTAATTTATGTCTAAGTTGTTTAGGGGTATTTACATATGCTTTCGTACCAAATGGCCTTAAATGTTTAACTGAGGGTGGTCTTCTCCCATATAGTTCAAATGGTGTTTTATCTCGGCCTTTGTGATTTATCCTATTCCACGAATATATGTAGTGCATTAATGCCTCAGCCCAGAATTCTTCTCCTAACCCGCTATCCTTTAGTAGCGCTCTAATGCCGTCAACGGCAGTATAATTAATACGTTCCACTACCCCGTTTTGTTCAGGCGTATAAGTGTTAGAAAGTTCATGCCGTACACCAAGTTCCTCAAATGTTTTACTAAATGTTTCATTGGCAAATTCCATGCCATTATCAGACCTTACGCTTTTAATATTTTTACCAATAAAACCTTCTGCCCTACGTCTGAATCGATCAAAGGTTTCGTAAACTTGAGATTTATTTTTTAATGGGTTTACTGTTGTTTAACGCGAGTAATCGTCGGTCACTGTTAAAAAGTATTTATGACCTTCTCGCGATTCTACCGGCATTGGGTCACATAAATCTAAGTGAAGAAGTTCTAGTGGTTCAGATGAGCGAATTTTATAAAGAAGTTTAAAGGTTATTCTTTTACTTTTTGCTTCTTTACATACCTTACAATCTGGAATTTTTATATTGGTTGAAGGTACACCACGGACGCTTCCTGCTTTAAATGTATTTTAATATATTGGGAGTTAATGTGGGAATAATTTTCGTGCCAATTTTTAAATTTGTTTAACTGCGTGCATAAACCAACAGGATTACTTATCTCCCTGTTTTTCGGGTAGGTCGGGTTTACTACGTATAAACCTGCACATTTTTCAGCTACGAACAATTTCTCCCCATCTTTCTTATAGACTGTAATTTTCCCATCTTTTCCTACAAATGAAAGTTCTCTTTCATCTAATATGTTACAGGCAAGGAGATTACGCGTTAGTTTAGGGCAAAAATAAACATTTGATAAACATAAGTTTTCCCTACCTACCCTAAATCTAACTTTTCCTATACCTTCTATAGGACATTTAACATTTGCAATTGCTACAGAAAAATATTGGTTGTCAATATTATTCAATTCAACAAACATAGATTTATCGCGACAGAAATGATTAGTTGCTGCTGAGTCTATAATCCATGCGTTTTCTGGGATTAGTCTCTCGTTGGAGTTGGCCTCTGTTAACAGATTAGTTTCTAAAAAGTTCTTTTGTTTACCTTTGGCGTTGGTTTTTCTCGGGGAATTAAGAGGCTTACTCTTACAGTTCCTCGCGTAGTGTCCAACTTGATGACATCTGAATCATCTGATGGTCTTTTGACGTTTCGGCGTCTCGCTCCTCGGTCTCCTATTAGTCTGCTTCGTCGTCGTTGATTGTTGACCTCGTCGAGATCTTGACTTCGCCGCGAGTGATGATGACTTAGCAATCATCGCCACCTCGTCTACTTCCCTCAGCTTGGTACGGGATTCCTCAGCTCTTAATTCTGTGACAATTTTGCTGAAAATAAAGTCTGTCTTGGGCCAGCGATATATTTGTTGAATAATTCCGTCATACTTCCTTGGTAGGTGTCTAATAAGTTGAAACGACTTATGAAAGTCTGACACTGGTTCACCAGCATCAGCAATCTCTTGGAAAATTCTTCTTAAACGTGCTGCATACGTATCGATGCTTTCCCCCTCAGTCGGTCGACACGAAAAAAAATTATCGTTCAGTTGTATTGTCCGTGCTCGAGAGTCGGGTCGGTGATGTTGCTCTAGACGTTTCCAGGCTTCAACCGGATCGGTAGTATCTTCAATGATCTGTCTTAACTCTGGGCTTACGGATAAATAGATATAGGTGAAGGCTTTTACCTGCTTACTCTTGAAACTTTTTCTTTCCTTTTCGGTAACTTCTCCAGTTGGTTCGGTTTCTTCTTTACAGGTAACACCCCAACATTCCTTATTAAGAAGTAAGACTTTCATATCCGTCACCCATGTCGCATAATTATCCTCGTTCAGAGGAGCAATTACCATGTTAATGGTATCCATTTCTTCTGGCAAAGTATATTCGTTAAGACAAAAGGCACTTTCACTATATAGCAAATGGCCCTGTAATAAAACTTGCAGGGGTCATTTACTCTGGGGTCGTTTACTCTGGGACCTTAACCGTGTTGTCGAATTCTTGATTAGAATTCGTTATGATAGTAAACAAAATTTTGTTTGATGAAAATAGCAGAAGAGCGTGGCATCAGTTGATGGTGCCTAAAAACTCCGTTTAAAAGGCTACAGTGGAAAAACGTGCAATACCTGTTTTTTGAAATGTTGTGCTAAAAAAGTTCTTAGGGATTAAAATAAAAAAGAAGGCTTCTTTAAAGAAGGCTTCTTTATTTATTCGGCGTCAAGCTCTGGCGTTAAAAACAATTACAAAAATACTTTAAAGCTGCATTACTAAAAAAAAATATATCCCTTCGTAGTACGCGCATAGCTTTGCCTCGAAGACATTAGTAAAAGTTTAAAAAAGGGTAAAATATTATTCTCGTGGAAAGCGACATTTTAAATCGGCTACACTCCTACCGCTTTTAACTTTAACATGCTCTGGCTTCTAGAAAAGAACAGCGACTACCGACGGCGAGCGTATTCGAAACGTGCTTTATCGCTCACCCCTTCTCTCTCTCTGCTTCGTACTTACTCGGAGCGAGTATTTATAGCACTGCTGTTTTGCATAACAGCCTACACGAGTGGTTGCCACTCGGATTTCAGAGATCTTTTAACTTAAATCTTGGCCACTCCTCCCTTCGGTTGCGTCATCTAGCGTCGACCAATCGGCTAATATTGCTTCGTTTAGCACGAGTCAAGACATCTAAACTCTGCCGATGGGACGCACATGTTTACGATTTAGAATACGGCTGCCATTTAAAACGCCATTTGCAACCGGCTTAAGTTCTTTTTATTTAAATGTAAAAAGAAAGGTTAGTAAGTATTCTTCTAACAAAATAAACCAATTAACTAATTAGTTTCTCCCTTAGTGCACGCGCGTTAAAGATATTTTTAAAACATGAATCAACACCATGTGATGTTTTCGCCACGGTGCACGTTTCGGAACATCATGCGACCCTTATGTAATTGAGTAAGATGCCCAATTCTAGCCAATAAAAAGATTTCCCCGTGGTCAGTACCCCCTACACTTTATAACCTTCCGCAAAAGATTTCGGCGTACACTTTACTGTCTATCTATGTCTTGTCCTGGTGTCGTTCTAGCTGTGCTTCCTCGCCTCTCTTATTAACTTTGTTCTGTTTTCGCGCTGCTCCGCTACTGTCCGATATAACGACGTAAAATCTGCCTTCTGAATGTGCCTCGGCAGGGACCGGTGGCGTTGCTATTGTGTGGGTCCAGTTGTCAAGATACCTCTGTTTTCCTGAATAATATTTGTCTGCAGAATAATCCGGAATAAAATAATATGCGTCACATCTCTGTTCTGTGCGTCCCTTCAATGCCTCGCCTCTCTGTGATTTTACCTCCCCGATGTGTCAACGGCTCTTGTGAAATGGTCTTCATCTCGTACCTCGGTGTTACGTCTACAACATGTTTGTATTTCATCTCCTCTACATAGTTTTAGTTAAAGTTTATCGTGCGCGTCAGCCGATATCATTATATATATATATATATATATATATATATATATATATATATATATATATATATATATATATATACAGAGGCTGTTCACACATTTTTGTAGACAATGTATATTGTATTCACTAAACTAAATTACATAAAATTCTTGTGTTTTAAATGTTCTATTTGACATCCCTTATTCTGAACTATCTTTCGACACCGCAATTTCCAGGATAATAATGTCTTTTGAAGTGTCAGAAGAGGTATTCTATCCCATTCCTCCTGAACAGCTTTCCAGAGTCCTGTAAGGGTTTTGGGACGACGTTTCGATAATGCAGATTTTAAAAGTCCGAAAGCACAAAAATCCATAGGTGATACATCGGGAGATTTAGTAGGGATATCAGTGAAGGGTATGGCCTTGATACCAGTTTATTGTTCAATTTCTTTTAGGAAATTTACAGTGGATTTTGATGTGTGACTGTTAGCTTTGTCCTGATGGAGTCTCACAGATTGATGGCACTGTAGGTAAAGCGATGGTATTTCATTCAGAAAAATTGGCGATAAAATATGTTCCTGATAGTATTTGGAGTTAATTTTGACATTTTCCCCCACTCTCTTTATTTTTAACTTGCCATTATAAGAAAAACCAGCAACAATCATGAATCCCTTAGAAAAACTTTCTTTCGATTCTTTGAACCATGTACTTAAATTTTTTTTCTCCCCTTTTATGATAATAAATGGCTCTTTTTTTGTTGCAATCATTTAAATACACCCATGATTCATCTATTGTGACAATTGTTTTCCATTTTTCTTTGGATAAGTGTTTCTCATATAGAATTCTGCAGCGTGTCCTGCGTTCAGCGATATGATTTGGAAGAAGACGATGCACATTGCGTTTTTACGCTTCCTTAAGATTTAAATCAACGTTTATCATTTTGTTTACAGTGGACACCGAGCATTTTAATGATTTTGCAACTGTCCTTTGACTAGGGGAATTTTCTCTTAACATTAAACAACGTACCTTTGCAATAGTCGAAGATGTCCGTTTTTTCCTTGGATACTTGTTTGGAATTTTTGTCCCACTTGAGGCTCCAATTTGACGTTTTTTCCTTTCTTGTTGACGATATTACCTATCGACGCTTTAGATATCACAAAACCATGAAAACCATGACTCTCGCATCGTTTTTGGATAACGGAGTATGCATATTTCTCTTAGAAAGGAGCTCTAGGAAAGAGCATAAATGTAGCCTTCGAACCACTGCTTTGTTAAAAATGCCATTTTGAATAAAAACAAAACTTTCAAGCCGCAGACGATAATTTTGACTTTTAAAAACATAGTACAATTGCAATTATTTCTTTTGCAGCAAACGCTTTTTTATTACGGCTTACCAAAATCGTCTAAAAAATGTGCGAACAGCCTCTGTATATATATATATATATATATATATATATATATAGATAGATAGATAGATAGATAGATAGATAGATAGATAGATTTATTTATTTATTTATTTATTTATTTCAGAATGGGTATTTCATAATAAGATCTATAATCTATCCTTAACAAAACTACATGAAATATTTTAAAAACATACTAAAACTTTATTTATAAGAAACCAATAATCAAAAAATAACAAAAACTTTATCTGACAAAAGTCATCGAACACTTGTAAAAAATCTCTACATATTAGTAAATATTCTAATTTTTCGTTAAATTAATATTTAGTAGTATATGCTTTAGCATCCGCAGCAGCGTTTAAACGTCTGGGAATAGATTGCACTAGTTCTTTTGTAATTTATGCATCAATGTACATCCATTCTTCCATCATAATTGTTTTTAGTTCACTTTTAGTGTGAATGTCGTGTTTGCGTACTCGAGCCTCCAGTTCTCTCGAAATATTGGGTTTAAGTCTGCCGATTGATGTGGTGTTTTCAAAACTTGTGGACAATTATAAGAGACACCAGAGGCGAACGTTGAGAGCCGTGTTCTTAGAATCGTTTTCTTGATAAAAAACAAAGTTTTTTCCAATACCCAAATTTTGGGTTGATAATTTTAAATTGTCTCTTAAAATAGTTATATAAACAGCATGATTCATTATGCCATCAATAAATACCAAATTACCTAGTCCTGATGCTGACATGTACCCCCACACAAGGACACCTCCACCGCCATGCTGAAGTGTTCCTACTAAGGTCTTGGGATTAAGTTCCTCATTTTTTCTTCTCCATGCAATTATACGCCCATCGGAACCAAAAATGTTAAACTTGCTTTCATCGGCAAATAAGACATTTATTCCAATACGTTTGGGGCTTATTTATCATTGACAGTGCGAAGGAAAGCTTAAGCTTTCTGTTTTTCTCACTCACAAAAAATTTACTTCGGGCAGAACGCCCATGTAATCCAGCTGTTCTGAGAACTCGTCAAAAATTTTCAGGTGAAATTGAAGTAGACAATGTTTCATTGAATTCTGCAGAAACTTTTACAGCACTCAAACGTGAATTTTTCACAAATTTTCTAATTATAAATCTCTGATCACGTTTTGTTAACTTTGCCGGACGGCCTTTTCTTACCTTGTTTTCGATCCAATTTTCTTCTTTAAAGCGTTTTTCACATACTGCACAGTAGAATGGGATAAATTAAGTAATTTAGTAATTTAGTAAATTAAGTAATTTAGTAAATTAAGCAATATTACGAACTGATTTACCACTACTATGATGAAAAATAATAAATTTTCGAATGCCGTTTGTTGTTTCTTTACGACTACGAGCCCTTTTTAAATAATAAATAGAATATTACGGAGTAGGCAAGCAAATATGAAAGCCAAACGATATTTTGAATGCCACCACAATTCAAAAATAAAAATAAAGCGCCAGATGATAATTTTAATTATGAATTTATCCGAAAATATTTCAGTGTACGATGACTTTTGTGAGATAAAGTTTATGTTACTTTTTGATTACTGGTTTCTTAAAAATCAAGTTTTACTATGTTTTCAAAATATTTCATTTAGTTTTGTTAAGAATAGATTATAGATCTTATTATTAAACACCCATTCTGAAATATTCATTTTAATGAATGGATAGACCCCTATTTCATTGAAAATCGTAAGTGTACGGACACTTTTGGGAGCTACTGTATACCATGTTTTCTTAATTTACATGATGTAAATCAATAAAAACTGTTATTAATAGAAAAGGTGTGTTAATAGGCCTGATGAAGGGTAAGCGTTGCTAAGCCCGAATCCGGTGGCCAAATAAAGCCATTCCAAGTACCTGAAAAACCATTACTCAATAATTATAAGTTTGAAAAATGTGCACGATATAATAAACCTAGTTGTTACTTTGCTATAACTTTGTTTCATTGTTGGTCTTATTGTTTCATCTTTATGGTGTTAGTACGCCTCATCTTTTCTTGAGCCGTTTGGATGGCCCCGGCTCCTCTACAAGCAGCTCTGGAGGTGGTAGGAAGCTCTCATCATCCTGCTCTGGTTGCTCCTCGGGCTCCAATAGCTGGTTGAAGTGATCTTTGCCGTCATCATCGTCAACCACCCGTGGCAAAGTGTTGTCACACAGCGGTGCTTGCATATGGAAGAGCACTTCAGACCAGCCTTACGGCAAGAGCAGGTTCTACTACATGCTATCTTGCAAACTCGTGACACTGTCTTGAGTAGAGACAAAGGAGCCGCGTCTCTGGTTTTTAGTGGCACTAGATCAGCATTACTGCGCACCCAACCCCACTCGTCCGGGTTCATTGTGTTTCCCAATCATGTCTGTATTGGATGGTAAAACCAGTATTAGTGGTGGCGTGCAGCATCATAAGTGGTTGGCAGTCCACTTTTCCCTTGGTCTGTGCTCGTGTGAACGTGGAGGGGTGCAGTTCGTCCAGAGTTACGTAAGTGGAGTAACCGGTGTAGAGGTTCCGCGAAAACACGCGCACCAGCCTCAGCAATCTCATCATGGCTGGTGAGTGGGTTAAGGAATGTCCTTAAGTTCTTTCGAAAAGATGACCATGCCGCTCAGATTCATCTTTCCTTGGCCAAAAATAGAAGATGTCTATCACATTCACTAAACTCGTGGATGAAAAGGATGCGGCTGAATATGAATTTGTCGAATTCGAAAGATGTCAAATATTGCATATCCGCAGCACCCCCTCTTCCAGGCTTCAGAAAGACCAAGTTGGTGCATGACTGGCCGAGCCCTGTCATAAGCACAAGGAGGTCTATGTCCTCTCCAATTATTGTGACATTTTCGTGCTCCCTGGCCTTGGAAATGAGGCGTTAACAATGAGCAAGTCAGGATCTTCTTGAGACTGATTGACTTCAATGTCACATTCTTCGAAGTGACTTGCCAGGACTTGTAGGAGACGACTTTTATTTTGCTCTTTGGTCAAAAACTTTACTTGAGCGACTTGGTTAATTTTATTTACATCAAAGATCACTTCGGGGGATTGGTGAATCTTCATCCTCCGCAATCACTCGGATCTTTTGGTGCCACTCTGAACAGAGTATCCGTCGAACACAACATCAACATTCGAGGACCCATAGTGTCTTTTTAAAAAAGAGAAGTAGCTCTTGGCGACAGGTGTGAAGGAGGCATTGCCAGGCCAAACGACTTTAGGAAGAAGATAGCCTCCATCCACTACTGCGAAATACTGTCACCCTTCTGTAGCATTGGAGGGATGCGTCGATGCTGCGTACATAGACGACTTGGTTCCTTTCCGCATGGCTCCTTCTGAAAAGAGTGACATCGGGTAGGTCGCGAGTTCGTAAGTGAAAAAAGTTTTTTAAGTCTTCTGACTGTTTTGTAAGGCACAGTCTTTGGAACAGTGTCAGAGGATCAATAGTAGGTACTTTGAGGTTTCCCGTCGTTAGACAGCTCACAGCAGATGCGAAGGTACTAACCTTGTCTCCCCTTTTGAAGGTGACATTCTTGAAGTTGCCATGATCAGCCATCTTGGCCACCCCTTCGAGGCCGATATCCTGAGCCGAGTGGCAGTGTACATTGGCTCCTCCAAAGACACCACTGCTTAAAGGAATTATGGCATCTGAGTGTGGAAATGGGGGGAGGGTGCTGTGTGAGCCACTCCTTCAGTTAGACTGAGTCTCTTGCGTCTCTGTCCACACGAGAACTTCGGGCATCCACATGTTGTCCTGATGTTTCAAAAGAGACGTTGCAGTAATCTTCAACAGTATCACAGACACTTTGCATGAATACCATTGCCGATGTCCATTTCGCCAAAACAGTCTCTGAAATGATGTGTGAGGCATCCTTGGACTTTCACTGTCCTCATTACTACTTGCTCTGTGGATTGGTCTGCCCAGATTCCAGATCAAAACTTCATGGAGCGTCTTAGGGTGAATTTCCCTTCCACAATGAAATTGTTAAATTCAATTTGGTCCATCACTTGTTCCAGTTTCATCATGTCTTGCAGGTGGAGGTGCGCGCTTTTGGCGTATAAGAAGTGGCCTGATGCGTGGAAGAAAGGCAGTGTCTTTTGTACGGAGTCAAGATGGAGCTTCCAGTTGCCAGAACGCTCTGCTTCAATGAACTGTTTGAGGAGCGTTATCATGCGAAAATACTGCACCCATAACTTCGCAGTAGACCCCCTTAGTTTAGAGCGTGCACAAGACTTGTCTAAATTTTGCAGCAATACCTTTCAGACAGTCATTATCGGCACAGGTTGTGATTATCGCGGGTCGAATCCCTTTTCTTCTCTTCCTTAATTATTTGTCCTTACAATTAGTGTATTTATTACCATGTTTTTATTAACTCGCTTTCTTATTTGTTTGTTTGTTTGTGTGTTTGTCTAGTACACATCTTGCAATCGATTTTTAACTAACTTCCCGACTAGCTAGACATTTGAAACTTTTAGAATAGCTCAGACCACGATGACAATGCATTATTTTAATACTTTTAGCCATCTTTAAGCAGCATTGAATTCATCTTCAGTTCATTTTGTTTTGTAGAATGGTGCAGCCATCTATAGGCCGGAACGGGAACGAAAAGTTAAACGCAAGTTAACTTTCAATTCTCGAGCTAAACGATTGATTACGCATTTGATAATTTTCTTTCAAGTTGACGGGATAATTCATCAAAAAAATTTTTTAAATACTTATTAATACATAGGATTGACAAGTTTATAGGATTCAACAGGAAATTTAAAAACATGGTATAAAAGTTCTTTTTATCTTGGAAGTATTATTATTATTATTGTTATGATTATTATTATTAAATAATAATAATAATAATAATTATTATTATTATTATTATTAAGAAATTCGATAGAAAGATACTTTTGGTTTGGCTAGCTAGAGTTGCAACTCACAGGTACCTTCATGGGTTCCTTATGCCAATTGCCGGACATCGGGAGATTGCCAATTTCGAGAGGTGTACTTGACTGAATTTAAAAATTTGGTACTCAGTGGACGAAAAATTTCATGCTCCACAACTTTTATTTTATGAGTTTTTCTCTTAGAATAAACATTTTCAAGCTGCAGACTCATATACAAGGTGCGCCTCTAAAGTAACCGGACAATTTTTTATAAATAAGAAAAATATTACTCACCTTTAAATAAATTTATCTCCTTCAAAATAATGACCAAAGGAGTCTATACAATTTTTCCAACGTTTCTCCAAGTCATCGAAACATTGTTTATAGGCGTTGGAACTAACCGCTCGCAAAATACGCGTAACATTTGATTTATGTCCGAGACGTTTTCAAAACTCTCCTTTTCCTTTCATGGTCATCTTCGGCTTCGGAAAAAGGAAACAAAATCAGCTGGCGATAAGTCGGGAGAATATGGTGGGTGATTTATCACTGTAATTGATTGCTTAGCAAGATACTGTTGTACAGAAATTGCTGTACGGGGCCTATCATTATCGTGTAAAAGAAAACATTGCCTAGAATCAAACAGTTCCTTCCTAACTCACCTTATCCCGTTTCTTAATCGAAAAAGCACCTCCTTGTAAAAATACTGATTAATTGTTTGATTTTCAGGAACAAATTCGTGGTGAATAAGTCTTTTGTAACCAAAAAATGCAATCAGCATCACCTTAGTCTTTGATTTTAAGAACGAATTTTCTCCACATTTTCCTCATCCTTTGAAGTTGAAGGGCGTAATGTCTTTGGTTCATCTTCAATCCTTTCCCACCCACATTTAATGCGGTTGTACCCCTCATACCCTTGTGTTCTTGATAACGATGCATTACTATATACTGTTCGATGCCTCTCTAAAGTTTCGGTAGCAGATTTACCTAATTTGTAACAAAATTTAATGTTACAACATTGTTCTATTCCGAAGCAAATTTTTTTGTACAATGCCTTCTCAGTAAATGAAAATTACTACGGCGTTTTGATATGCAAACGACTAAATAACCAGTTTAAACTGGAGTTAACAAGAGTTGAGATGTCACTCTTTCTAGCCAGGTGATTATTCTTTCACTTTTTTTTATTTTATTGTTTGATCTTTTAATTTGTCCGTGTACTTTATGGGCGCACCTTGTATAATAATACATATCTCAGTTTTTGACAAAGTTTGAAAAAATCGTCGTTTTTTGGACAGTGGTTTTCGACCATACCACTTAACCGAATTATTAAGTCGCTCTACTCATTCGACGTAGAATTTAATACTCTTTAGTTTGTGATGAGGAAACTTTTTCGCTAGGATGCACCGTTTAGGAGTTATAGGCGAAAAACCAGAAAAAAAAGTCCTAAAATTTCGAGGTTTTTTGGCTGCCAAAAGTTCTCCCGAGGTCGCCCGTGTTATCATTTTTGCGTGTTTGCACCCATTTTATAAAAAAAAAATCTTCTTCCCCGCAACAGGCAATGCATCTACTCCGAAAAACTGAACACGTTTCGATCCCCCATCCGACATTTGGACAGGCCGTCAACGAATCATCACGAATCCAGTGAGGAAGCCATGGAGATTGAAACAAAAACAAAACGAATATGTCACATTGGTGTGTATGAAGGAGAACACTTCCCGGGAAAAATAATCAAAGTCAGTGGCACCGAAGGAACTATTTCTGCTATGCGGAAGAATTTGCGCCTGTGGAAATAAAAGCTTCTACTCCACCTTTTGCAACATACCCCGCTGTTTCGATGCTCTACCGACTGGCCAATAAGAATTTGTTCATTAAGAAGCTGTGATCCACGCTCAAAAAATTCCTCGATTCATGAATTCCCGACTTCAGATTCGGTTACTTGTTTTCCCGATATTTTGCTGCACTGCTTGGGAATTCTACGGAAATAATCCGCATTTTCTAAATCCGTTGTTTAGAACAGAATGAGTGACACGTTTGTCGATTACTTCATTGAGCAAAATCGGAGATTCTCAATCCTCTCATCATGAACTTTCTTTTTCTAGCCTTCCTTTAGTGTTCTGAACATCCCCCGCGTTTGGGTAGGGGCCCACCATCGAGGCGTTCCCATTTCTCCCACAGAATCTACTTTCAAAATTTAGGTGAGATGCATGGCCGATATAAAGAGTGTCGCTGGCAATGGCGGCTCGCTGCTAAAATTAGTGGGGGTGCTGCTTCAGAAAAATTTTAGCCATTGTTTTATTATTGTGTAAAACATGTAAAATTTAAATTGTGTAAAATTTCTCATTATTAAATTAAGTTGATATGCATAACAGTGAATGAAATTCGCATTGCTATAAACTGCTTTTATTTTTACTTGAACTCCTCCTTTTTTGTCTTTCATGACATTTGCACCATCAAAGGTATGAGCTTTTGTCTATTTCCTTGAAGAATTATGTCCATCTGTCCAAATGTTCTAGAATACGTTTCGATATGCCATCTGCAGTTTGATTTTCTGGAATAAAGAATCCTCAAACACGCTCAAATGTTTCTTCATTAAACACGTACCGTAAAAAAGTGACCATTTGAATGTGTTCTGAAACATCTGTTGCGTCATCAGCCATGACAACGGAGTGAACGAAGCTTCTCTAACTTTTGCCCTTATCTCTTCATGGTATATTTGTAGCAGACAATCAAGTATCTCATTCTGAATGGTCTTAGAAACACCTTTGAAGACCGTACTGGTTTCTAAAGGATTCTTGAAATCTGGATCTAATTTAGATGCAAAATTTATTAATCCTCTAAATACCCCTGGATTTACTTAATCATCTTTTTCATCATGTCCACGTACGGGAGTTTTAAAGTTTCCATGAAATAAAATACAGTCTATTATTTTGGATAAAATTTCTCGGTTCTTCTTAACCTTCATGTTATACTCATTGAATGAAATTCTGAATGCCTCACTCAGGGCCCGATTTAGAAAATCCTTGAGTGTAGGCACAACTCGGGATGGGGGGCCCCCTAACACTGATGTGGGCGCAAAATTTCCAAAATTGACGCACAAAAAAAATAATCATGAATCATTGTGAAAGTACCATTTTACCAAGAATTGGCTATTTGAAGCGTAGAAGCCTAGAACATTATCAAATAACAAAAAGCAATACAACATATTAACTCCACCTTTAAAGCACCAATACAATGCAACCAGAAAAACTTATTAATCCTTTATATACACTATAACATACATATGATGAACCAATCAATCAAATTTGAAAGGATATATAAAAAACTGCTATTAAAAAGATTAAAATTTAAAAAAATATTGAATTGGGAAGTTTTTCTTTTAAAATAAAAATTTTGTGGGGGCCTTTACATTCGGGGGCCCCTAGGTCCGGGCCTACCGGGCGTAATGGAAAATCAGGGCCTGGCCTCACTTAATGTTTACGTTTCCTAAAAGTGACAGTGAAACTACATTTCCAGCCACAGTTTATGCTTCTTTGACTTCTCAAGTTTTTCAGTTTTTCTTTCTTTTTTTTTAATATTTCTAAAACCTTCTTTTGTCCATGTTGCCTCACTGCTAAACAGCAAACACGAGAAGCAAAACAATACATTTTTCACTTCACAGCCCCAGAGCCAACTTTTCCGTTAGAATCATTCAGAATTATAGCTGCGAATATACTTCTTGCAGTGTCTTATTCCCGGCTGAGATATTCGAATATCAGGTGTTGAACGGCCTCTCATCTCAACTATAAGTTTCTCATAACTTTTTCTAACTGTGAAAACTTAAGCTGTTGAATTTCACTTACTATCACAGAATTTATTTCTTGGGGATTCGGGGAGATCATGGTTAATTATTAAAATTTTCTATACAAGAAAACAACAACAAAACATCACTGAATTCAGTAGAATAGCTGATTGTCATCTACAGTTTATCACATTCAAGAATATGGTACACGGTTTTTAAGCTTAACACACACCGAGTCAGAAATAAACACTGCCATACGCTCGGTCAACAGCGATCGGCACTGCGTGAGCGACAGTGCTGACGCTTCTTTAGCCAGCGAGAGAAAGCTCTAGTACATGCTTGTCTAAAGTACGGCCCAAACGCAAATTATGAAAATATTTAAATTTACACATTTTTATTAAAAAAATAAATGTTTGCAATATTTTTCATATATAATCGATTCGTTGACATTTATTTTGAAATAAAAATTTAAATAAAAACATCTTAGCATGCCATGAGAATTTACGTTTCGAATTATGTGTGTATTCACTCGACGGCGAACTTTTTGAAAAATTAAAATATTTGTATGCAGTATATTGCATTATATTTTAATTTCCTAATCCTTTTGGCCAAGGGAGTCTTCACAGAAAAAGGGGCCATCGAACGTTCGCGAATGTTCGCCAAATCGATTAATTTGTATTTTTGAAACTCATTAATTTTAATTTTTTCCATCTTTATGAAATCCAAACTAAATGAAAAGAAACTTTTACAAATTTAAACTAAACATGTACCTATACATATCTAATTCAAATTTTAAAAAAATTTATAATAAAAAGAAGTTAATTTATTTTAATAAAACTACATAGAGTTAATTTTTATTTCAATTTGTTGAAAAAAATATTGTATGTGTGGCCCAGCAATTTTTTTTTTGCGATGTGGCCCTCAAACGGTCATAGTTTAGACACCCATGCTCTAGTACCTTGGAGATGCGCGCATGCGCACAACTGCCAAACACGGCATTGCTGGAACTGTGAAGAGCACAGTTCCATGCAAGGATTTTTGTCGTTTTCCGAGAACGAGGGGATGGCTACCGACATTTAGCTTGAATATTATATAATGCACGTATTATGTAATGTAAGGGTTATATAATGAAAGGATTATATATTGTACACTGCTGGCCACTGTAAATGCAACAACCTGAAGGAAACATGCAAATAACATGAAATTTACAACATGCATTAGCGGAGGTGAGATATGCAAATGATTACAATTTCAATTTAATTTATCAATCGAATTTATCAATCGAATTGATATCAATTCGATTGATACCAATCGAAAAAAAAATAGCTTGTCAACTTGATCTGGAGAAAGTGATCGACCGGTTTGCAAACGAAAAAGCAAGAAAACAACGATTTCAATTGTTTTTATGTGGAAACTAAACATGCATATGTACATTTTAACAATATAGTTTATAAAATATGTAGTAAATATTAGTGGATACTCCGTACTTAAAGAATTATCATTTTTTTTATTATTGGGAGTGGACATAGAGCCAAGACTGTGTCGTGACATGCTGCTTCTTATGCATGTTTTGATTAATTTTAACTTCGTTCTGCTGTCGTCACCGGTTAAGTTAAAATATCAGGCACGCTGCAATAATGTCACAGAAGCTACTCGGGGCTGCGGTGGAAATTAAAAGCAGTTCGGCAACAGATGTAATTTGTTTTAATTGAATAGAAAAGCATCGAAGCAGTTGAGGTCCAAAACTAGGTGAAATTCCGAAAAGATATGCCGATTGTAACAATTCTGATCCTTCCAGAATAATTTTATCTGGTGAGGAACATTTAAAAAGTGTACATAATTGTGGAACGGATTAAAATCTAATAGTTAATTGATTAATTATTAAATCCATTACTTTATAAAGCACCTCGGGCTTGAAAGATTGTTCGCTGTTTTCAATGCGTTCATCTACTTGTAATTGATCAAAGAATTTTTTCATGGCGCAATCTTCCATATAGCTTTTAACAAATTCCCAATTATTCTTTAAGTTCTGCAGTTGGGTTAGGAGTGATGAAAGCATCTCAACGGATTTCTCTTAACGAGTACCTTGCAGCATTTTCGAGACTGTGTCAATAGGTTCGAGTATTTTACTTTGTACAATTATTAAAATAATTGTTGAAATTTGTTCAAAATAATTAACCAGATTTTTAGCTTCATGTTGCTCGTCACAACTTTTTCCATTCGATGAAAAACATTTCAATATTTTAATCACACCAAAATAAGGAGAACGTCATCAATAGCCTGAACACGGGAATCGTGTTGCACAAACTTTTTTGAATGTTTTGCTAAGTTTGTTTGATTCGCTTCCATTAATATTGCCCAACGGAACTGGGGGAAAAAAAAGTCAATTTTTTTTCTAGCTGTTCATAAAATTTCTTGACTTCCTATTCATTTGTGACACTGTCGTTGATCAATAAATTCAAATTCTGAGAATAGGAGTGCGCAAATCTGGCAGCGGGATTTCGTTGTCTAATCCTTGCTTGTAAGCCTGAGTAGGCACCACTCCTATTCGCAGCCCCATCCTAACCTTGTTCCCGCAATCGGTCGGGGAAATTTTCAATAGGTTTTAAAACCGTTGTTTCTATTCCTTGGGATGTTTGATTAGTAACATGAGTAAATCCACAAAACGTTACCATTATTTGGAGCTCGATTGGTTTCACATTTTCATCTCTTTCTTTTATTTATTACTAGCTTAAGTACCCGGCGTTGCCGATTTTCAAAAAATAATATGCCTATGTTTAATCTGAAAGATCATCTATATCTATGCAAAATTTCAGCTCAATTGAAGCAACACTTTTTCACTCATAAAAGAACAAACATAGGCCTATTCGAAATAATCAATAAATTTCACAGTTTCAATGAAACACGCTGATTTTTGAATAAAGTTCAATAATTCAAATTCGATTTACGCAAATTGTGCATAAAATTATACATAAATTCAAAAACATAAAGTTTATAAGTTAAATAAAGTTCTGTAATATTATACCAATAAATTTCCAGTTGATAGCCAATAAATTATAAATCTTTTTTACCTTAAATGTCCAATAAAAAGCGTAGTTCCAAATGTAATTTTCTTCAATAAAACCTTAAATGTTCAAAAATCCTTTTTGCATTTATCAATACCTCCTCCACTTGAATCTTTAAAATATTAAGGTAACGGTGGACATTAAAATTTACTTTTTTTACTTTTAATCATAAAGATACGAAATTTTGTACATATACACATTTCACTATAAATAAATAGAATACCTTAAAAGAAATTTCCAATCTCATTATAATTTTAAGATGTTTTAAAAAATTTGAAATTTATAAACAAAATTTTAAAATGTTCCTTGCTACTTAATTTTTGAGATATTTCCTCGATTTTGAATTTTAATATCTTTAAACTGTATAACAAACAAATCTGGGTATCAATTATTTAATCCCTTGAATAGTTAATTTTTGAGAGATTTTTTTCCCGATTTTCATCAAAATTTTGCCTTTTGAAAAGTTATAAATCAAATTTAATTACCTTAATGAAGTTGAATTGTAAAATGCATACCCAGTTTTTTTGTACAACAGCATCAGGATTCTTCCTTATCAATTTCATGATTTTTGAAGAAAAATTAAGTAGCATGGATCATTTAAAAAATCTAAAAACCTTGAAAAATCTGGTTTGAGAAATACAGATTTAAAATTTATTACTACACTTACCCATTATAAATTACTTTGTAGAAGCTTCATAAATGATTTTTTACTTGAAAAAAATTATTTTGGTACTAATAATCTACAGAAATATATATATATTATTTACAATAACACAATCAGTATTACAATGACGAGATTTGCTGAAATAAAGGTCCACCGTTCCCTTAAACGTTTTACTGATAATAAATGAAAATGTAGTTTGATGTGTTGCTATGGTTACTTGACTATGGTCGACAAAGAAAATTCAAATGTTAAATGTTTTACTGATAATAAATGAAAATATCGTTTGATGTGTTGCTATGGTTACTTGACTATGGTTGACAAAGGAAAGGTTGAAAAGGTGAAGCATCAGCTCAACATTTAGGCCCCTAACTTTCTTTCTACTGATCAGATATACAAAATATATGGCCTATGTCCATCTGGAATAATGTACCTTTCAAATAGTGAAAGAATTTTTCAAACAGGTGCAGTGGTTCCGGAGATACCCTCCACATGCAAAATCCCCTCTCTCTCTTTATATATTAGTATAGATAACATAACGGAATACAACACTTAACTGATCGATTTTTGATAAATCTTGCGTTGTATCTGTTATTATTGTTATGAAAGCGGCCTCTTCTATTTCACTTTTAATTTGGATATAAATTTTTATGTGCAGTCAAATTAGTTAATTCATTTTGTATATCCGTACTCGAGTGATTGGTACTGCCTTTGAGTTTCTTCAATAGATCTGCTAAAACATCTTCATAGCAAGAAAGTAAATTAATTATTTCTAGAAGATTTCCCTGCGAAGTTTCTACAGTTTTAAGATGGGCTCTGAAAGGTAAATTATTCATAGCAAGTGTGATAGTTACATCTACTATACGTCGCAACACTTGGCACCAATAATTTACCGCATTGTTAATTTCTTGCTGTCTAACAATATCTATAGTTAAATCACTTTTCCATAGATAGTAAACCTCGCAAGAAATTCCATGTTGGTTTGATTCTTCAACATTTCTTGTTAAATGCGCCACTCGATCATCCTCTTACGAAAGCTAAATCGCAGTATGACGTATCAAAGAGCTAGCACGGTTGACGGTAACAAATACAGTGGTAACTCCGAAAAGCGGACAGTCATGGGACCAAAAGTTTTGTCCGTTATTAGGAGGTGTCCGCTATTGGAGAGGACAAACTTTTTTATAAAAAAAAGTTTTTGCTCTTCTATTTGACATTTGATTGAAAATTACGGCTACAATTTTAATTAAAAAGGAAAAATTAATTAGGTAAGAAAAGAATAACTATTTACTACTTTACCTTTTAATTGTGTGCTAATCCTTTTATCTTGCGTTAAATAATCCCAAATTACAATGTATAGGAGCTAAATTATTTTAATTACTACTGAAAAAATCTCTTAACAAAGTTTGATTTCTCTCTTTTACACAGCAAACCTGTTTTTCAAGATGAATCTTCACAGGATTTAGCTTTGCTAGTCCCTCCGAATCTTCATTTTTGAGAACGAACTGTTTGAATTGTTCGCTATATTTCAGTGCTTCCGAATAATCTTTGATTTTGCAGTCTTCCATTGGCGATTCCTCATTATCATCTTCACAAAGGGCCAATGCTTCAGTGGTGGCCCGATGAATGAAATTGGAAACATGCAGGTTTTCTTTCTCAATGGATAAATCGTCGTCGATCTTGACTTGCTCTTTAACGCAGACATTTGAATCCAAATTGACTACTAGATTCGGAAGTTCTTTTTCGCTTTTTTCGGTAGTACTGTCAGTTGCCACTTCGCTTGTACTCAAATATCCCGTCTTTTAAAAACATTTTAGAGCGCACCCAGGTTCCACCTTTTTAAGGGCTGACGTGGTCTAGGAAATTGCATCCAAAACAGATACCGATTTTGCCGACTCCTCGCTGGATTTGCAGGAGATAAACTGGTAAAGCACATGTCTCAGATGCAGATTTCTGTGTCGTACTTTAAAAGCTGCGGATAATTCCCTGAAAGTGGTTGTAGCATCGAAGAGGTGTTAGGAGGCAAGAAAACTAAATTAACATTTTTGAGCTTTAAATCATCAGGATGGGAAGTAGCAATTGTCCATGAACAGAATGATTTTTCTCTTTTCTTTTATCATTTTGTTGTCTAACTCCTAATTGTCTAAAAATAATTGAAAGTTTTCAAAAAATATCTGTCCGCTATTCGGAGTGTCCGCTATCCAGAGGGAATAACATGGATTGTCCTATATAAAAGGACTGGGACTTGTAAAAATGTCCGTTAATTAGAGGTGTCCGCTATTCGGAATTGTCCGTTAAGGGAGGTACCACTGTATTTTTATCTGTTGAATAACACATTCATTGTCTTTTATATTTCCGTTAGAGTTATAGTCATACTTCTCGTTGAAGCTGAATCTTTAGGGAAAGGCCGTTGATAGGGACCAAGAGTTTACGTTTTTGTTCAGTAGTTAGAGCTTCTAAAAACTTTTCTTTGTCAGGTGAGTCTATTTCTATGTCAGTGCCTTGAGGAAGAACTGAATTGTTTCAGGTGTAGAAATATTCGTCATATCTGTTTTGACTAGAGAACTATCGCTTTCAACTTGTGATTTGTTTTCATAAGAACTACAACAGGGTGGATTATTTGAATCGATCGTTTAAAAAAATGTTCGTATTTTAGTAAATTTCATTAAAACTTCCTTTTTGGCTTCTTGCTTTTCTATTCTTCTTTTTCTAAACTAAACACCACTTACTTTTTTTGACATCTCTAACTACCTACAATACGTATATAAATATATAGTATTTATTAACAGAACACACACACACACACACATATATATATATATATATACTGTTAATTGGTAATAATTAATTTTTTGTTTATTACTTTTAGAAATTTTAAAAACCGATTTTTAAATTATCTTTCGTTGTAAAATTAAATTAAATTAAATATTATTCTGTATGTTGCAGCATCAATCAACATAATAATTTATAAACAAATCACTTATTTTTAAAATTATACATCGGTGAATCCAACAACACGATGTAGATAAGTAATTTAGTAAAGTAATAGTCACAAATTGTGCGAAGTCACTTAAACATAACAATAAATTACAATCCACAAGTTACAAAAATGACATTCATTCAAGAATCAACTTGAAATTCTTACACTACACAAAATAAACAAAGGGAATATGAGGCGCTCAATACTACGCTTGATTTCAAAAAATCCCCGAATATTTGCCACTATTCTGCGCCAATTGGATACACCTTTGCCTTAAAACACAACTTATAATACACATATACTAGTGCCGTGATTTTAAACATTCTTAGCAATCATAATACATTTTTATAGGTTTAGTAGAGGTACCTAAAATGTTAAATTTATAATGAATAGTTTCTGAAATCAAAATTCTGATAAGTATATGAGAAGTAATTATATATAATATATATATATATATATATATATATATATATACACACTGAAGTGCCACTGAATTAGGGATACCTACCTAGTGATGAGTTGGGCCTCCTCTGGCCTTGATAACGGCTGCCACACGACGAGGCATAGATTCAACAAGTTTCTGGAAACGTTCCACGGGAATGGCTTGCCAAATATTGGCTAAAGCTGTCCATAATTCAGTAAGGTTCTTTGGTGCTGTGTGATGGCCTTTCACGCCTTGTTCCAAAACACCCCAAAGATGCTCAATAGGATTTAAGTCTGGGCTTCTAGGTGGCCAATTCATGACAGAGAAGTCAGAGGAATGCTCATCCAACCAGCCAGTAGCCAACCGGGACTTGTGAGAGGTACAGTTGTCTTGCTGGAAAACTCCATTACCGTGCGGATAACAGAACAGCATAAACGGATGGAGGTGATCACCCAGCAACTCTATGTACCGAATTGTATTGAGGGAGGTTGGTATACGCACCAAAGATCCCAAACTGTGCCACGAAAAAACACCCCATGATTAAGCCATCATTCCCTTGTACAGTTCCAGCCAGGCATGCAGAATCCATGGCTTCCTGAGCCTGACGCCATATTCTCAGCCTCCCGTCGGCGTTAAGTAGTCAGAATCGAGACTCGTCACTCCATGCTACTCGTTTCCTGTCCTCTACACTCCAGTCTCTGTGCTCTCTTGCCCAGGCAAGACGTGCAGCCCGATGGCGAGTATAGAGCAATGGTACTCTCGTAGATCGACGGCTCCCGAAACCCATACGGTGAAGCGAGCGTTGCACAGTCCGTTTACTGACTGTACGACTGGCACCGTCATTAAACTGGCTGGTAATTTGAGCTAATGTTTGGCTTCGCTGGCTACGTATAATACGCCTGAGCCGTCTCTCACCACGCACTGTCAAGGCTAATTGTCCTTTGCAGTTTGCCCGATCGCTAG
Organism: Dolomedes plantarius; assembly: GCA_907164885.2. NCBI lineage: Eukaryota > Metazoa > Arthropoda > Arachnida > Araneae > Dolomedidae > Dolomedes > Dolomedes plantarius. The sequence goes on along the minus strand of OU015495.1, from coordinate 17,410,121 downwards.
TTTTTTTTTTCACCATCCATGTATTCTTGATATACTCTTGACACTGTCGACCTTGAAAATCCTAGCTGTCTGACGATTTCGGAAATTGAATGGCCCATGCGTCACGCACCTACGATTTGTCCGCCATCGAAGGCGTCTAAATCAGGCAGTTTACCCTTACTGGCAATTCCAACAACTAATTCAGAACAACCACAGTACGCGCTATATATGCAGTTACCACAGCGCCCTCACTTGCGCATACATGATGCGCAGCGCTACACAATTTTCATAGGCTTTGCTATCCCTAATTCAGTGGCACTTCAGTGTATATATATATATATATATATACAGTGGACGCTCGTTAATTCGAACTTTAAGGTTCTCAGAAAAAAGTTCGAATTATCCGAAGTTCGAATTATCCGATGTTAAGAGAAAATATATAACTTTAAATGTGTATCACTGAAGAAGAAACTCGTAGTATGTATAACCCCAGAAAATATATTATACTACGTTATCTAAAGTTAAACATGTTAAAAAGAAATACAGACTTACCTTTATCATAAAAGGAAGCAGAAGATATGCAGTATAAAGTAAACTTTTATTAAAAATATGAATTGCACTTTGGGGAAAAACTGTAAAATGGATGTTTGGTTCTGTTTATGATGCCTACATTGCTCAGCCAGCTTCTCGATTTGAAGTAAACATTTCAATTCATTTTCAGAGGAAGGTTCCATCTGAATAAATGCTTTCAGAGGTTTAATAGAGTCCATTATGGCTTTGTCCACTATGGCCGCATTAAAAATATCTTTCGGCAGGTAAGTAGAAAAAAGCCCTGGCAGTTTCCTACCGAAATTAGTGCATACGTCTTCGTTTACATCAGAGCTTTGGCCACATACAGTTTGATAAGAAATATTTTGCCTTGACTTAAATCAGGAAAGCCATCCATCACTGCATTTAAAATCTTCAATACCCATTCGACTTGCCAATTCACCAGCCTTCGTCAGCACTAGGGGTCCATTTATCGGAAAATTTCGAGATCTAACATCCTGGAACCATAGCAGTAGAGCTCTTTCTAGAACTCCTTGGAACGCATTTCCCATGCGTTTCCTTCCTCTAGCAAATTTTGATTTTTCGCATGAATTTAAAATTGATTCCTTGTTTTTCAAATTAGTTAACAAGGTATTTTTTTAATTCCATAGTCAGCTGCCAACTTTGTTTTACATTCGCCATTCTCTACTTTCTTTAAAATTTCTACCTTTGTCTCCAAAGTTAGGTTTTGTACTTTCCACGTGTAGACATCCTGAATTTTTATACGTTCACACCACACAATGAGGAAGAAAAACTAGACCACATTAACTTGTCTGCACTGCAGTTATAACTGACGCAGCTCCCTAGAATCTGTAGTAAAGACTAGTTTTTCTGAAATTCTAAGAAAATCGATCCAAATAAAGGAAAATTGCTTTTTCCGTTTAGCACTAATAAGAAGGACAATAGCTACTAACGTTTAGCGGACATGCAATAGTCTAGGAATGCAGGCATGTGCCTCTTTACACAGAAAAGAAATTTTGACACACAAAATAATAAATACAGTGTGTATTTTCTCCATTAAATGAGGAAAAAGAATTTTTTTTGTGAAATTTTTAGTTCGAATTAACCGAAGTGATAAAAATTTACTTCGAATTAACGAGATATTTTTAACATTAACTCCAATACAAGTTTTTTGGGGCCTTTGGATTAGTTCGAATTAACCGAAAGTTCGAATTAACCGAGTTCGAATTAACGAGCGTCCACTGTATATATATATATATATATATATATATATATATATATATATATATATATATATATATATATATATATATAAGCTGTGAAAATTTCATATTAATAAAATTAAATTCATTAAATTCCGTTTCTAGTATAAACAATAGTTTTGTGCAGATTTTTTTTTCAGAACAAAACTATTATAAGTGCATACTAATATATTTATAGTGTTAATTATCTATTTCATTTATTTGTTATATATTTTGTAGAAAATCTAACAAATCGAAAAATTTTTTCTCTACAAAAGTTTTCGCACATTTTTGTTTCAACCCTTTCTACTATTGATCCACGGTAGCAACACCTGTGATCTTTGAGAACTTCGGGGAACATCATTACTTGCATGACCATTTCAAAATCATGCGACCGGCAATTCTGCAATCCCGAGTACTTTGTATTGTGTATAATTTCCATTGAAATCAAATTTCAATTCAAATGGCTCGAAATGTTCTCACATGGCAGAATTTCAGTTTCGATGTCGATATGGACAAACAATAGTTGTTGCGTTCGGGCGTCCCCATATTCCTCCGAGGACTCCAAAAGTTTCCTCCCCGAGACGAGGAAAATTGTCGCTAAGTAGGCACGTAAGTGAAGCAAACAATGAAATTGGCCAATTCGTGATTTTTTTTAAATGACGCCTTCGTTACTTCTCATATAAATGGAGCAAGCACATCTTTTCTCCCCGCTTTTCCTTCTGGGTTGTTTTCGAACGCTCGCACTTCTCGCTCCGGGACCACAACTGAGGTACGTTTCATTTCCATTTTCGATAATTGTAGATGATAAATATTCATGTGCCTTTCTGTTGCTGACGACGATTCTAATTACAGATTTAGAGAGTTCCATTCACAAAAAACGGGATGTATTCATTAATAGTAATTTCGGGAACGATATGAAATGATATTTTTTATAGCATTTTCATCGGCATTTAAAAGGAATCCCCTATTAGGGAAAATTTTACTGTATTTTTTATGCTGGGGCTTAAAATACCATTCGATTTGGTATTACAATTTCGATCTCATTTTCTAATCTTTACTGATATGAAGTAATTTTTATGGACCAAAACTTGATCGTAAAGCTATAAAGAGTAAATTTTCCCTCGTATTAGGTGAGTGATTAAAAAGGGGAATTATCGGAAACTACCTTTCATTTTGCAAGAATCGATTTCTTTTCCTTTCCCGTTATCAGTTTTGTTTGGATCAGTTACGAATTGACCTTTCGGTCGTGCGAACTAAGAGCAATTATGGATCGTTCATTATAGTTTAAATTTATTCTGAAAAAAAATAAAATTATAGTATAAATTATAGTATAAATATAATTATAGTATAAATATAAATTTATACTATAATTATAGAATAAAATTATAGTATTAATTTATTCTGAATATATTCTGAAAAAAAAATCTGAACAAAACTATTGTTTATACTACAAACGGAATTTAATGAATTTAATTTTATTAATATGAAATTTTCACCGCTTATATATATATATACATACACACACACACATACACACATATATATATATATATACATACACACACACATACACTCAAGAGCCAAAACATTATGACCACCTGTCAATAACGAGTTGGCCCACCTTTGGCGCGCAACACAGCTTCAACCCGCCTTGGCATGGATGCCACAAGTCCTTGGTAGATGGCCGGAGACAGATTGTGCCAGATGTTTATGCAACGGTCACGCAAATCCGAGATATTGCGAATTGGTGGTCTTTGAACTCTGGGCTGCCGTCCCATGACATCCCAAATGTGTTCTATCGGATTGAGATCCGGTGAATTAGGCAGCCAGAACATTAACTGGAATTCAGCATCATGTTCCTGGAACCACTCCAACACAATTTTAGCTTTGTGACACGGGGCGTTGTTCTGTTGGAACATTCCATTTCCAGCTGGAAAAACAGAGGCCGTGTAAGGGTGCAACTGGTCCGCAATGATGTTCAGATACCCTGTACCATTCATGGTCTGCTCTACCACAACCACGGGTCCCAGAGACGCCCAAGAGAACGTCCCCCAAGGCATAATACCGCCACCACCGGCCTGTGTATGACCTACTGTACATTGAGGGAGCAACAGTTCGCCTGGAAGACGGCGTATCCTGACACGGCCATCGGCGTGATGAATGACAAACCATGATTCATCTGACCAGGCAACTCTCTCCCACTGATCCATGGACCAGTCGCGATGTTCCCGGGCCCAGCGCAGGCGCAGTTGGCGATGACGCTTGGTCAGCAAAGGCACACGAGTGGGACGTTTGCTGCGTAGCCCCATATCCAACAGTGTCCGCTGAACAGTGTGCTGCGATACTATTCTACTTGGCCCTGCATTGTATTGGGCTGTCAGCTGAGCCACTGTCTGGCTCCGGTTTTGCTTCACCATGCGAGACAGTCTCCGACGACCTTTTTCTTTGATAGCGTGTGGACGTCCAACACCATGTCGTCTACTGCTGGTTTCACCGTCATTCATCCACTTTGCATAAGTACTAACAACTGTAGGTCGCGAACAACCCACGAGTCCTGCAATTTCGGAAATACTTGTTCCGAGACTTCGAGCCATTACAATCTGCCCTCTATCAAAGTCGCTTAGATCCGCAGCCTTTCCCATCACACACAGAAGTAAGTGAAAGAATGATTCTTCAGACTCTCCAGCAGCAGTTAAATACCACTTCCACCTGATCACGTGCCTTCCACGTCATCCAGGCGAATTCATTGCAAAATGTAGGGGTGGTCATAATGTTTTGGCTCTTGATTGTATATATCATTGTATGCAGTTTAAAAAATTTTTTCGCCCGAAATAGGCAGCACTCACAGTCAAATTTCCTCGACTTTTTAACAACTGACGTTTCAACAATAGTTTATGTTGATTTCTTCAGAAAAGAGATACCGGCTCTTCTCTTAGATGCTGCTCAACCCCTGTTGGATCCGATCACCTCAATGACAACCTCAAGGATTGCCTACATGGATTGAAAGAAAAACAAGAAAATTTTGCACCTTAGGACTTTAAATGCAAATAATATTTTAAAATTGAAATTATCCTGGTCTACTGTGTTTTCGACGCTCCTCAATTCCTTTGGTGATTTATCAAGTGCTGCTCGGGCTATCTACAAATACCATTTCTGTCGGATAATCGGCATTTATGGAACTGTCAACATTTTTTCGACATGGAGGCGGTGAAATAGACAGCGGCCTTAATGTCAAAATTTTCTTCATTGAATACGGGACAGTATACAATAAAATGTTAGGCGAGTGTCAGAAGGGCAATGCCACGGGCAAGTAAGAACAAAGACCTATTCACTTCTGATATTTCTCCTCGTATTTATGTCTCAGACGCTGAAAAATAATTTATTAGTTATCAAAATAGGTTACTTCTGTCAAACAATTGAATCATCTTTGGACTTTTCACTTTTAATATACAATTTTGCTGCTCAGAAAGCAAGAAAAATTGCTTTATAACCAACAAATCCATACATGTAAGTATTTGTTTTTAGCAATTTACACTTTCTAAATCGTGTAAATAATTTTTCCATTGTTTCATTATTCATGCAGATTGATAAATTTTATATTTTAGTGGACCAATTGTAATTTCAAGTATAATTTTCTCCTATTGCCTTCCGAATTGTCATTTTGAACTTTGGATTCATGTATTTTGATGGGCCAAATCGTACAAAACCTCTCACTAGCTCAATGAGTTTTCATCCTCCATATTAAATATCAAACATAAATAACAGTATGTAAATTATATCTTGAATAGCCACTTTTTACTTTCTGCCATGAACGAGAGACGGCCGAGCAGTGTGAACGACTTCCTGCTTCGAATCGTTGGCGCCGATTCTCGGCCGGGAATCTGCCGAGAATCGGACGTGTCACGGAACAGTTCCATTGAAAAATAGGGAGGAAATGATTACGACGACTCGTTGCGCGCTCGGATCGTTCCCGTTACGTTCCTTTCTCGTGCCTGTATAAATCGACCTTTATAGGAAACTTAACAATTTTTTTCCCCTCACTAATCCCATTCCGGAAGAACTTTTTTATCCCCACAAAATTAGATACAATCACTGAAACTTCGCGTTAAGGAAACTGAATTCTATCCTCCAGTCGCTAATAGACCTCTCATAAAAATAATTAATGTAACGTTCTTAAAAAAAAAACTTTCTTACTGAAAATTTCGAAAAACGGTCAGTTAAGGGCTGTCATGCGTGAAACATCCAAAATGAGAGTAGAAAAGGAAGTAGGAGGGTTTTATGTAAGGAAATCATGTTGCCAACCCAGTTAAAAAAAATTCAATAATAAGCTCTAAAAATCTAATCAAGAGGATGGCAACAATATGGGGCGTGGTGAATGAACGAGGCCATCAGCGGTGGTGAATTGAAATAAAATTGTCATGGGTGCGAGAACCTCATATGCTAGGCTTGAGTAGAAATCGATGTTTTAGAACTCATTCAACTGTCGTTACAAGTCCATATTATTTATTAAATTGTATGATTATATTTAAGACTTTTTTTTTCCGTCAACGCATAAAATGGTCCAAAATTTTCTTCAACAATTACTAGTTTATTTTGCGGATATGTTTTGCAAGTGAATGTGATTAATGACTACGGTATTTAATGTGCAAAATTGCTATTCATTTTTCTTAACACAACCGTTTACTTAGAAACTGATAATAATGACTTGAACTGGGGCAACTTAGTGTCGGGATTGAATCCCTCAGTGGAGTTTCCAAAATCTTGTCGGTCTAAACCAAAGGGGCAATGTTGTTTGCAACCCTTGCGAAAAACAATGTGCGTGCCTTAGATATGAAACGTGAAAGTTAAAACAAAGCAGTCATAATACCGATTTCGTGTTCTGTCATTGCGTTGAACGGCAGTGAGCAGCAAACTGCGGTTGCCATTCTTGTTGCTTGAGTGTGCGTGACCAGGGCCCGATTTAGAAAATTCTTGACTATAGGCACAACTCGGGATGAGCCCCCCCCCCCTAACACTTATGTGGGCGTATAATTTCCAAAATTGACGCACACACAAAAAAAAAAATAATAATAATCATGAATCATTGTGAAAGTACCATTTTACCAAGAATTGGCTAAAAACACCAATACAATGCAACCAGAAAAACTTAATCCTTTATATACACTATAACATACATATGAAGAACCATTCAATCTAATTTGAAAGGATATATAAAAAAATTGCTATAAAAAAGGTAAAATAAAAATAACAAAAAAATTTAGTTGGGAACTTTTTCGTTTTTTCTTTTAAGATAAAAATTTGGGGGGGGGGGGGGGGGTCCCTAGGCACGGGCCTAATGGGAAATCAGGGCCTGTGCTTGACAGTCATATTTCAATAACCGCCGTATCGTGCCAATTGGAAACATCAATAAACTCTTTGTAAATTGAAGGCCTGATAGGACGCTACATAAAAACGCGTTAATTACATCAAACGCATAAAATTTTTCTGTGAGCTGTCGGGACATCATAGAGTAATTTCCCCTTTCGTTGAGGTCATACAAGTCGGGAACGTGACCACTCACCGAAATTTATTGGAGCGAAACAAAAGCGAAATGGCTCGCTCGTTCTGCTTTTCTGATAGATGTTTTTCATTTTTGGTATTTTTAAAACGTCGGTTTTTTAAATTAAAAGAATAACAAAATTCTGGCATTAAAAAAAAAACTAAACATGTTGATAAGAAACTCTGCAACTGAATGTATTGTGCAAGCGTTTAGCTATGTATAAACGTACTATACGTATGTATACGACTCTCGTGTATATATATACACCCAATTTTCTTTTTGCGCGGTTTCGGAATAACATGGTCCAAGAAAAAGAAGCGATTATTTTTTTTACACTGTTTTTTTCACTTTAACAGGGTTTGAAAATCTAAGAAACTAAAAACCATTGTGTGCAATGTTATGGGAGAGTATATCAGAGAATGTTGTTTATAGTAGTGACGATGCAAATACAATTCTAGAAGGCCTCCAACTAGCCAATAAATCATTCCCTTTTAAATGATGACAATGTCGAAAGGACTGACACATTATGAGTCACAAAAACAAAATCTTTATAACCGAATTCGTATTCAAAACCGGTGAAAAGGTTCATTTAATCCATGATAGAAAGATCGCCACTCATCGACGAGAAGGATTTTTCGCCAGTACTGACACTGATGTTATATGTATGCATGTATCATTTTTTCGAAATTTCAATTTATTTTTAATCACTTCAGACTGCCGCACTTTTTCAGTTTAAAAAATAACCCGTACAAATGTAAAGAGAATAAGATTTGTGCATTTGCTGTTATATATTTATTCAACGAATCCAAATTCCATCTGAAAATTATATATCAGTGTATTTTTATTTGTATCTTTTTTTGCACGTTTTGTTTTTTCGATCCCCCGTGCAAAAAGAAAATCGGATGTATATGGATGTATATAATATATTAAATACCGGATCTATAGACGACACTTTCTGGAAAGGAGCCCTGCTTGTTGCGTTGCGTTGCTAATCATTTGGCCATTCATGCTAAAAAGTTGTTTGCACTGATTCATTACAACATCGGTACACTCAAGGGTGCGGACGACATACAACCCAAACCTGAAGAACTACTTCCGTATCTTAGAAATTGCTCTTTTGAAGGGAGTTATTTTATCATCCGATCGAAAGCTATTCACTTTGTTTTCTTCAACTAGTATAACTAACTGTATTACATTATTCAGCGATGCGTGGATTGAGCATGTTATATTTCTCGAGGTGTGTCTAGCTTCATGATAAAGGCATTTTCCCCATTGCTTCTGGAACGTAGCAATGTGGTACGTACACTCACAAACAAACACACACATATATATATATATATATATATATATATATATAATATATATATATATATATATATATATATATATATATATATAATATATATATATATATATATAATATATATATATATATATATATATATATATATATATATATATATATATATATATATATATATATATATATATATGTGGTACAGGATAGTCGAGCGGGTAATTTAAAACAAATACTTAAACTATTATAAACGAATACTAGGATAACTATACTAACATTTAATGAAAACTTATTATTTACAATATATTTACAAAAAGGACGTCGTTAATTAATAACATTCTAGACTAATGAAGGAGCAGTCGTCTACTGCTAACAGACAAACGCGTCATAGTTCGTCTCCGTCCAACGTCTGACAGCTCTCTGCTGGGGATTCACCCCCTCGCGCGCCTTTCCTTCCGCTGGGCGGCGCTAGGTGCTGGCATCACACAGGAAAATGACAATTAATGGTAATTAACTAAGTGGGCCGAGGCAGGCTCCCGAACCCACATATCGGCCGTCCTGCAGGCACCTGGCCCTCCAGGCGCAGCTGCAAAAATAAAAAAAACTAAACAGCAAGAATGAAAAAGAAAACAAAATCTAAAAAGATAAACAAATTGAGCGTCTGCAACAGGTGAGCTTTTCGTCTTGGCTCCGTCTTCGTCGTTGTATGGCCCTCACATCAAAGGTGCCATCGTCTTTTCGTCACTGGAACGTCACACAAAAGAAGAAACTAAAAAAATAAAAATAAAAAGTCATTAACAAATAGTTCAGTTCAGGGTCATGGCGGAATGCCCGTTGTTCCAGTCCAAGTCGTCATCGTAAAGGCATTGTAGACACGGCATCTCTTCTTCTTCCTTTTTTTTATTTATTTGGGCACAACACACCACGGTTTTAAAAGTTCGGCGCATGTCGTCGTGTAGTTAGGTCCTTCGTGGCTCCCTTCTTTGATCACGTCGTAAAGTCTATAAGGTTGTGGTTCTTTCCTCCGTAAGTTGTACGTCTTCCGGTTCTCTTCTTGAACTTTAAGAATCTGTCGTTTTGCATGTCTTCTCAACAGCTGTTTCTGCCTGAATTCTTGATCATACTCATCACAACGTAAAGGCTTTTGATCGGTATGAATCAACATATGAGACTCCAAGTGACGTTGAGAAATGGAGGCATATGGACAGAGATCACATTTGAAACATTTTTCGCCTTCATGTATTTTTTCATGCAGCTTGTATGAATACCGATCAGGAAATGTCTTTCCACAGCGTTTGCACTTCAAAGGCTTGCCACTGGTATGAAGTTTCTGCATATGAATTCTCAAATGACTTTTAAGTTTATACATGTCAGGGCTTGCATATGTACAATGAGGACACTGATAAGGACGTTCACCGGTATGGCATCGCATGTGTCGCTTCAGTTTACTGAGCTTCACACTCGCATAGTCACATTCTGTGCAGCGATAAAGTTTCTCATGGGTATGCCTATATCGAACATGACGAACCAACTCTCCAGATGTATTGAATGATGCATCACCATCACGACAACAAAGCGGTCGAGTTCCAGTGTGAGTGTTAACATGATTTTGCAAAGATGCAAGAGTTTTAAAACCTCTTTCACATACACCACATTTATGAGGTCGTTCTTCAGAATGAGATTTCATATGACATGCCAGCAATTTCAATTGATGAAAGGAGTTTCTTTCTTTTTTCCCAAATTTAAACTCTCGACCTTTCTTCAGGAGGTCACTCAACGGTCTAGCAATGATGGAATATTTTGGGATAAATTTCCTAAAATATCCGGTCAGTGCCAGGAAACTATGAACCTGTTTCAAATTAGATGGTTCGGGAAAATTAAGGACGGCTCTGGTTTTTAAATGGGATGGAGAAATTTTACCTTCCTCAATTAACGGGAGAGGAAATCTGTCCTTTACTATTACTTTGTTTAATCTCCGGTGATCTATACACAAACGAGGTGTTCCGTCTTTTTTCTTTACAATTACGACGGGGCTACTATATTCCGAAGAGCTGGGTTCTACTATCCCTTGCTCTAACCATTCAGCTACTTGAGCTTCAACAACCTTTTTCTCTGAAAATGGTAATCTAAGGGGCTGATGGAATATAGGTTCATTGCCATTTACCAGAACGTCCAATTCGACATTTGAGGTCTTAGTTTTATGCGGCACATAATTCAAAACCAATTGTTGTACCTTATCTTTGAAAATTTTTGGCACATCAGGCTCAATGTTCAGTTCAACCTCATCAAAAGTTGATTCAATTGGCAAGACGGATAACACGATACTTTCTTCCACACGCGGCGATTTATTTTTAATCGAAATCCCGTCTTTATTTATTATCGTTTCCCCCTGCATTATTACGTTAAGTCCCACGATGGCGTCACAAAACATAACATTATCTTCAACAACACAAACATTTGCCTTACACTTAAAATCATCAATTTCAATATTTCCCTCAAAAGAACCTAGTGGTTTCACTACGCATTTACCAAAACCAATTAAAGAAGAGTTTGATGGCATTAATTGATCAACAGTTAATTTATCAAACACAGATTTGCGAAGTAACGTCATTTGACTTCCCGTATCAATTATCGAACTCATGCTTAAATTATCAATCATTATTTTAATGCTCAGTTTCGGTTCTGACTGAATACTCAATACATCAGCTTCCGGCTTCGAATTGGCTTGAGGACACGCCGAAGCACGATGCCCAAAGCCCTGGCAAGAAAAACATCTGACCCCTCGGTCTTTATGGATACAATATTTCGAAATGTGATTCTTTTCACCACAATTAAAACAAATCTTATTTTTGCTGTTATCGAAATTATTGTCTCTCATTTGCTCATAACCACTAGTGTACTTCGTTTTGTTTACATTTTCATCTTTAGAATTAAATTTATCGCTATGCTCATATCTCGATTTCATTTTATCAACAGCATTAACTCGGTCATTAAAGCCATATCTGGTTTTACCTCTATCGAAAGAAACTTTACTCTTGGCCGAATCATTCTTTATTACTTCATAAATTTTAAGCTTTTCTTTAAAATCTGTTAAATTCCTACATCCATACAAAATTATTTTGTTCTCGGGCCTATCACTAATTCCTTTAATTACATAGTGCATCAAAGCAGATTCCTCTATTTTACCGCAATGGCATAATTCTTTCATCTTTAAAAAATATTCCTGAACCGTTTCAGAATCTCTCATTTTCCTTTTACTCAACAGCTCGTGTAAGTTCGCTGAATTTATTTCAAAGGAAAATTCATCGATCAAGGCCTGTCTCAACTTGGCCCATGAATTAATATTGGGTTCCGTCCTAACAAACAATAAGGCATTTCCACCCAAAGACCTTTTGGCCATAACAAATTTTTGCAGTTCTGACAAATTAAATAATATCGACATACTTTCAAAATGATCGATCCAATTGATTACATTCTCGTGAGGCTCTGCGTTAAACTTAGACATAGTACTCTCGATGTCAGCATAATTGATGCTAACATTTGGCAAAACAGAGTTTCCAAAAAAGCTACTTTTATTTACATCTTCGCACTGCATTGATGAATCCGCCATATTTTGTTTTTTTCGCCCGTCATACTGTGCTGAAAAATCACAGCTGTTGTTTACTTCATCTTCGCCTTCAGAGTCAGAAGACACAACACTCCGGCTCTGCGCGAAAGCCTCGATTCCACAAAGCATAGACAAAATTCTCCTGGCCACTTCGGCCTTTGCCCCGTCAAAGGGAATATTTATGACATTCGCAATAGTGATAAATTCGGCGAGCGAAAACGCGCCGTCTATTTTTTTTAATTTCTTTTGAAACGGATCACTGTCTATGGGGAATTCAAAGCCTTCGAACTCGCGTATGCGTTTTTTATTTGACTTATCACCATCATTCTCGAATATTAAACGGTGCAATAGCTTGATCTTGTCTGACCGAAAGTTTTTTAAAGCACTGTTAATTTCTCTTATTTCCCCCAGTTTCATGTTGAAGAATGACAAAAAAAGGTCACGTACCTTTTCAAGATGCTTGCGTCAAGATGCTTGCGATATCCACGTCCTTTGAATTGTATGTCGTCTTTCAATGGTAGTCCATAAGAAGTCACAGTCACACTATAAAGTCTTTAGTCAATCTAGGTTGCCGTACGCGCACTAATTAAAATATGGAATTCGAATATCAATCTGGATCCTAATTTTGATGGGAATCCCACTTCTGAGTGTGGTACAGGATAGTCGAGCGGGTAATTTAAAACAAATACTTAAACTATTATAAACGAATACTAGGATAACTATACTAACATTTAATGAAAACTTATTATTTACAATATATTTACAAAAAGGACGTCGTTAATTAATAACATTCTAGACTAATGAAGGAGCAGTCGTCTACTGCTAACAGACAAACGCGTCATAGTTCGTCTCCGTCCAACGTCTGACAGCTCTCTGCTGGGGATTCACCCCCTCGCGCGCCTTTCCTTCCGCTGGGCGGCGCTAGGTGCTGGCATCACACAGGAAAATGACAATTAATGGTAATTAACTAAGTGGGCCGAGGCAGGCTCCCGAACCCACATATATATATATATATATGGATATGGGTGTGGGTGGGTCAGGATAACCGTGCGGTGATTTAAAATAACTACTATTATAATTTACACTAACATTTAATGAAAACTTATTTTCAAAAATATTTACAAAGCTGCGTCTTTAATTAATAACATTATAGGCTAATCAAAGAGCAGTCGTCTACTGTCATCTCACAAACACATCATAGCTCATCGCCGTCCATCCGCTGTCTGACTGACTGGGGTTGCCAGATACAAGCGTCTTCAGACAGCAATCTAAATCCAGCATCAGTTTCGTTTTGCTCCTGCTGCCATCTGTTGACTTATATAGGAATCTTTTTATTTTATGATTTAATTACATGCAAAGGTGATTTTATTAAATACAAATGTAATATGATTTTATTAAATACAAAAAGTGAATCTTGGAGAAAACTTATTCTTGCAAGGGTGTTAAAAAAGTCGCGACAAAATCTGTAAATAAGGAGATACAAACAGCATTAAATTTAGTTACTAAATTAAAAGAGAATATAAACCGTTATTTGGTTCATCTTGGCAACATTAAACATCAATATACAGGCATAGCAGATTAAAAGAAGAATCTACAACCTAATGCAGTACTAATACATATAGACTTGAAAGACACATATAGACGGTGAAAATTACTGTTGTAAGTATAGTGAAGAAATCCAGTCAGTACACTTTGCTGGAGTCCTCAAACAAATTTCATTGCACAAAGATGTGCAACGAAACTGTGTTCTTTACCAGACACAAAAGGATTCGTTAACATTGATTCCTTTTGCCACTACAAGCAAATGACTCAGACATGACACATCGACCATCTGGGCTCATCTACAGACCATTTCAAAATATTTTTTCAAGAACCAGCATTCAATTAATACTGTTCATATGTTAGGTGATGGCCCTGTACACAATACAGAAACAAAATGTTTCATTTGTTAAGGTAACGCACACAAGAATAGTTTCCCAGCATCCAAAACGTGACATGGAATTATACAGAGGCAGGCCATGGGAAAGGTGCACCTGACATCATAGGAGAAACTTTTAAAACGTACACCAGATAGAATTAATTATAGCTGAAAGTAAAGATGTCAACACATTTGAAACTTTAATCAAAATTTTAAGGTAAGAATGTACAGGAAGCAAGATATTTCCAATTGATGATGACAGGATATGTAAAGCTGACAATATGTTAGCAAAAGATTCAGAACCATTTTTGGGCAAGATTCATCAGATTGTATATACTTTAGCACATACAATACTGGACTTTCATTCACTTTCTTGATTTTAGTGCAAGATTTTCAAATGCACTTATTTTCAATTAAATTATGAAAATAAAAGAAAAAAAAATCTACACCAAAGAAAAATCAAAAGATCAAAAGCACTAAATACAAAATTGGTGAGTAGGTGATGATAAATTATGAGAAAAGACTATATCATGGAGCGATCCTATTAGTAGACGTCGAAAATTTCACTATAAATGTCATGGTTTCAACAGGAAACTACAGATATGCATGACCCTCAACAAAGGACATTCATGCTTACAGCTTGATAGGTATAAAATACGAACTTCCCCTGCCTACACCTTGTAATAGCAAAGAAAACCAATATAAATTTCTTGATAAATAATTTTACATGTGCCTATTTATGGATAAAATTTTTACTATAATTAAATAAACCATTATGAAAATAATGTATTATTCTTGCTTACTAATAATTACATCAAAACTAGTTTGTTATATGAAAATAGTCAACTTTAATAGTGATCTGTCATTCCTTCATACTCAGCATCATTCCCTCTTTTGTTCAATAATTTAGCATAAAAATTCAAACACATTAAAAAAAAATTTTATATTTTAAAAATTTGATTAATTTAAAATTTGATTTTTTAAAAATTATTTGTTAAAATAAATTTAAATTGTTGCAATTTAAAACTTTAAATTTTTAATTTATGCAACTTATTTTTTTAATTAAAGCTTATTAAATACATTTATTTTCTAATTAACAAATTAAAAATTTAAAAATTAAAATTATTGTGGATATTTGAAGAAAGAAAATTTAAAATTCAATAATATACTTATTTCAATTTATTCATTTATTTATTTTGTTAAAATCTCTTTAAATCCTATGTTATATATGTAATTCAGATTTTAAAACATACTAAATTACGTAGAAGTAGAAAAAAAACTTATAATAAAAAGATTCCTATATAAGTCAACAGGAGATGGCAGCAGGAGCAAAACGAAACTGATGCTGGATTCAGACTGCTGTCTGTAGACGCTTGTTTGCCAGATCTCTTCTTCTTTAGTCGAGCTAGAGCGGTGCAAACGGATAATAGCGTCATCTGGTGGAATATGCAGAAACCACTCTCCAGTGAAGGCTCAGGTACCACATTTTCGGCCCTCCTGAACTCGGCTGGCCCTCCAGACGATACTGAAAAAAAAAAACAGCGAACAGCAAGACTGAAAAAGTAGAAAATTATCTGAAAAGAAACAAATGTTTGAAACATATAGAGCTTCTATTGTCTTAGCTCTAAAAATGAAAAATGAGTCAGTTCGTCTTTAATCTTCGTTTTCGTCAATTCATCTTCAATCTTCATTATTGTCAATTCGTCTTTAATCCTTATTTTCGTCAATTCGACCTTAAAATGCAGTCTTTTCGTCTTCAAAAATGCACGGTATTATTTTTTGAGAAGATACAATATTTTTTTCATTAATATTTTGGCATGATATACCATGGTTTTAGAAATTCAGCGCATGTCGTCGTGTAGTTAGGTCCTTCATGATTTCCTTCTTTGACCACGTCATAGGTGTTGCCTCCTTTAACCTAATGATTTTGTAGGGTCCTAAATATTTCGATTTTAGTTTCAAGTGCTGTCCGAACTGAGTTTTTTTTATAGTGACCAAATCGTTAAGTCTATAAGATTGTGGTTCTTTTCTTCGTAAGTTATATGTCTTCTGGTTTTCTTCTTGGATTTTAAAAATCTGTTGCTTTGCATGTTTTCTCAGTTCATCTCTTTGAGCTTCAAAATTAGCTTTATATTCGATCTCGATCATTTCTTTGAGCTTCTCTAGACCTCCTACATTCATCTTCGTACCAAAAAGTAACACAAAAGGTGTTGTATCTATGCTTCGTTGACATGTGGTATTAATCGTCCGCTGCAGCTCGTTCGTAAATTTATACCATTGAGCTGGATTTTCTAAAGATAACTTTGAAAGAACTGATATGATAGTCTGGTTGATCCGCTCAATCTGTCCGTTCAACATTTTGTTGTATGTTCTAAGTTCATCGATCATTTCTTTCATTTGTGACACTACATTTTCTTTTTGTACAACAGCAAAAATATTTGTTTGATTAATAACAACTGTGACATATAAACTGACTATTACTCCTCCTATGATACACCAATCATAGCCAGGCAAATTACGAAATAATTCTATTAACAAAACAAACCAGTGAAAGAAAGATCGGCGATTCGTAGTCTTATGAGAATCAAGTCTTTGAGTATGAACATTTTCTCTCTTATTTACATTTTGTGGTTTTTCATAATGAACATCATGTTTTAGTCCTATTTTTTCAGTACTTTCACTTCTTTTAGAATCTTTTTCCTTTCTAGTATCTTCAGTCATTTCTTTTAGTTTGTGATCTTGATTATTCTCTGAAAATGGTAATCTACGGGACTGATGGAATAGACTCATTACTTTTTATCAAAATATCTAATTCGACATTTCCTGTGCTAGTTTTATGCGGTACATAATTCGAAACTAATTGTTGCACCTTATCCTTGAAAATATTTGGAACGTCAGGTTCAATGTTCAGTTCAACATCATTAAATCAACTGGTAGAACGGATAACATGTTCATGTCTTTAACACACTGAGATTTATTTTTAATCGTAATTCCGTTTTCATTTATTAGTGTCTCACCTTGCATTAATTCATTAATTCCTACAATGACGTCATACGACATAACACTATCTTCAACAACACAAATATCTGCATTACACTTAAAATCATCAACCTTAATATTTCCTTTAAAATAACCTAATGGTTCCACTACGCATTTACCAAAACCAATTAAAGAATTCGATGGAATTAATTCTCCAACATTTAATCTTTCAAACACAGATTTTCGAAGTAACGTTACTTGACTTCCAGCATCTATTAGTGAACTGACTTAAATCATCAATCATTACTCTATTGTTCAGTTTCGGTTCTACCTGAACATTCAATGTGGTTACATCTGGTTTCAAATTCGTTCTAGGACATGATGAAGCAATGTGCCCAAAACCTTGGCACAGAAAACACTTGATTCCCTTCTCTTTATGGATAGGGGATCTTCTCTTTATGGATTTCGATGCAAAATTTCGAAATGTGATTATTTTCCCCACAATTAAAACAAATCTTATTCTTACGATTATCAAAATCATTGTATTTCATTTTTTCAAAACCACCATTATACTTAACTTTATTTATACTTTCGTTCTTAGAATTAAATCTATCACTATGCACATATTTTGATTTCGTTTTATCGAAAGCATTAAATCTATCATTAAAATCATGTTTTGTTCTAATTCTATCGAAAGAAACTTTACTCTTTGCCGAATCACTCTTTATTACTTGATAGATTTTAAGTTTTTCTTTGAATTCTAATAAATTCTTACATACGTACAAAATAGTTTTGCTTTCCGGTCTAAGATTTATTCCTTTAATGACATAGTGCATTAAAGCAGATTCCTCAATTTTATCGCAGCTTTCATCTTTAAATATATTCCTGAACGGTTTCGGAATCCCTCATTTTTCTTTTACTCAAAAGATCATGTAAATTAACTGAATTTATTTGAAAAGATAATTCATCAATCAAGGCTTGTCTCAATTTTTGCCATGAATTTCGGTTTCTGTTCTAACAAATAACAAAACATTTCCACCTAATGATCTTTTAGCCATAACAAATTTTTGTAAATCCGACAAATTAAATAGTATTAACATATTCTCAAAGTGATCGATCCAATTAATTTTATTTTCATGCGATTCTGCATTAAATTTAGCACTGGTACTTTCGATATCAGCATAATTAATGCTAACACTTGAAATAACAGGGTTTGCATAAAAATGACTTCTATAAGCATTATCACATTGTATTGAACAATCAGCTATATTTTTCTTTTCATTTACGTCGCACTGCATTGAAAAATGATTTTCAGAATTCACTTCAGTTTCTGAATCAGAAGCAGAAACATCTGTATTTGCTTCATGAGTGTTCTGAGCCGATATTGCATAATAGAGTAAGAATTCTTTTTGCGAGTTCTGGTTTAGTTCCTTCGAATGAAATGTTTAGAATATTTGATATGGTAATAAGCTCACCAGGCTAAAACATATCGTCAATCTTTTTAAATTTCTTTTGAAATTTATCACTTTTGATTTCAAAATCTAATTCTTCGAAATTTCTAATTCTCTTTCGATTTGATCTATCCTCGTCATAATAAAAAATTAGTCTATGTAGAATTTTGATTTTATCTAATTTGAAATTTTTCAATGCAACACTTATTTCTTTTATATCATTCAATATCATTTTGCAATTTGAAAAATGTTCACGTACCTCTTAAAGATGCTCGATTTTAATCCACGTCCGTTTAAATCGTTAATCGTCACTGGTAAAACCGTCAATGGTGAATATCAATCCTCGTCAATCCAGAGTGAAGTTGTTGATCCTAAATTAAGTCCTCGCGATTCAATTTTATATGTTCAAAAACAAATTAAAATTCCGCCTGTATCGTTAATCCTGTATCTTAAATCTTGGGATCCCACTTCTGAGTTTGTGGGTCAGGATAACTGTGCGGTGATTTAAAATAACTACTATTATAATTTACACTAACATTTAATTAAAAACATATTTACAAAAATATTTACAAAGCTGCGTCGTTAATTAATAACATTGTAGGCTAATGAAAGAACAGTCGTCTACTGCCATCAAACAAACGTGTCATAGCTTATCGCCGTCCATCTGCTGACTGACTGGGGTTGCCAGATCTCTTCTTCTTTAGTTGATCTGGAGCGGCGCAAACGGATAATAGAGTCATCTGGTGGAATATGCGGAAACCCACTCCAGTGAAGGCTCAGGTACCATATATATATATATATATATATATATATATATATATATATATATATATATATATATATATATATATATATATATATATATATATATATATATATATATATATATATATATATATATATATATATATATATATATATATATATATATATATATATATGTATATATATATATATATATATATATATATATATACACTAGCCGGGCTTCGCCCGTCTACCCGGTCGGTTTAGGGACCCGCTCCCTACAGCAATCATTGTCAGAGAATGGAAACACTAAAAAACAACGAATAAAGGTATTTAAATTTTGTGGTGCAACAATAAATATGTGTCACACTCAATACAGTGCATACTGTATCAGTCTCGTGGTGTCATCTAGCGGACCCGAGCGCAAATAGAATCAAATATTGCATAAAAAATTGAATCAATTAATTTGAAGTGTGTATAATGTTTTTAAACCATTTTAATATTATTAAGAGAAGTAATAAGATTTTAATAAAATTTATTTCTTTTATAATAGAAATGTTTTTTTCGGTGTTTTTAATTGCATAATCATGATGTGAATGATTCAAGCTTTGTATCTTTTATTTCTTGTATTTTATTGCATGACCTAATCTCTTATTGTATAACCCAGGAAAAACAATCCCTTGTACGTAGAATTATATCTCTTCCATATAATTCTTATATGCATTTAACATTTTAATTTTTATTAAACAATTCTGTGATTATTTCAATAGCAGTTAGTTTCATTTAATTTCTTAATAAAGCACTCAATTGTAATCAGAACCGAAAGATGGCGCCACGGCAATAACCCTTCCGTGATTAGTATCCAAATATCCAAATAAGATTAGAATCCAAATAACTCTAAAACTATTGAAGTGACAGATTAAGTGTACGCAGAAAAAAATTATCAGTTTTTAAAGCACTTTCCAATTAATAAGATACACATATATATTATTATTAATATATATCTATCTATCTATATATATATATAATATGATACTATATATATATATATATGAAATGACCCGAATGGTCATCTCCTGAAAATACTGCGGTCGAGACCGAAACAAAAAGATTCCAAATCATAACGAATAACTCAAGTTTATTGAAGAAAAACAGCGACACATCTTAATCACTCGAAGCCAGCCTCGCGTCTGAGTAGCGCGCGAATCTAGAATTAGGTCAAAGAGTGGTTGCCACGAATTGGCAGAGAGTGTTAGTATTGGCAAAGGCGAAGCATCTCCCCAAGTCGTCGGAAAGGTTACCAGATGAGGAAGAAAGTTCAGAAAGGGTGATTAAAAGTTATTAATAATATTATCATATATATATACAGTACCGTAACTAGGCAGGGGCAACAGGGGCACCCGCCCAGGGCCCACTTGGGTGGCCCAATATGCTGTTCACAAGAAATTACATTTTTTAAATTTTCCGCCTTTCTACTGCGCGATTCGATTTTGCCTTACCTCGACAACTAGATGGTTCTGCTCACTAACATGAACATTCGAATGGAGAGATATTTTCAACGTGACCCTGTCAGTTTCGTTATGTTAGCTTTTGTTATTTTTGTAGGTAATTATGTACTTTTGTGGTGAAGTGATTTGCAATGTTAAGTTTTTATGTAGTTGTAGACTATTTCGTTTAGTATTTTTTTAATGTACCATTTGAGTTTTCTAGTAAAATTATAATAATTAATTTCATATGCAACTGTTTTTATCATTTTCTGTAAAATGTTTGGTTTTCAAGAAACATGGGAATATGAGATACGAGGGCATCCAAACAAATGATATTTCGTCACGTGCTTGCATTCACTCTACAAATATTATGCAGAATTTTAACAGTACCACCTTGTAACAGTTTCATACTTGTACTGGCAACATGTTAAAAATAGCATTTTTGTTTAAAAATGTCTAAGCAACAGTCGGGTGCACTAATTTTAAAGAAACGAAAATTAGAAGAATGCAAGTCAATATCGCAACAATTTGTTAATTGTCTAAGAACAGAGAAGTGCGGAGGAAGTCAAATCTACCACTACTTCACAAGCTGTTGATACAGAACTACATTTGACGTCTATCCCTTCAATGAACGGCAAGAAGAAAAGCTTCACAAGATATTTTACTACAGTTGCCTTATAATAATTTAAAAGAGATGACCCTGCACTAATGAATAATACCGTACAAAGTATGTGCTCAGAAGAAATACTGCTCAATTACAACGATCCCCATTTCCTGGCCTGCTAATTAATAAATATTCACACATGGTCCAAACCATGGCGACAACATTAACAAGCTGAAATCAGGGCGAAAATAATGGATTTTACATTCCATTGGTATGTCACGCATGTATCGTGTGGGTTCTCAGGGCCCTGCCACAGCTGCAAGATTAAAAACACCTCCATGCGTTCCCACTACATTTTAAATTTCTGTGGGGTTTAAAAGGCTATCACATACGGTTTCACTGCCGAATTCTAACATTCCTGATTTCTGCGGGCTAATCCCACAAGTTTCATCTTTGCCGACAGATCTGGGATCAGCCGCTATTCCCTTCGTAAAGATATCCCTTCAGGGTCGTCAGTCAGAATATGCTGACATTATAGAAGCGATGTTCCCATAAAAATGCCACCAGGATCTGGGACTGTCATCGTGCACGAAATTCCTCAATTCCCCCTCTGAAAATCCCACAATTTCTAAGAAGACGGCCGCCACCGTCGTGATAGAGGCCAGTCCCTCTATCAATTTTGGTGGAATTCCGGCTGATAGATCGCGCTATAGATGGCTCTGAGTAGTGTCTGTATATATAAATATACCTGTGTCGTAGCATTTGACTAGGAGATTTATATTGAATAGGAAAGTGGAGGTTATGTACCATCGCACCCCATACACATAATTAGTAAGTGTTGTAGTATTCCATATATACAGAGTGAAACCTCGATCTATCGTTTTTCAAGGGACCGATTGCAGGGAACGATCCATGCGAGAAAATATGGTTTCCGGGAACAGGACAAAGAAATATTGTCACTCAGAAGTGTGAGATATGCCGAATAAACCAACAGGCTGTTACGAATTTATTAGCAGGATGCGAAAAGGAAGCAATCACACTAATGAACTGCCCTCGGCCTGAGGGAAGTCTCTAACATACAACATAAGAACTTTCTAGAAATATTGAAATTAACGTAAACAGGAACATTTTCGAAATTTTAAAAAGGGTAACATAAATTAGAATGAAAGTAAAACCAGGAGTTACTGACTGGATTTGAACCGACGATCTGTCGGTCAGTAGCCCAGTGCTTTAACCCTTCGCTGCTGCTTGCAATCTGGATGAAGTCAACGGGAAAACGATCGATCTAGGTTCCACTGTATGCACATTTACGTGTAGTTGACCAAAAGGGGGCAAATAATTAAAAGCATCCCTTATTGGGAGAACATAAAAATTCGCTTTTTACCATATTTTTATTAACTCGCTTTCTTGTTTGTGTGTGTGTTTGTCCAGTACAAATCAATTTTTAACTAACAATCAATTTTTCACTTGCAATAGATTTTTAACTAACTTCCCGACTAGCTAGACATTTGAAACTTTTAGAATAGCTCAGAACCCGATGACAATGCATTATTTTAATATTTTTAGCCATCTTTAAGCAGGATTGAATTAATTTTCAGTTCATTTTGTTTCGTAGACTGGTGCAGCCATCTATCGGAAGGGACGGGAACGAAAAGTTAAACGCGAGTTAACTTCCAATTACCTTCATTTTCTTTCAAATGGATAGGATAATCCATCAAAAATTTTTTTAAAAAGTATTTATTAATACATAGAATTGTCAGTTTATATGATTCAACAGAAAATTTAAAAATGGTATATAAAAAGTTCTTTTTATCTTCTAATTATTATTTATGAAAAGCGCTGAAACATTTAGTCGACTATCTCAGATTGAACCTCATTTTTTTTCAATGATTCATTCGAATTCATCGTAAACTGAACAATGGATTACGCGTCGAAGGAAGGTTGGTCATTTTAAAAGGCTTACCCTATTTTTATAAAATAATAGACATATATTTTAAAAATTTCATATTTCCTTTACATCCTATAAATGAGTTTTATGTCATTTTAGGCGAATCTTCCAGGAAAAATGACGGGAGTGCTCGAACATTATAATGACTTCATAAATGGCGGAGGTAAGTTTTAACTATTTCAGTAGTCTTAAAGATAGCATGATCCTCAGTGAAGAATACGTACTCTCACACTCAACAGACAGTCAACAACAATTCAGGGCCATGTTCACGTACAATTTACTTTATTCATTGATCCATGCGAAACCATTATTATGGAATCGATTCGATTTGGCCCCTAAAGATTTGGATCGTTCCAAAACAAAATATATCTCGCGCAAAAGATTTTGTTTTCTTTTGACGAATTTTCATAGGAAATTGCATTTTTATCATGTTTTTATTAACTCGCTTTCTTGTTTGTGTGTTTGTCTAGGACAAATCTTGCAATCGATTTTTAACTAAGTTCCCGACTAGCTAAACATTTGAAACTTTTAGAATAGCTCAGAACACGATGACAATGCATTCTCTTGATACTTTTAGCCATCTTTAAGCAGCATTGAATTCATTTTCAGTTAATTTTGTTTTGTAGACTGGTGCAGCCATCTATCGACCGGAACGGGAACGAAAAGTTAAACGCGAGTTAACTTCCAATTAACTTCATTTTCTTTCAAGTGGATGGGATAATTTAAAAAATTTTTAAAAAAGTATTTATTAATACATAGAATTGTCAATTTTATATGATTCAACAGAAAATTTAAAAACATGGTGTATAAAAAGTTCTTTTTATCTTGTAATTATTACCACGTTTTTATTAACTCGCTTTCTTGTTTGCCCAGTACAAATCTTGCAATCGATTTTTAACTAAGTTCCCGACTGGCTAGACATTTGGAACTTTTAGAATAGCTCATAACACGATGACAATGAATTCTTTTAATACTTTTAGCCATCTTTAAGCAGAAAAAGCCGCAAGGTGGTACTTCGATCAAATTCAACGCTTGCACTTTTGCGTAACGGCGTTTGACGATTTTGAAAACATAATACATATGGATTTAGTTTGTTTAAAAACATATTTTGCGAAAAATTAAAAAAATTATAAAAGTTAGCAGTTTATAAAGTCTGTGGATAGTGGAAATGATTAAAAAGTGATTGAGATTAAATAAAAGAAAGTGAAAAAGAATAATTAATTGAAGGTTTGAGCAATTAAGAGAGAAAAGGAGAGAAAAATAAAAATAAATATAAATGAAAAATAATTAAATAGGAAAATATTAAAATTGTGATTTGGCGAAATAAGGACTTCCCAGTAAGTTTGGAGCAGTCAAACTGTTCAATGCGCAGTCCTTCCAAGGTCCTAATTCGGCTTAATGCGACGTAAGCCTGTCCCTTGGCGAAGAGTTTTTTTCCGAGGTACAGAACTGCGTGGTTCATGGTACATCCTTGCATTTTGTGCACAGTGCAGGCCGATCATTTTCTTTCAAGTTGATGGGATAATTCATCAAAAATTTTTTTTTTAAATATTTATTAATACATGGAATTGCCAAGTTTATATGATTCAACAGAAAATTTAAAAAAGTGGTATATAAAAAGTTCTTTTTATCTTCTAATTATTAACATTACATTTTCAAAGGACTAACTTTTTTATAATTTGGAATTTTCAAGGAACTTTTATACAAAAATTTGTTTTTTATATATATATATATATATATATATATATATATATATATATATATATATATATATATATATATATACTCGTGTATATATATATATATATATATGTATGTATGTATGTGTGTTTGTGTGTATTGTAACGTCCTCGTAGTTGAAAATAAACACACGAGAGATAGAATTATTATAAAACCACAGCTTATATTAAAATCCACTTGTATACAATATTTGCAATTGCAGAGAGACTATTCTAGTCTGCATCCGAGAGATTTCTCTCAAACATTCACTAAGACTCTTCTTCCAGTCTTTAACCGACAGACGACCCCCGCACCGATCAGCACCTGGGACCGCTCCGCCCCAATCTCGTTGATTTCGGTTGCTGGCCCCCTCTCTCCTCTCCTGTTGTCAGGCCTTCCTGTATATACGTTGGTTAGGGGCCGTTTCCTACGCTTTTCACGGTTATAGACGCTGGTCAAACGAACGGTCATCACTTGAGCTCCCCACGGGGTTCGCCCTCTTCCGAGAGCCAGCGAGTCGGTATGATTCTTCGGACTTCCTAGGGGTCAGCACCAACCAGTCTTCCGTATTATAACCTGCGCCTCGATAGACAGAGATACGAGGCAGAGGGTCTTCCGCCATACTGTACTCGAGACGTCAGTTGCTTTCAGCTAGATACATGATAGCTAACTTACACAGCAGAGTCTTGCTTCTCCCCTGATAATTAACCCTCAAGCAGTACAGAGGGTGTAGAATCCGACCCAAGGATGTGTCTCATTGCAAGAGATCGAGTTTACAAGGAACCCTACTAGACCACCCTACTAGGTATAGGAATAAGTACTAAATAGTGTCTTTGTTGAAAAGCATTATTCATGATCACTAGTCATTTTTTTAAATTTTTTATTTTAGATTTTTTAATTTTTTATTTCGATTTTGAGAGCCAAAAATGTCATTATATATTATTTTTTACATTTTTCTGCTGTTTCACTCACTTCTAAATCTAGGTAGATTAAATTACATATTAGACCTAATATATACAACATTCTATGTGAATGCCAAAATGATTTTCTTTGTTTACAATTCGTTTCTAGGTAAACAAAGAAAACGCACACTGGTTGGTGACTGGTCGAGACTGGTTGGTGCTGACCCCTAGGACGAATTGATTTTCTTTGTTTACAATTCGTTTTTATACAAAAAGGGTTTTATTTCATGTAAAATATTATCAATAAATGTTATTATGCAACAAAAATGCTTATTGTGTTCTACCAAAAATCTCATCAAAAAATAGATCGACTGTACCATCTATCTCAAACCACTGTACCGTTTAAGGCCCCCTCAGCTCCTCGGAATAAGAAAAGGGAGCTTTGGTGCGGTCAATCTCTTCTCAGGAAAGGGGCATAATAACACCACACCAGTTTTAATTCCATTTCAGTCACATTACCAACAGTGCTTCCATTCGCTGTGTGCGAGACTAAGCGATTAGCTGTAAATACCAAACGACGATGATAGAAACTTACTCAAATATTTTACTAAATATTGAAGCAAGTTTCAGGCTCACCCTTCGTTAGTTTTCCCCCTATTTTAGTTTCATATGAAGCTTGTCATTTTCACTGTATTGATACGAAGCTTCTCATTTTTTCAAAACTTTTTTACCTAAATAAAATACAAATGATTATCCAAATATGAAGTTTTAGTCACGGGAGATTTGGCAAAAGCAAGCGTAAAAGATAACGAAGACATTTTTTTCGTCGTTATTATGCAAAGTAAATATATACAAAAAAATCGACAGTCGATTGATTTTTGAAATAGTTTCTCTAAATTTGCTTATTTCGTTTTTCTATTATCTTGTTAACATTTTCCTAACCTTTTTTATAAATTGCTCTTAACAATAAATTTTCATTTGGGGTCGCGTGATTGAAATAAAATGGTCGAAAAAAGAGAGCGCACCAATATTTTTTATAGGTCATCCTTATTTCAGCACTCTCTAATTTCTGTATAATCATCACTTTTGAACGCTTTCCATTCACCATGATAGATAGAGGATGGGCGATAAAATCCGAGAGAACAACTGTTATCGCGGCAGAAATGCTTATTAAACAGACGAAATGGTTCGTAAGTCCGGTGTTGTCTGTATTGGAAGGGATCGGGTGAATGAATGAGATCATTTCTATAAGTGACATTTCTGTCTTCCAGATCCGTTTATTCGACAGTTCTTCTTCCTCAAGTCCATCAAACCGATGGTTCTGGTAGTGAGCTGTTACGTTCTTTTCGTGACGTACATCGGACCTTCCATCATGCGGCAGAGGAAAGCCATCGAGCTCAGGAGACTGATCATCGTCTACAACTTCGTCCTCGTCCTCTACTACATATATTTCCTGCTTGGCGTAAGTCCTCATTTGAAACCACTGTCGTAATGGATCAATCATCCTACGACAAAATAATCAGACTACAGTTTCATACTTGATACAGACATGGGGGAAAACCGTCATCCCTCATCCCTCCCCTTGTGTTGTCTAAACATCCACTAAAACGGGAGAAACTTGCGGACCGAAGCTACAGAGGTACATGCATGATGAACAAACGGCTGCTATTTCTTTTGTATGTCAAATTTCTTCTATGCCCCGAATTAAAGGCATGCTGACACCTTGAACTCACCCAACCAAGGCAACCGGGATAGAGATTCAGTTATTAAGGCAGTCCGAATGAGAGTGGCAGATCTCGGTTACTGAGGCAATCTCTTGGTTACTGAGGCAAGTGAGATCTCACGGTTATTAGGTGTCGATCTCGGTTTGAGGAAGGATAGTTATCTGACTGTTGGCTAACCAAGTTCCTTTCTGTTATTAGTAAATGCTTCTTTTGAGGAATGTTACAGTCGTTTACTTACTAGACTTTTCTGGAGGTCCAAAATTCCATTGTTTCGAAGGACATGATGCTGACCAATAGCTACGAATTAAAAACAACGCACCTATCGTATAAGGTGGACATATTCTTACATTTCATGTTCAATTGGTGTTAAAAATAACGTGTGCTACTTTAGGATGAAAACGGTTGTACACCGAAAATGATAAAGTACATGCCTGTTTTGTCACTATACGCAGACAGTAAGACTGGTTCTCGGCATATTCAAAAGAAAATACATTAATGGTCGTTAAAAACTCTAAAAAAATGTATGCATTTCAGTTATTATTCATACATCAGTCTAGTTCTAAACAACATGAAAAATATATCTATACCACCACCAACGACTTGTTCTGCTTACAACTAGTTCTAAAAAATGATCCACTACCACGCCAACAGTAAATCTATTACGGTTATAACAAGAATTTATTATTAAACAAAATAACTCCTTATTATGATTCGTTTTAAATATATATATTCTGTTAAATTGGACGTAACAGAAATTTTCCGCAGCTCGATTCTGTACTATTAAAGCATTCAGTTTGCAATAATTTCCTTTCTCTGATTGCAGGGACTCTACTTTCTACTCCAGTTCGGGCCCAAAAGACTCTTTTGTGACAGTACGCTGGACTCGGCTACGGATTCATTAGTGGCGAAAGTAAGTCTATTCGCTGACCACTGTCCGTCCACTTTCAAGTCTAGGTTGACGTTCGTAAGATGTAAAGCCGTCGAAAATAATCCCCGATGGGATGATCGGTACGATTATTTCCCGAAATCCGGTTAGACTGACATAAGTCTAATTGGCTGGAAGAAACAAACTTTCAGTGTACTTTCTGAGGTAAAAAAAGGAGATAGATTTTAATGCATATTCCCCCCACACACACACACACACAAACTGCAAGTCTCGGTGCATTCTAGAAATGACGGCTTGGCCGCGTTTAGGGTAGGATGACTCTCCAGATTCGAGTATCAATAATTCAGATGAGTTTCGAGAAATCTTGAAATAACGTTGTAAATATTCTTCATTTTCTTTACTTCTCGATTTATGAACCTCCAAATTTGATAACATTTGGTGACTTTTCGGGTGTCTATCCGATTTCACAGAAGTGACTGGAATTTCCCATTTCTGGTACAATATCGCCAAGGGTATTGAAGCATCGGCTCCGAAAATTTTTCCTTTCTCAGTGGAAGCTGGGCTTCTCTGTGAACTGTTACTGTGTATCGTGCCTTTTGATGGACGCCCCGAGTGACTGTTTGAAATATTTATGACCTTTTTAGGACCATAAAGGGAGTTCATTTGTAGCTAATATCGTCGCTACAATTTCCATTGATAAAAAGTGATTTGGCAGTTTTCACCCTCTGTAAAATCCATCCACATATTCCGAAATAGCTCGGATGATGTCCTTTTTCTTAAATGACAGCATTGATATGAACAAATTGACCCTTAACCACATTATTTGCCCTATTGATATCGCTTCTTGCCTTTATCGAGTTCGCCCAAAAGGTAAAACGAGTCGTATGGCAATGGTCCGTTTAAGGATGAATAATGAATCGAATCCATAACATATTGGTTCCTTATTTTTATAGTCTGCAGTTTTATCAACTTAACAGATTTGCCATTTTCGAACAGAATATTTATGCAAAATCAAAAACATTCATTTTTTTTTACTTGAAGATAATATCCTTTGATACTTAAAATCTTTTCATTTTCCGGAACGTGAATTTCTCATCGTGTGAGTGGATTGATTCCCTATAAAACTCCTATCTTAATGAATTTCTAAAAATGGGATAAGATTTTGAACAGGAAAGGAGTGTTGGTAACCTGCATATCATCATCTTGCAGATGAAATGCATTTTACGAAAGGAAATAAGCCACGAGTGACTTCCGGACAAACTAGTGGAGTATATCGGGCACAGCATGTTTATGGATCGAGTTTGGCGCGTGACTATAAGTCGAATATCGAAACGTCGGTCGTCACGGATGGCTTGGAAAAGATCGGTCGTGTTAAAAGATGATAATAATTGAGGACAAGCCTTTTCAGATTCTAGAACTCTTTTCGGCCAAGTGCTACACTATATTTTTCAGAGTTGTTGTTACCAGGTAAAGTATCATATTTTCCTTCCCGGAAAAGGACTTCGAACGTCATCTGCCCCACCTCGAAAACACATTTTAATTTAACTTTTTTCCTTTCTGAATGTCCGCTATTTCAACGTGACATCTTTCCCAAGAAAATGTTCCTGTTGTACTTAGGCGGTCGAGCCCGGTTAGATTGCGCAACATCGTTTAAATAATCGTTTAAATATTGCATCGTCTCCAAAAACTGTTGTCTTTGGAGTATCTGAAATTAAAACAGAATCTGCACTTCTCAACTCACTTTCTTGACTGCTCGGAAATAACATAAAGTCAATCACTTGGAATTCCGAATCTCTATACGCTAACTACGTACTATATAATGTTAAAATCAAATGTGCATTCCCTGCCTAATGAATGCCATATCGTGGCATCTATAAGTGAATATCACTGTTATTTACTAATTTATCTTTTGTTATGTTTTCAGTTTTATTACCATGGATATATCATGTATGTTGTGAGATACGTCGAGCTGGTAGACACAGTAAGTTTATCTCTTCACTGAATTTATTAAATACCCCCAACCACAAAACAAACCGAAATTGAACTAGCTCCAGTGAGTACTTTAAACGAAACTCTCTTTACGTTAGGAATCCCGATTTCAGATTTTTAAAACGTGACGTAGTGCTCAATCGTTTGCCAATACTGTGCATTCTTTTTAATTAAAATAAAATGCCCTAATTTCAGTAAGATCAAATTTAGCTTCATCTTGAACCTTTAAACTTGTTTTTCTGAGTCCATTGTTTTAAAAATTTAACGATTCCTATTTACTACAACTTATATAGTTACTGACGCCCGGTGCGTAGTGGTTAAAAGCTGCCGCACCACAGTTCCAGGGTTCGACCCTGCGACTAGACGAGGTCGACTCAGCTTTTCATCCCTTGAGTGGGTCGACCAAATGAGGACCAAGCATGCTTGGGAACTAGCTCTGTGAGTGGCTGACCACCTGGCCGAGACATATGGCACTCCAAGCCCACGGTCAAGAAAGCGGGCACCACCGGCCTTGGTCCACAATGGACTGGTTAGTTATAATAGTTACTACCACTAATATTTTTCGTTTATCATTTAACCATTCATAATAATGGTCACTACCATTAATAATTATACTAACCGTTAATATTTATGGTTAGTAGGGTTCCCTAACTATTGAATAGAGGCTGAGAAACCCTTATTCGAAAAGCTTGGGACCAGGCAAAAGCTTCGGATGTAAATACATGAGAAGATATCTTGGGGATCGGGGGCAGACTCCAAACCCATCTATGCTTCACAATCTCTTGGCCCGAATCGGATTGATTCAATTTTTTTATAAACGCGTGAGACAAAGTTTATATCCAATTAGGTTTTAGACAGTTGTATCACTCAGATATAAGGAATTGGCAACTCTGTGGTCAATTTTCCTATTTCTAAAGACCAAAGTTTCATTCTATTGGAGGGTTTGGTGAGAATTTAGCACTTTTTTTAGGTCCTGTGGGGAGAGTGGTTTAATTAAATGTCCATCTGCTTCAGGGGCAATCTGTTTTTTTTTTCAATATCAACCTCATTCCCCGACTCCCTGATATATGATACTAGTAAGTAATCGCATAAGAAATCCTCTTACTCACTCATAATTACTTAACATGCCTTTGAAACAATAGTGTCGTAAATAGCTACAAACAATTTGTAGGTATTCTTTATTTCCCTCAAATTTATGTTTGTTTTGTGTTAAATACCATTTATTGACTGTCATTGAGCGTTAGATTTCCAAACGTAACCCTCTGGTGAAATTTTCGACTAACCATTTAGGTTTCACCCTGGAAACGTAGACATCGAGTTCTGGAATTTTCCATTCCTAGAACAATTCCTTAATAGATGTGTAAACTATATTGTGCCCGTATAAATTTTGCGAAGTCTTTTGCTGTGGACTTGGCTGTAGTCATAGGTGACTGTCTGTCAAATTTCTGACCCGTTTTAAGACTATAAAAAACGAACTTGTAACGCTCTAATTTGGAGTCGCCATCCACAAATATCGTTGACCGAAACGTATTAATATAGGGGCCAAAGTGTAGAGTTTTGTACGTGTGAAGGTGCTTAAAAATATCACACTTGTATAATTTCGGATGAGGTAGACACTCAACTCGTATTTATACATAAAATATACAGTCGGACCTCTATTTAACGAAGTCGCTAAATCCCTAAAAAAAGTTCGCTATATGGAAAATTCGTTAAATAGAGATTCCCCTTTTAAAATACTTTAAACTACACAAAACAGATTCATAACCATTAAAAATTATTAAATATTATTCATAACCATTAATATTATTAAAAAAAGTAATTAATCACACCTTTATTTTGTAAATTAATATCTATTTTTTTATATATATATATTACCCATCAAAAAGAAATCTGCAAGGAAAACAAGAATAAAACAAAGCATTGTCCAGGAATACACTGTATATTCCATTAAAAAATAATTTGATATTAAAACTAATGAATTTTAATAACATTTAGTTAGCCGTCTGGTAAAACCAGTTCAAGGTCATTGAACAGGTCATTGAACTTCTTTTATCACAATAAAATGTGTTAAATGAAAGAATAAGTTTGAAATGTTCAGAAATATTTTGAAAAAAATGGAGAGAAAAAAATATTGGATCACAAGAAAAAGTTCGTTAAACAGAGAATGCACTTCGCTATTTGGAGGTTATTTTACGAAGGAATTCGCAAAATGTTCTTGGTTCCAAGGAAAAGTTCGCAAAATAGAGGAATTCGCTAAATAGAAGTTCGTTAAATAGAGGTCCGACTGTATATATATATTCACTGTCTGTAACCTGTAACTAATTTTTTCCACGGACATCATTTAGGGATGCGACATCGATGTTTTGAAACATCGATGTTCAATATTAAAGCATCGATGCTAATAAAACATCGCCCAAAAACCATCGATGTTTTTAAATATCGATGTTTTAGAACATCCATTTTTTAAAGCTGGTTTAGTAACCTCTAACATTAATGTTACTTCGGTTAGTCGTGGGGGGTGGGGGTGGGGGTGTGTGATTTAATTTTACTCTGTGATTGGACTGACACAAACGACAAAAACTTGGTTGCTTTTGCCTTGGGCTACATTGATGACTCAAAATCTTCGTTGTAAATATTGCCATGTTTTGCCTTCAAATGTTCAGATAAATTCGTGGTATTGCCAGAAGTTTTGAGGGACTTAAGGCAAATATTGCGTTTTGCCAATTTGTCAGAGGTTTCGCAAAAATATTTCCAAACGGTACTTTTGGGAGGCATCTTACTAATAATATTAACGTTAACTTATATAAAACCAGAACAAAACAAAAACTTAAATGGCTGCTCTCGCGTATATACTATTTATAAAATGAAACCCCGTGGAAGGTTCTGGAGTGTCAGGAACATTCCAAGCGCTCTGATTGGTTCATTGGTCGTTGATTGCCATTTGTCTGTTTGCTAAGGAATCGTTCCCCCTTTTGTATTCGTCCTTTTCAGAATTCAGACTTACATTTACCGAGTGTGAAAATTATGCTACGTGGTAAATTTTTTTAATATGGTACTTTTTCATTAAAAAAAACTTCGTGACAACGTAAAACATCGAGCACAAAATATCGATGTTAAAAAAACATCGGCTTCAATAAATCGATGTTTTTATCAAAACATCCATGTTTTGAAAACATCGACATTGATGTCGTATCCCTAACATCATTCGGTGGGCGTTTTTAAATTTTATAAATAATGCAACTGCAGTTTTACGAATTTGTGTGTTTGTACGAGCATGCATCGCAGCCTGTAATTAGTGTGGCAACATGAGTAATAGTTCGTTTGTGTCGCAGGTTTTCTTGGTGCTGTCGAAAAAGTTCCGGATGATCACGCCGCTGCACGTCTTCCACCACTCGATAGTGCCCGTGTTCGGATGGTTCGGCTTCAGAACCGAAAAGAGTAAGTCTCCTGCACATCTCCGAAATAAAATGGTGCCGTCGAGAATGCCTCCCACTTGAGAACAATGAATTATAGCGACTAAATATTGAATGCGCATCATAAACCATCTGTATACATCGGGTTATATGATTGACTAGCTGAAAACCCGCGCTTCGCTACGGAGTACATTCAAATTAAATGCAACGGTCAATGTATGCAATTGATGCCAAAAAAAATAAATATATATATTTATAATAAATGCGACGATCAATGTATACAATTGATGTAATATATATATATATATATATATATATATATATATATATATATATATATATATATATATATATATATATATATATATATATATATATATATATATATATATAAATCGTAAGGAATATTTATTTTTCTTTTATAATATCCAATCGTCTGCTACATTAGAAAGAAAAAAAATATGTTTTTGTCTATTTAGTTGTTATGCACACAGAGAAAAAAAAGTTGGTCGGTGAACTCACTTTGCTGGGTTGAAATCCACTGCACAGTGGAACTCGCTTTTGGTGAGTCAAACAACCCACATTGGAAAGTGGGTCCTACAACCCACTTTCGAAAACGGGTACATTTACCTGCCTTTGTGAGTTTAAAAACTCTTTGAATGAGTTAATTAAAGCGAGTTGTGTATTGAGCCTATATATATATATATATATATATATATATATATATATATATATATATATATATATATATATATATATATAATTTTTAATATATATATATACACACATTTAATTATTTTTTTAATATTATAAGACGCAGATCATTTAAAGCTTTGGTAATAATTCCTAGTTACTGCATTATGTATCTCAGTTTGAAGCAAGTGATTTATAATTTTATTCCAGACACCTTTATTTGATACTTGCCATCCTGAGAACTATAAATTATATAAAGATGACATTGTTTGCGTTGAATTAAAATGAATTAAATTAGCACTTCTTTAATCTATTGAACATTAAAAATATTATCATTAAAAGTTATAAAGCATACTTCACAACTAGTAATAAATACTTACACTTTAAAAAAAATTATTTTTATCTTTAACTTTTGCAGTACATTAGCCTTCATGTTTAAAAGAATTTTCCAAAATGCCTAGTCTGAAAGTGTTTGCATTGAATTTTTTAAATGAAATTTTGTTACCCAAATTAGATAATCATTTAAATTTTATACAGCTAAAATGACAACTCAGAACAATAACATTAGTTTGTAAAATAAACAAACTTCAAATTATGTTTTTAATATTAGATAAGAAAAATTGCCACTTTACTTTATACATGCCATGAAAATTTTCAAAAACAATTTCCCCCCCCTCTCCCTATTCTGCATGAATATTAATTCAATTTGAATTTTACAGCTACCTTATTATCATTACAGAATTCTTTCTGTTTTAAGGTGTTTATATAAAGCTAAAATGTATCAAATCTTAAGGAGAATAAATTAGTTTATAAACTGACAATTATTAGTATAAAAGGAAAAGAATTCGTAGAATTTTGAATTAGTTATCTAGATAGATCATCATCTGTTACAAGATATTTCTTTTATTTCCTACTCTCTTATTTACTTATTCACAAACACACACTTCCACACATAAATGTAATGTATAGATGAATTTTAAAAACCTGATTTCACCCTCTAGTTTATCCATTTTTCTAAATTCGACCATGTCAAATGAGTTTATAATTAAATGTTATCGCTAGATGGTATCATCTGTAGATTTGGATTTTAGAATGAACTTGGACTTTCAAACACAACTTATATGTACACACAAATAGATATACATACGTATACTACTCGTAGCATTGCATGAAACAAACTGCATGCTTTTACTTTTTTTCTGTGGTTCTAAGATTTTTAAAAATATTGATGAGTTATTAATAAAAGTTGTAGTAAGCGCATAATAGGAACACACAGCTCATTAACATCTGTAAAATAAGTTGTCAACCTTATTTTTTATAGTGGATATTTAGAAGCTGTGTGTTCCTGTTATATCAGTAGATGTCAAAAATTACTTTTAGAAATCGTATTCTTGTTTTTTTTAAATCATAAAAATCTATTTATTCATTAAAATTGCACTCAATTAAGAGTTTTCTATGATGAGATTTTTTATGTAATGTAAAAATAATTTTAATACATTATGTTTAGATATTACATACATGTACGCACACACACACACACACACAAGCACATGGAAGATTTGCGACAAGAAAAACCTAATATCATGATATGCTCAACCATATACAGCTATAATTCATATATGAGTTATATGTTAAACATGCAATAGCTTACGCGATTGTCGCAACTTTAGCCTTACACAACAATCTCAAATTTAAACAAATAGCAAATCTTCCGTTAAAAGTTCTCACATTTCTATTGTGTTGAAGTATGCTCTATAATTCGGATTTACATGAAGGATTTTGCATATATTTTAATGTTCAAAAGATTAAAAATGTACTTACATGCACTATAACACGTGGACACTCCGTTTCATCGACGAGCGCCATTTTTCCTATTTCCCCAGCCAAAAAGCTACTAATTGCTTCAAAGTACAGCTTTCGACCCGCTTCCGACCCTCTTCCGAAGAAAATCTCCCGCAGCGCGAGCCAGGAAAACTGGAAAATCTCATCAACCCGCAAACAAGATATTCAG
This sequence comes from Dolomedes plantarius, assembly GCA_907164885.2. NCBI lineage: Eukaryota > Metazoa > Arthropoda > Arachnida > Araneae > Dolomedidae > Dolomedes > Dolomedes plantarius. The sequence goes on along the minus strand of OU015495.1, from coordinate 17,373,435 downwards.
CTCGCTTTTGGGGTGAGGCGGTGAACACATTAGACAGGTCAGTCGACCCATTTTATTTTCAACCCACATGAAGTGTGTCTGCAAACCTGGAACTTTCGAAAACTGACCGGCTTTTTTTTCTCTGTGCACGTGACGATAAATTTATTTAAAGTACCAGAAAAAGAAATCACGTAATCAGCATTTAATAAATTAAATTCTAAAAATTAATCTTTAAAAAATCACCAAAAACCAGAAAATCGAGGTAAAGGTTCGAAAAAGATTTAATTTTGAAGGAATTTTTAGGATCTTTCTCGTGATATAAATTTTATAACCTTCAAATTATTATTTTAAATGCAAACTTAAAAACAGTTACTAAAACAGCTCAAAAATTTAATTTAAAAAAATCTAAGAAGAATTTTTCAAAAATCTTTCTTAGTGCACCCCTACACTATAAGAAGAATCGCCATGCAAAATTTCAGCCCTTTAGGTCCAGCGGTTTGGTCTGTGCGTTGTATGTCAGTGAGTCAGTGAGTCAGTGACGGAACTGTTTTATATATATAGATATGAAATGCCAAATGTTCGAGACCAGGAAATATTGTTATGGACGTGAATGATTGTCTAGCACAATCATTTCAAAATGCGTTCAGTCCCATTCCTTCGCGTCCAGCAATCGCTTTTTACGTCATTGCTCATTTGCAAAAAATTGCCGAGTGGCCGTAAACTAAAGCAAGCATCGTGTTCGATACTTTGATGGATTCGATATTTTGTGGAACGCAAAAGAAAAATGGTTTTGGCATTTCTAGACATCATTTAAAACAAACCGCGTTATAAACTATTCCAATTAGAACATTCAAAGAAGTAGTCAACAGTACCAGTGTTAAAAGCATGGATTGTATAAAATGCAGATATTGCAGCGGTAAGTGTAGAATGGTGTTACCAAATATAGGCACCCGATTGTTTCTTAAAAGACCAAGCATTTGACTCGTCAATTAATGTGCTTTTTTAAAATCCGATGTTCTTGTGTTTTAAAATTTAAATAGGTGTAAAACTTTTACATCACAAAAATGCAAGAATTATTATTCATACTTTATGAGTGTCATTTGAAGTCTGCGTGCAGTGTACCAATATTCATTTGAAATTTTCACTTTTTACTTCATAAATAGAATTCTGATTCATTCGTAATAAAAGGAATTCAGGAAACCTAATCAAAGTCAAAGTCATGTAGTTGACAGAGTGCGTAGCAGAGGATCGAAGACCCTTGCTTTACCTCCGACCGTAAGATGTTATGATCAAAGTATGTTTCTTCTATCTTTGCTTTCCATGTTGAACAGCAGGCACGCCAGCTTAACTCCTCTGCAAACCAGCGACGAGATTAAGATAGCTGCTGCAGGTTTCCATCGATGCCTGACAATGACAATGACAGCTCCATCAGCCAGGCGAGCAGGGCAGCGATCAAGCGAGCCAGATAACAACGGGTAGTTTGTGAGGGGTTCACAGAAGCAAACTCGTAATACTGCATGTACACACAAGCGAATCAGCTCCCCCGTCCAACCGCGACACATTAGTCACGCTCTTGGAGCGTGACTAATCGACCCGACCGACCGTTCTCACTTTTCCGCCGATCGCAACTTCCCGACGTCATTACCTCTTTGACATTTGACCCCCTCCCCGTCATCTGTTTACGAAAAGAGCTATTCGGGGACTCCCCCTTTGACCCCCCCCCCAACGTGGGGAGAAGGCCCCTCGTCCCTTTGATCATTCGTCAGAAAACCGCCCTTCTAAGCGAGCGCCTGAGCGGCGAGGCGAAACCTCGGGTTAACGGTGAGGGGACCCATAAATCACTGTTTCCCCCTACTATTCGCTCCCCTTTCACAAATGTGTGTTCGCGGTGTAACGGAGAAAGAGGGACGACTCGGTAAAAGTAGGAAACTAAAAGCTCGTTTCCAACCAAACGGCTGTAAACAAAGCTGACTAATTCTCAACAAACAACCCCTACAACAATTATCCTCTTCTTGGAGGGAGGGAGAGCATTATCCGGCCGGTGAAGCAGGAACTTGGGTTGCTTTTCAGTCGACGGGATACTCGGGTCGTACGCCGGTATCGAATGAAGTATAGGTTTCTCAATAGAGTTAATGCCTCTATGAAATTTCCAAGCAAGTTTCTTAGTTTCGGATAAAAAGTACCTAATCTTGAGGTCATTATGAAGGGTAGCGTTACTCACGTACCACTCCGCAGAGACACAATCGCGTAGGATTCTGTTTTGAATTACTTGTAATTTCTTGAGGTGAATGATTGCAGCGGTGCCCCAAACAATAGACCCATAAGTCATAACCGGTCTAACGAAGGCTTTGTAAAGAAGCAACTTGGTTTTTATTGACAGGTGAATTTTCCATGTCAATAGATAGCTAAGGGAACCCCGCGCAGCCTTAGATTTTCGAACCAAGGAACCTAATCTATAAAGTCATGGTGAAAATTTCATATATAATGGACACTCACCAAAAAAGTTGGAAATAACAGCCAAACCTCTGACTTTCCAACTTGTGATGACTTCCCTTAAGTGATAAATGATTATATACCCAGGATTTTTAGCGTAGGATAATTGAATGGAATTCTCAGACGACTGTGATTTTGAAGCGTTGCGATTTCCTCAGCACACTCTTGGACCACCTTTATAGAGGTAACAGCCATCCTGACTTTCGCTGTAAACCACCTCAAAATTCGGATTCAGGAAAATATTCGATTTGAGATCACTCTTTTTGTTAAGAGACGCAGACAAAATTGCAATAAATAGGGCTACGTAATGCACGTTGTATATCGCTTATTATCTCTCTCTCTTTCTAAATAAGTGTGTGTGTATATAATTGTTGAGCCTGTCAGAAGTGATGCAAGCCATTTGTTTGTTGCAGGTGCCTACCTTTCGGCTTTCATGGCTTTGAATTCCTTCATCCACGTCATCATGTACTCATACTACGCCGTTGCTGCCTTGGGACCCGAGTACCATAAGTACCTGTGGTGGAAGAAGTACCTCACCTTCTTGCAAATCGTAAGAAACAGTTTGCAAACCGATGCGTATTTTTCTCTTTCGGCCATTTTGAACGTCCGTTTCTGTCTGTTTTAAAGCACGGTCATCCATCAGGTGAATCTGTCGACCGCGCCTTGTAGCAGCGCGATTCCAATCGTCTTGACCCCAGTGTCTGTATCGTGGATAGGACAGTTCTGCTGGCGGAATAGTTCCTAGTCCCTCAACGATAGACTCTTCTAATGTCTTGAAATAATACTGGCACCCTTTTCGAAAGAAACGGACTTGAGCTCATTATCACCCTAATTATTAAAATGTTGACCACCCTCTTAAAATAGAAGTTGTTTCCTAGCCGACATTATCGGATTCGCTCAGCTCGATGGGGAAAGTTTTTCCCAAGATCGTCGACTTGGATCGAAACATTTTTTGTTCTAATTTTATTCCGTAAGAGAGAGACAAATTGTCGATCCTGCCGTCTTTATCATTTTATAAATGTCGAGGAAACGATGTGCATTTAAAACAGAGTCGTTTCCCCCGAGTCATTCCACATTATGACTGAAAAGATGCCAAAAAAAATTCCTTTCTCTATGACATTTTTAATCCAAGTCTGGAAATGATTCAAGTAGAGAAGTGGATCCCCTTTGGCACTGTTTGGCACACTCCACGACGATGTCGACAGAAAATGGCGCTCGTAAAGAAGTTAATAGAACTGAATTAAGAACATATAGCATGGAACGGATTGATTTTGAGTGACATAGATGTTAATGACTGTCAGCCCAAAATGACTGATGAGTTTCTTTTGGGAGTGCTTTTTATTGTTTGCATTATGATAGCAATTTCGATAATGATGAAAGAATGTCATTTAGGATTCGTTCTGAAATACTATTTCAGTTGTCTCAAACGGACTGTATAGACACATCATTTTGTTGTCCGCCATGCTACCGTCACCGTCGTTTTTTAGAGGTGAATTATGAAAGCTTTTTCCTCACTTCTTTACTTGAACCATTTTATCCAGAGGCTAGCCAGTGACAACTCAACAGGCTCAACTAGTAAACCTTTGTAAGAAACTTCCCGAGTGCTATTCAAAAATTATTATTTTTATTATTTGTTTCTAGTTTTACATCATACTTTTAAAAACTAGCAGCCTAGATTGCCTACGGGTAGAAATGTTAAAAGCACAAACTTAGGATTATTAATGTATATTTTGAATTTTAATATACTTCTAAAGATTGTATTGAAACTCTTACGGGTAAGTTAATATTGAGTTCTGAGAAATGAGAGGCCGATGAAATGAACTTCTCATATATATATATTTCAAATAATTAAACGCGTGCAAATCAGTGTGCTCAAGTGTCATCTCGCAAACTGAAAATTAAAATCATCATTAAAAGGAAAATTTTAAAAAGAAAAGTGTAGCATCTTCAGACTAGGAATTTTTATGTGCTTGGGACACGCGTTGAGTTAATAGTGAAGAGAAAGTGCTTCGGAAAAACAGAGGATTTTGAATCGTGAACAGTATTCTGTTTATAAAAGCAGCACTTTCGTGGTATTCAAAAGGGAACCTAAAATGTTCAACAACAACAGCAAACAAACGCGAAAATTTTGTCTTCTTTAAAATGACGAAATGATTTTAACGGTCTTTTAAAAAAAAATGAATGATTTAGAGGAAAATGAGTTGAACGAAACGTGAACTCCACTCCCCGCGAGAGAGGAATAAACAAACATCAGATAAATTCATTATTGTCATCTTCAGCAGCTGCCATTTGTTGGTAAGATTCCCCCAAATGGGGAAACCTTCCTATCTGACCTAAAAGCGATACAATCGACGTGTGAAATTTTCCATGTCATCAAGATATTTCTGCAAAAATGCCCACCCGATGTATTTCCCATCAACACGCGCTGAATAATTATGAGCCGTCACTACTGTAGTTATCAACTACGCATAGTAATCAATGAAATGTGCGTTTCATTGAAGCTACGTCTTTTATACAAAGAATAATTATCACCGATTACTAGAATTCATAGTCCATTTCCAATTGATTTACTGATACCATTGTGATGTAGATGCGTTTCCAGACTCGGGGATACTCAAACTGACTAGGTTTTATGAGACACAAGCACTTGTTATCAGGAAGGTGCTTTTGGAAACATCATTTTGACTTCCACGTATCTTTGTGAACCGTCCAATTCCAAAATGAAATAGGCGAAGATCGCATACAGAAATCGGCTTACCTCGACGAGGTATCGAGCAAGTTTAAACCGGAGTCAAAAGTTTGTTTCGACATTCAAAAAAATCGCACTCATTTTCAAATAAACGTTTGAATCCACTTAATTTTTGAGTTTTGACATTCTATTATGAGGTATAGGACACTATGATGCGAAAGGTATGCATGTGGCCAGAGAGGGGGGGGAAATGGATATGGCTGTTCTAGACGGAATCGAAGCATTTAAAACTCTCTCTTGGATGTTCTACCCAGAGAACACGTCAGTAAACACTACAGGTTACACACTGTCTAGGTTTAATTCTCCGCCAAGATTTCCCCAAGAACACATCGATGAGCACTCACGTTCTAGGTTTAAACATCGTGATATTCTCAGATTGTATTGCTTTAGTTTTTCCTATAGCGTCCAAACGTTGTTAATATTGTTTTTCTCTGCGAGGGAAAGTGGTGCTTTGGAGATGAAAATCCTGAAAAATCATCATTTAATATAGCTGTCGCAATCGGGCAGTCATCTGTTCCTTTTTTTCAGATCACGAAAGGCAGGCCAATCAAAAGATTTACCTGCTCCGAATTGAAGTCGATCTAAATGCGTGCTGACATTTCCTGCACCACGCGTTCGCCTCGACTTTGCAGAACCTCGTCAGAACTTTGTTGAATCAGCCCTGCCTATCTTCAAGAATGTTGGGCAAAGAGTAGTATCCATAGAAATTAAAAACTCGACCATTTTTTATTTTTGGAATCAAAACAGTTATCCGAAATTCTGATCTCAGATTTTAGCTGCTCGAATATAAAATAAACGTTTTCAAAATGTGTGAAATTTATCCTGCTAATGGTTTACTCTTAGAATATTTTAAAAATAGAAACATAAGGTTGCAATCAAAGATTTAGGCATAGTGTTTCGACAAAGTATATTTCGATTCGCCTTGATATATAAAAAAAGATTTATATTTCTGTGGATGCTATTCGGAAACATTCTTGCAGATAACCTACTTGGCTCTGATGAGGTTCCTTTGTTCGTTTACTTATTCGAGGAACACAAAAAGGCTTTCCGACATCGCATTTTTATGTTGGATAACTCGACTACCTATTTTCTAAATTTTATATTAATAGACTGTTGGGTAAAAACAGAATTACTATATAGAACTAAAGTCTGTGGTAGGCAGAGGATTCTAATTAATTAAAAAATCGAAGGAATTTCGTCGAGCCAATCAGGAAATGAAAGGACGCTAATGCCCTTATTGGACGATTCAGCATTTGGTACTCAGAATGGGTGGTTCACGAAAACAGGAGTTGGTTGGTATCGCGTCATTTTCGCTGACAGAATCTAAAAATTTTGAAATTCATTTGGTAAACGGGCCAAATGTAGTTTTTATTATTCGGGAAATAAAAGTCATTAAGAAATTTAAAGTTTATATTAATTTAGAGTACATCAAACACCGAAATACGTGGTCAAGGTCAAGGTAGTTTTAGTTTACAGAGTACCTAGTACGCGCGAAGCGCGTACTTTAAGTTCCGAACGGATATGGGATTAATTAAAACATTTAGTGAGTTTGCGAATTAAGATTTGCCAAGAGGCCACATAATTTGGAAGAAAGCGCTAGGTTGAAAATCTGGATCGGTACCCGTCCTGACTTAGAGACCGGTGTGGAAAAATCCGTTACCTCCAATGTAGAGGAAACTAAGAACAGACGCACTTGAAATAAGTGCGTGATACCTTGACGATGACTCAGGGAGGATTGAAGTTCGACTGGATCGAACTCTAACATGGGCAATGGGAATAACTTCCTGGCGCCATTTATGGGCGGGGAGAGGAAGCTAAAACTACCCCAGAAAGGGGAGCATAGTATAGTTTACTAACTTGGAAAATTACGTTAATAGCTAAGAAGCAATTAAACTATGAAAATAACTTAGAGAACTAAAGTAGGAAAAAGAATGGTTAACCAACGTGCTCCCTAATGCACGGGACAGGTGAAATTAAAGTTAAATTAAACCCTAAGGAGAGCCGGGAGGCGTGGCCTATCGGCGAGAATTCAGTAGTCCCTAATCATATTCTGAGACGGCTCCCTACGCTTTTTAGACGGAGGGAGAGATATATCTGGACGGTGTAACAAGGCTCTGGGCCATGAAATACGTGGACGCCTTACAGAATTTGCACATCTCAACAGGGCACGTTCAGATGAGTTCCCATGTATCGATAGAGTAGCTGGTTTCGCCGTTATGAGGATTAGAGTGCGATAGGGGGATATTTAAGGGGATAGCTATCGAATGCTAAAGTGTTGATTGCGCCCTTAATTTAAGAAATTAGGGTTAATGCTTCTAGTTCGGGAAAATTCTGGGAGATATTTAAAGTTGATCAATATATATGTGTGTGTTGTCGTTACTCGATGGGGGGAGGGGCGAGAAACTTTTCCTGCCACTGAAAAGCGATGACTTATGATTAAAATGAGGTATTTTTGTTGCAGACACAGTTCTTTATCTCGACAATCTACGTCGTGATGATGTACGCCGCCGGTTGTGTCACCTCCCATTTTGTAGGTATCTGTAGTTCGGCGCTCATGGTGTTGTTCTTCTTCTGGTTCATCGAGTTTTATCGCCAAACCTTCGCCAAAAGAGAACGACTTCAGAATGGGTCGGGCGTGCACGGTAAAGTGAACTAAAAAGATCCAGCCCTCAGGAGGAAGAACCAGTTCTGCATTTTATTTATTAATCATTTTTGCAATTAATCCATGTCTTTCGTCTCTAATCTATTAACAATAAAAACAACAACAACTAATATTTGCTTTGAAATGTTTTGTTCTTTCATTTTAATACATTAATGAGTGCCATAGCTTGGCGATACTAATACCTTTAACAATTCTAAGCGTATCGAACATTTACAGCTGCACGAGGGTCGTTTCAGGGGATTCCCTCTCTCGTTTCGTCTTTCGGCTACACGACGGCAGGGACCTACAGTTTAGATCCGATTTCGAATGGCTAGGACGCTGGCATTCGGTCCCGAGTTCGAATCCCACTGCTGGCATGGATACTTGTAGCCGTTCGGAATGTGTTTTAAACTGTGGGTCCCGACAGAATTATCCCTCGTGTGGCAGAAGTTGACTGTAACTAGGGTAATTTTAAAATTATCCGCCGGATACCGGATAACCGAATAAAATAATTATTACTGAAATTTATAAATATTGCTTTTAAATTTTGACTAATTTTTGATCGAGGAACGGAAAAGGCTCTCTCCTCGGTTTCACTGCCTTCTACAGCAATTCTTGCCATTTGACATTCCTATGCGTTCTTCGTGTAATTCTTTTTTCATGGAATGCGAATTCTTTACACCTAAAATGTTGTCAGAATGCTGTACAGTCTCGTAGGGTCTCAAAAGTCCAAAACAGATTTTGCAGGATCAGCAAGAATGTTCCCGATTCGATTTCCGCTTGACCTCAACAAATCCAGACCTATTTATAAATTGTGACTGCCTGTTTCTCAAAAATCATAAACGGCGCGAAAAAGACTTCCTTTGCTAGTTTTATAGGCTGTAGAGAGAGAGAATGATATTTTTTAATAGTTAACTTTTCCCATCCGACCCCAAGCATTCAAATCTTCTAAAGCTTGTGAAATGGGCGTTTTCAACTTCAGGAACGTTTCCATCATGGGCGAAATCGAATTCCATCGAATTTCTGTCTACTACTAATTCATATTCACATTCTAATTCCTTTTAACATAATTTTGCAGAATGCTGTTGCGTACTGGAGAATATCTAAAAGAACACGGATATTTCCTGGCTAGCTTTAACTTTTCAAAAATAGTTCTTAATAATATTCATAAGAATCCTCAAAATCCACTTCATACTCGTGAAGTTCTTCATTCGATTCGTGTTCTTTTTCATAAAAACAATCAGACACTGCTAAGTGGTACCAACATATGAGCTTTTAACATTATTGGAGCACTATCCCTTTCAAAATCGATTTGAAATTTCATCCACATTACAATTGGAAGGAACTAATCCCAGATTCATTGTTTTCACCGTGCTCAGATATTCGTCCATTCACCAGTGGCGATAATGCCAAATATTTTCAATCATTTTAATCATCAAAATCATTACATTTGTTTTGGAGATTCGAGGATAAATGCAGAATTCGTTATTGAAATGTTATCAACTGCAAATACTATATCTTCGAAACTGTCTCGTTTAACAAAATTTAGTCAAGTTCTTCGGACCTGTTTCTACGATTTCTGCGATAATGCTCGCCTGTGATCTTCCCCCTAAGGACTGCGAGTCGCCCCAAGATATTGCGCCCCACAGGGTCCCCTCCATGCTTTACACCAGGCAGTCAACATGAAATGCTTCTGTCGGTGTTCGCCACCGCGCATTTCGGGGCCAAGTCTTTTTTGTGTAAAAGTTAATTTCAAAGTTGACCCACTAAAAGTATGTGGCTTCTTTCAAGTCCATTCTTGGAACAGATTTCGAGCCACACGACAAGTCTCGGGTTCCAGCGTTGGCCAAGATGCCAAAAAATGGTCGACATTTCCCGGCCATTTTTTGACTAAGTTACCGAAATCTGTTCCAAGAATGTAAATCGTGCTGAAATAAGAAGCCTCATTTCACAATTATTTCCTCATTTTTTGGGGTCCCCCCCCCCGGAGCAGTAGTGCCGTCTATTGTCGAGATTTTAAGGGGACAGTGGACCTTCAAACTAACTTTTTTTGTTGTGAATAGAGTTGCTTATGGGGGTGTCTTATTGTGAATCTAAACCATTCTCGAATCAACTTAATCGCACACACAAAATTTCATAAAAATCAGTCCAGCCGTTTAGGAGGAGTTCAGTGACATACACACGGACAGAAGAAATATATATATAAAGATATATACGATACATGTAATAAAAATATAATAAATAAAAAAATATTTTTTTAAATGAAGTTTGAAAAAATGAGAGCCTTTCTAATCTAAATATCTGAAAGACAGCCCGGAGAAGATTAGTGTTGAAATTCGGCGCTCGGTTCGAAACAAGAGACAGGCATTTTGGACTCGGGTATCGTTTTCCTCCTCTCAAAGAAATGAGGCAGACTGCTTTTTTGAAGCGCACGTCATTTCATGTTGGCGGACGACATCTTATAAAATGAACAGAGTCCAAAAATTCCTTTCTCAGTTACTATTTAAAAAAACATTTAAGTCGGAAGTCTGAGAAAATGGTCGCGTCAGGTACTGGATCGCTCACCTCAGTGTTAACCTGTGCAGAAAATGGGACAGCTCCATCATCCACCCAACTCTTCTGCACCTCGTCATTACCATGTTTTTATCAACTCGCTTTCTTGTTTGTGTTTGTGTTTATCCAGTCCAAATTTTTCAATCGATTTTTAACTAACTTCCCGACTAGCTAGACATTTGAAACTTTTAGAATAGCTCAGAACACGATCACAATGCATTATTCGGATAGTTTTAGCCATCTTTAAGCAGCATGGAATTCGTTTTCAGTTACTTTTGTTTCGTAGACTGGTGCAGCCATCTAAAGGCCGGGACGAGAACGAAAAGTTAAACGCAAGTTAACTTCCAATTCCCGAGCTAAACGATTGATTACGCATTTGATACCTCCTTATTACGCATTTGATCATTTTCTTTCATGTTGATGGGATGATTCATCCAAAAAATTTTAAAAAAGAATTTATAAATACATAGAATTGTCGAGTTTATATGATTCAACAGAAAATTTTAAAACATGGTATATAAAAAGTTCTTTTTATCTTGTAATTATTTTATAAACCAAAGAAATGGATGAGCGCTTCAAACACACGCACTCTCGTTCATTATTGGTACTGGAGGAAACTGCGGAAAAGGGGTGATGTACATACTAGCCGACTTAACTAACGACCCTTCAAAACTAACGACTTCTCTTAACTAACGATTTAACTAAACATCCCTTCAGGTGCTAAATCAACAACAATCCATGATGTTGGATTGTTGTTGATTTAGCACCTGAAGGGGATCTGAACAAATAAAGTGGTCGGGACACTTGATATTGACAGACAGCAAGGTCGAGACAATCGCAAGATAATTGCCGAGGAAAGATCGCCTCAGTGAAGAAGGGAGATTCGCATTGAGAGGGAAAGATGGGAGGGGTCTTCGCACGCCCGACGTCTCACTCCGGAATAGAAACGTGTCGATACCTCAGAGCTCCGCAACCTTTTGTCTTCCACGGCACAACAACGTTTTTTTGTCGATAATTCCGCGGCACACTACAAGAAAAAGCTTGCAAATATATAAATTACAATAAATAGTATATGTTTTTATTAGATAAAAAAAACACAACAAAATAGCTCTATGTATCAAGATAATTATAATCATTTAAGCTTTATATAAATCATTTTGAACTGTACACCAACACAAGAACAAAAATATAAAATTATAGTTTACAAGTAAAAAAATTTTCTCTTTAAATTTTTATATTAAAATTTGTTTTTTGGCCTTTACTTGAGCCTATTAAATCAAAGTTAATTTAAACATAACTAATTTATTAATGAGATATTTGAGATTGTTTTGATAAATGCGCGTTTTATATTTGCACGTTTTATATTTGGCTCTATAATAGAAAGAGCTACAGTTCATGGTCAAGGCCCTTTAAATATGATCGTTTGTCGTTTTCAATTAGAACCAGTGTCGAAAAACTTTGTTCGCATAAGTATGTCGTAGAAAATGGGAGCAAAATTGCAATGGCCTTGTCAGAAATTGGTGGATATTCTTTCTTAAATTAAATCCAGAAATATAACGCTCGAGCACACATACAATGTATGGCTAACAACATGCTTTTGTTTCGTGCATAATTTCGACCCAGAAAAATTGCATATTAGCAAAAGGTTAGAGGAATATTTTACTTAGAAAAATTTCTATTTATTGCGGTGGTTAATTTTTTTATTATCATAATCGATAAAATCACCGCAGCACAGTCAACATCACAGCGGTTGCGTAGCACTGCGATAGCTTATGCACAGTGTCAAGTCTCTCTGGAGTAAGAAAACGCGCGTCTAAGAGTTTTGTTCTGGACGGCAACGATCCTTATGTTAACATGTTTTGACTGCAGAGTAGAAAATGCATATGTATCTGAATGACGTCTTCTGCATTTGAAAACAGACCAATGCGATCTTTCTAAAAAAAATTAAAAAAAAAAAAAAAAATTATTATTTTGAATCGATAGACATCATCCATTGCTGAAGAGTTATTAATGGCGACAGAATCAACGACTGAAAAATTGTCAATTTTAAAAACTTTATTTAAACGTGTACCTTCACATTGGTCAAAACAGAAAAAAAAAATACCCGTTTGTGATTCGAAAAATACTAGAGTAAAAATTCTCCCTAACTCCACATAGGGACTGAGGATGTGCGATGGCAACCATTACGGGAAACTTTGAATAGGGCGTTGTGTCTGGTTATAAACATAGACAAAGACAGTAACTTTTCGTGAGGTTCCAAGGAGGCCCTTTACTGAGTACGGGAAATAACTGTTGCTTTTCACGCATGGTCCAAAGATATGATTTTATTTGTGGGAAAAAAATAATAAAGTTAAGTTAATAAATTTATTAAATTAAGTAATTAATTGAACAACAAAGTTAAAAATAATAAAATGGAAATGTTGAAATTAGATACGTATAGTCAATGTAATTAAAATAATTACAAGATAAAAAGAACTTTTTATATACCATGTTTTTCAATTTTCTGTTGAATCATATAAACTTGACAATTCTATGTATTAATAAATACTTTTTAAAAAATTTTTGGACGAATTATCCCATCCATTTGAAAGAAAATTAAGTTAATTGGAAGTTAACTTGCGTTTAACTTTTCGTTCCCGTCCCGGTCGATAGATGGCTGCACCAGTCTACAAAACAAAATGAACTGAAAATGAATTCAATGCTGCCTAAAGATGGCTAAAAGTATCTAAAGAATGCATTGTCATCGTGTTCTGAGCTATTCTAAAAGTTTCAAATGTCTAGCTAGTCGGGAAGTTGGTTAAAAATCGATTGCCAGATTTGTACTGGGCAAACACACAAACAAACAAAACAGCGAGTTAATAAAAACATGGTAATTAAAACTCTCGAAAGTGAAAGACGAGCCGCAGAGGTCCGCGAGCAGTGTAGATAACAAACTGTGGGATCAAACCCAGGAGGGGAATGAGCAATCAAGCTACCCGTGCATTGATAGAGATGGCAGAAAGAAGTGACAGAGGTTGGAACTGAGCGAGCTTAACGATAGGTCGAGAGCTTATTGAATCCTGAATGCTGATTTGCAAAAGAAACAAGGTTCAGGATCTTAGTGAAAGACATTCGCAGAGAGAACAGTGCAGGGGTGATAATTAAGCAGGTTAAAATTAATTTTAAAAAAAAAAACAAAATGACGTAAGAAAATGAAATTAAAGATTAAGGAAAGGAAGAGTGAGGAGTGATTCCAGTGTCGAGCACTAGAGTCGGTCTGGGCCTACGATTAATTTCTCTATTATCATAATCTGGGAGATTGGCAATTTCTTCATTAGGAATGGAATGCAGTCTATTATAAAATTTAGTGGCGAGATTCATTATAGCCAGGCGAATGGGTTCAACATTAAGATATTTGTGGAGGGAGCAGTTTGTTTTATATGTATTGCATTTGGTAATTAGACGTAAGGTTTTATTTTGGGTGCGTTGTAATTTCTGAACATTGATGTCAGCCGCTGACCTCCAGTAAAGTTGATTTCTTGCTTCTACGCCAGTCAAGATGGTTTCTTGACTCTACGCTACTCTGCATTAGGGTTAGGCCACCTTGGCATGAAGTTTGAAAATCTGTTTTATCTCCGCGCACGCTCGCTTTCTTGATACAGCGAAGATATGTGCAAGCAAAACAAGCCTTATAGATCTAGGCTAACTTTATTTACAGCTTATTTACATTTTACAACGAATACAAAATATTACACACGAGCTTTTTAAAAACGTTCGCTTCCTAGTCACTAAATCGGTCTCATTCTTTCTCGGGTTCCATTCGTTCCTCACCAGAGGGCATGAGATGACACGTCCCCCCTCGGGGAAGCACATCTGTGTCTTTTGGAGACGATGTGCTATTCGAATGTCGCACGCAAGTACTCAAAAACTCGTTGTCACCTGGAAATCACCCACAGATGATCCTGAGATTGTCACTTGATACACACCTATAGGTGCTAAAATAGAATGCTTCTCGAAAACCACAAATCAACGAACCCAAAAGGTAGTTAAAGTGAGAGCAGTTCTCCGGAAATACTCAATTCCCTGGGTCAGAGTACTTACAACTCCTTAATAAAAAATAAATAAATAAATAAATTTTTAAAAAAACTCCCTCACACAGAAAATAGACATGCCAAAATTAACATGTTACAAATTTAACACATTACAAATTTAACACTTAACACACTTACAAATTTAACATATCATAACACAATTAATAATAGAACCACTAACACTGTGTACCTACGATAGCATTCATAGGCAATCGCGACAATGCGTCCGCATTTCCATGTCTGCTACCCTTCCGATAAGTCACGTTATATCTCTGTAATGCCAACAACCAACTTGGCCCCGGAAAGTATACTTTGGGTGAGGTAGGTCAGCGAGTTATGATCCGAGACCACCTGCACTTCGGCACCAAAAATCCATGTATCGAACTTTCGTAGAGCTTCTAGAACACCGTATCTCTCAATAGTAGACCAGTTCGTCTGCGTAGGCGTAAGCTTCTTGCTAAAGAAGGGAATTGGCTTCTCACGGCGCTTGTCGTTCATTTGCGCTAAGCAAGCACCTATGGCTGTAGCTCATGCATCTGTGTACAGCTGAAAAGGTTTGTTCAAGTCGGGAGTGTGCAACGTAGACCTTTTCTTCCTTTAACCTTTGGAAGGCTTGCTCTTTCTTCTGCCTCCATGGGGTCTGATTCAGAACGCTCTTTTTAATCAAATTCGTCAGAGGCAAGACGATACTGGAAAAATCTTTTATAGTATATTCTCGGTAGTAACTGGCGAGTCCCAGTACTCCCGCACCTCGCTGTTGGTGGATGGTCTCGACAAACGTCGTATTGCATCGACCTTTTGAGGGTCTGGAGTATGCTTTCAGAGCCGATGATGTGTAACAGAAATTTCACCTCCTTTTTTCCGAAATCGCATTTTTCGAGATTAACGGTAAGTTCCGCACTTCTCAAAGTTTCTAGCACTCTATCAATATGTTGGATGTGTTCTACCCAGGATTCTGAGTAGAGGTGACATCGTCAATGTCTGAAAGGCAATACTTCGGATGTGGGGCTTATACCTTGTCCATGGCCTTCTAGAAGGTACTGCCTGCATTCTTCATTCCGAAGGGTAAAACTTTCCACTGATAGTGTTCAGAATGGGTCACAAACGTTGTATATGGTCTGGCTTCCTCCCTTCGTCAGGTCCAGAACGCTGATAAAATTCACTCTGCCAATCTCAATATAAAAGTTCCTTCGCGATTTTCATGGGGTATTCATCAGGTATGGTAAAACTATTGAGGTGACGGTAGTCCACCTGACACTTCTGTTCTTCTTTGCGACACAGACCACAGGACAGGACCATTCGCTATCGTTGTTCTCTATCAAGTCCAAGTCCAGTTTTGTCTGTCGACTTCTTCTTGTAAGGTTATAGGTACACGATTAGGTTTGAGACACTTTTGAACACAGTCATCACTAACCCGCACGATATATCCTTCTACCCTGGCTTGCCCAGGCTTGTTTCTGCACACATCCTGATATATGTGCAAGACCTCACATTTTTTTTGACTAACTTCCAGGGTGCCTTCCGTCCCAGACGAACAATTCTTAATGACGTCTCTGGTTTCCTTGATCGCGTCGGTTGGGGCGTAGTGCAGTTCCCCAAAGTTTTTTCCTTGTTCAAAAATCAAACCTACATGTTGTAGTCGAGCTACATAAGGTCGTAACTTGTTGAAGTGTAGCTCCCTGGTGCTACCCTCTTCCATTTCTACCCTTGCGGAATGTTTCCTGGTCAGTTCGACGACTGTACCGGGTCCCATCCAGGTATTCAATAACTTGTGATCCGAAGATGGCAGTAGGACTAACACCTTATCGCTCATGATAATTTCTTTTTCTCCGGCTCGCAAATTATACTGATGAGTATAGCTTTTTTGTGCCTGCTCAGAGTTGTCAGCGGCGATCATATGAGCCTTCTTGGGTTTCTCGGTTAAATCTTCTAAGTATGTTTCGATGGTGCTTTAGTTGGGATCTTTGTTTCGCCCATCCACACGTCCTTCAGCACTGACAATGGCCCGGGGCAATCCTTCCATACACCAGTTGGTAGAGCGACACTCCGGTGCTGCTGTGGGACACTTCCCGATATGTAAACTGCAGGAAAGGGAGATGCAGGTCCCAGTCTCGGCCGTTTTCTTGTAAGATCTTATTCAAAATGTCTTTCAAGGTTTTATTCCACCGTTCAACCGCTCCCATGCTTTCGGAATGTCCTGGGGTAGAGAACCGAGGTGACACTCCCAGTACACTAAGAAATGCTTCTGTCAATTTGGCTGTGAAGTTGCTTCCTTGATTGGAGCAAACATCTTGGGAAATCCGGTTTGTGTAAAAATTTTCATAATGGTGTTACACGTGGACCTCGCGCTACTTTCCTTGACTGGAATGGCTTCGGCCCATCTAGTACAAAGGTCCACTGCTCAGATCATGTATTTGCGACCCCTTTTGGATGTTGTCTCCAAGGGTCCTACACACACCACGCTCCAAATCTCGAATGGTACTTCTGGTCTAGCGATAGACTGAACGGGAATTCTGTCCCTATACGTAGTCTTACGTCTGAGTTGGCAAGGCTCACAGCTTTGGCAAAACTTTTTCACATCTTGTTTGATGGTAGGCCAAAAGAAAGGAAACTTTTTCTTTGCCGTGTCTTTGCCTCACTCTGGTGTCCGGCCAATGGTACATCATGTACCATCCTGAGCACACTCAGCCGCTTACACTTGGGAAGCACGATCTGACGGACCTTTTCCTCCCCACAAATCCCCTCTTGATGAGTCAAAACACTTTCCATGATATGTATGTTTCTGATCTCTGGCGTATTCCCACACACAGGTCAATGTCTCATCTTCCAGTTGTAATTTTATGAAGTCTTTCTTCGAACACTTCTCTATGGATTCTTCAACCATAACTTTTTCATAATTATCTACCATTAGATTGTTTTAAAATGTTGCTTTTTAAAAAACATCTGTTACGTCGCACTGAAATTCGATGAAAATTTTATCACTTACTTCTGACATTATGTTTCCGTAAATCCAAATCAAGGAACAGAAAATTTCCCAAAAACGGCACCACCTAGAGGATTTTCCCAAATGCAATTTTCCCTCGAATTCTTTCCTTATTTCTATATCTGCGAAATAATTTTCCTAGATTCAAACTCATTTGATTCCGTGGAAGTGTGAAAGCGTTTCCGTCCTATCTCCATTCGTCTTCTATGGCTGTGTGCATTTGTTTTATAAATTGCGGGACATGGGTTGGTGACCTACCTCTTGGATTAAGTACTAACAGGTTCATGGGTGGATCCAGCCGAATATCAAGGGGGGGGCTGTTTTCCACCCGGGGGGGGCAAGAGGTTATGGAATATCCCCTGTGCAGCGGAAGGGCCGAGGAGCCTCCCCCAGAAAAAAAATTAAAACATGCAGGGCTTGAAAACTGCTTTTTAGGCTATTTTAAGTGCCTCAAAAGCACCTTAAAATATTATATTAAACCAAGACATTTACATTCTCTCTGAGTGTAACATGAAAACCATGGCATTTTATTCAAACATGATACATTTGAATTTTTATTTTAACTAATAAACATCTTGGTACAGTTTTATAACATACTGGTACATTTTTCATAATGTTATTGTTATGCAAATGATTTCAAACCTAATTAACTTAAATTAAATGTTACAAAATTGTCTCAAATCTTAAACTGTTGAGGACAAAGTATCATATCAGGCTATTTTATATAAAGACAATGTTTTTAAATCTAATTCAACCCATTAAATTTTTTTATATGTTATAGTATTTAATAAAGTAAAATACATTGCTCACTTTGTCTAAGTTGTGATCATTTAACAACTAAAAGAAACTGATATTTGGACAATTTTATTTAGGTTTGAGGTGACAAAAACAAGTTTTGGACTAAACAACAAAGTTCAACTTCCTCTTCTTCATTTTAGCAAACCTATCCACGACGATTATATTGCGGACATAAACATTGTCCGCAATTCCTCTGTGAATGTTTAGCAGTGCTAATGCCTCATGGTTGTTCTCATCCAGTCCTTCAACCTTCGAAGGATTGAAAAGGACCTCTCGCCAGTAGCTGTGCTAACCGGAAGAGTTGCAAAAATCTTCATCAATTTGTGTATTGCAGGACAATCCTCTTTGTCACACTTGATGAGAGTCCCAATGCTTGTATCTGGAATTTCTTCATTTTTTGTCTTTAGTTGCTGATTTAACAATTTGTTTTGTCACAAGGCAACTTCATTGCTAAAAACAGCTCCACTATGACTTGAAATGTTCCCAGCAGCAAACAGAAATCTAGAAAACAAGACCTTAGCTGATTCTCTTAGGTTTGTTGGGGGGCATTTTAACAACCGAAGTGGATATCAGGATTGATAGCTAAAGGAGTTTCATAATGTCATAGGGGAATCTATCTTTGATATCTTGATGTAGGCAAAGACATCTCCATACCCTATCTTCAGCTAAACCTATTGCTACAAGATATACATCATGGAAAAACTGTTCACACTCTGAAATTCTCTAGAATGGGTGGATTAAAGGGCTTCACTGGCTTCTTTTTGGTCAATGCTCTTTTTTTAATAGCCGGATTATAGGAAGAGTGATAGCTAATATGTCTGCTAGAGACGCTATGGAAACTAGTAAAGAACTAATGCTTATATTATTTAAAAGAGACAGTGCTTTGGTAGGTGCTTCGGTTTCTTCCCAAGCACTTACAACTTCAAGCACTTCGTGAATTTTTGGAAGGCTTGAACAAAACAAATTAATGCTATCGTGGCGTTCCACCCATCTTGTTTGGTAAAGCTCTATAAGCTGTCTGCCTAATTTTTGTTCTAAGACAGAGTTTCTCTTTGGGCTTGCTGTAAAAGAAGAAATAACAGTTTTCATGGTGTCGACTGCACTTCTGACCTCTTGAGTTTTAGAGGCCTTTGTCAAATTCAAAGCATGGTTTAAGCACGGGCGTTGACAGCACAGCGTTTCACAACATTACCTCAGACACCATAGTACTACATCCTTCAGTGGCTATTCCTACACAGTTTTCTGGGTCCAAATTATTTTTTTAATTGATCCAAGCACAGTACTTCCTATCACTTCACCAGTCAAGGATGGTTCACTTAAATAAGTTAAGTCTTCTTCTTGTTTAAAAGCTTCAACGGGTTTTTGGAATTCACAAAGTCCAGGAAATCTTCATAAGCATTTCCTTCATAAACAACCCTTTTTGGGCAACTTCTGGATGGGTTTCTATATTTGAAACTGTTAAAAAAAGAAACTTGATCCATTTGGCTGTCATCGTTCGATGTTGGCGTTGTTTTTGTTAACCTCTAGCTAAAAAAGCTTTCCATAGTTCTTTGTTTCCTTTTTGCAGTAGTTTTATCCTCTTGAAAGCAAAATTTCACTATCAAACGCCGTTTAGAAGTGTGTTAAAATCAGGTTTCAAGATTCCACCACACGAAAAAACGTGTTAAAGAAAAGCAATTAAAAATAATCGTACTTGCCATTTTAGTGCAAGGGTAGTAGTAGGGTACTTTGTACTTAAACTATCAAACTCAACAAAGGACAGTCTGAACAACACACACACGCACTTTGCAATTCTCAAACAGTCCCGCTATTCAATAACCACAAGTCAACAAACAATGAACCTGTCTCTGTGTCACTCACGCTCACGGCAGTAGGGATCTTGGCGCGACTGCTGGTAGGGCGCGGCGATATATTTTTGTACACTAGACTCGACCTTCAAGTGAAATGCCCCGCACTTCTAATCGACAATTACATATTCTTTCCTTAAAACTTGGCAGTTGATCTACATATACTTTATTTTCTTTGCTTCTTGTAATCTTGAATTTTTTCTTTAAATTAAAAATCATGACCTAAAGGGGAGGAGGGGCAGCAGCCCCCTCTGCCCTCCCCCTGACCAGGTTACAACGACCTTAAATTAATCACTGGACTAAGCGATCATGCCAAACTTGCCACATGCCTGCTTTTGAACTTATAAATTGCGAGAATATTTGCTCAGATTTTGAATCCTTACGGTATTTGAACTTTTAGATTTGTTGGGGATATCCAGGTCCTACAAAACTGGGTTAGATTACTGAGGCACAAGCACTTTAGGAGGCTTTGCTAGGAGGTATATATCTGAAATAGTAACCCTTTCCGCGAGGGCATCTCTCTCTGTCAATCAGAAACCAAGCTCTATCCCAACTGCAACGGGAAAAATTACTGGCGAATTTCGTGCTTCTTCTTGACCCAGACACTTGACTCGAAATGAAAAGATTTTTGCGGGTTTCCACCAGTATCGAAACATTCCACACTTTGTACAATGTATCTCATACAGCTGTAGGTATGTCCCCAGCTTGAAAGTGGCACGCTGAGATAAATCCTTGAGCAGGTACAATCCTTCGCCAATCGCAAATGCTACATCACTGGAGATTTATTTCACTTGAGAGCGTTGGCATGTCTCTACATGGCTAAGATGACGCAAGTTTCTACATCTCGGTTACCTGTATTTTTCACTGACCTGTTCATATAAAATAATATGTACACAGAAGAAATGCGTTGGCAAATAACGAGTCTGGAATTTGTGACTCCTTCGGGGAATTCGGTTATTCGAACACATCTTTTAAGAACTTTATCTTGAGATGGTTCATTCTAACTACAAAATACTATTCTTATGTAAATGTTATTGATGCTTATGAAATTAAATCACATAGGCACTATAATCAGCGTAATGAAATATCCAACCCCTCTAGTGAAAACAAATCGAGGAGAGAAAAACCTTAATATTTCACTCTAGTTAAATTTGTATTAATTTTTGCTGTAAAAGTAACACTGTCACGTATCAGTTTTTCTTTCACAGAGCAGCTTTTGAGATTATTCTGGTGCAAATTTCTCTTCTTTCTAAAAAGCCATTCAGTCCTGGCCCAGTCAGACGGGAATTTGTTCGGTTAACTCCCAAAATAGTATCAATGCTACATAACTTTTTAACAAAATATCACACGAAATATTTTTCGTGTCATTTTTATAGTTGTTGAATTGTGATTTCGACAAAAATGAAGATACGTTCGAAATTCAAAAAATTTCGTTATGGGGCTGACTCTTTACTTTTTGAATAGACGGGAACGTAAACATCAGCAGGTTAACAATTTATAGTGTCGCTGTATATGTCGTTTTAAGTTTCTAAACGCATTTTTTTCTTCTTTTTTGGACATCTCTCAGGGTAGACTTCATTTATAAATATCGGTTACAGATTTTCGATCTATAACAGGTATTTTTTAAATCTCTCAAAGTTGTCCAGACCTGGTCTCCCGAGGACCTGTCCTCTTAGCGCTTACTGCCTTGATAAATGCAACGGACAGCAGACAAAAAGGTATCTGCCGACATTATTTTTCAAGAATATACAATACTGATTCAATGCCTATATTTTGAATTCAAATGTGACATAAAATCGTGAAAACAAATATCATTTGGGTAAAAACATTTCGAAATAGAGGGAATTTTTTTATCAATTTTTAGTCACACCAGAGACCCTACACTCTATTCCGAATCAATATATTTTTATACTATGATACTTAATCTCGAAAATGCATTGAAAGATGGTCCGTAAGTTCTTATCGTACGAGCAGCAAAGTAAAGAGCAGTTTTAGAATCCCCAAAAAATTGGCGTTTGAAAGAGAGCGATCAAAATAAAAGTTGGTTGCCGCTCAACATCATTTTCCTTTCATTTCTTTTCGTATCTTTGCAGGTTCAGTTCTTCATAATGTCCGTCTACATATCGGGGATGTATGCCCTCGGATGCGCCACCTCCAAGTTCACAGTCATTTTCATCTGCTCACTATCCGTGTTGTTTTTCTTCTGGTTCGTTCTCTATTATCAACAAGCTTTCTTGATGAAGAAAACAAACAAAATTCATCAAAATGGTTCATCTGTAAAGAATCCTGAGCTCCTATTCGAAAAAACAAAATAAAGATTATTTTACTGTACGCCCTTTTTATTCTTTCGGGAAAGGATTTGTTCAAACTAAGGGCAGTTACACTCAGCATCTCCCATCTCAACTCGCGCCAAAACGAAGTGGGTTGTTAAACGCATGGATTACCAAAACTCATATAGAAGTGCGTACCCCAGCTCCGCGTGGCATCCATTTTCCGGACATCGGTTTTCACGAGGTTGCAAGTGTAATCGCCCAATTTTTAACTCCATCAGCGGCTTTTAATAATAAGTGTATTGTTGCGCGAGGCTTTTAATTCTAAGTTTATTGTTGCCTTCTCGCATTGCAATAAAGAGAGGTTGTTATTCTAAAGATATGAAATGTCGACGTGACCTAGAGAAGCCGCGCTTTTAATGTAATGAAGTTATCCTGTTAAATAAAATGTGTTGTAATGATAAAACGAGTGTTGTTTAAGATACTACAGTTACAGCCTGACACAGCGAAAGGGGATTTCACCAATACGTCAGAAGTGGGATATTTCTGAAGCTTAGTTAAATAAAAAGTAGTTTGTTTATGCCTGTGTGGATATTACACGTATAGAGGTGATCTTAAAGTGAAAATCAAGGTACGTTGAAGATTCTGGGTATAAGTATGATATATATACCCCCCCCCCCTCTAAATCTAACCATATGTCTGAAATTTGTCACGTATGTTTTTAAAACTATTAAGAATGTAATGAACTACAGATTTGGTTCTAGGTATTTTATTTGCTGATTTATAGTTGCATCTCGTGAGAAATTACTAAAATTTTACATGTAATTGCATATAATGATCTATTTTTTTCGATTATAGACTTCTTAATTCTGAAACTGTGAAATATAAATTTCCTTTGCCTCACATAGATGATGCTCGGATGGAAATAAAATGCTCACCAAGTTGGATTTGGCGCACGGATATTTGCAGATACCCCTGACAGAACAAGTTAAATTAAAGATTGCATTCATAACCCCTGACGACACGGGGAAATTTGAGCGAATGACTTTTGATTTGGCAAACGCGCCAGCCGAGTTTCAACGTCTGATACATCAAGTCTTAGGACCATTGCTTAATACGAAATTTCTTTGTTATTTAGATGCCATTCTCATTCCTGCTAAAATTTAGAAAGGTATGATTGAAAAACTGACGGTTGCAATGTCACAGCCGCAAGCGTTTAAACACTTACGAGCTGCAAAACTAACTTTGAAATTACCTAAATGTGAATTTGGGAGGAAAGAAATCGAATATTTGGGTTTTGTTCTCAAAACAAATGGATTTCAACCTGGTCCGAAAAAGGTGAAAGCCATCGAAGAATTCCCGGAACCGAGAAATGTACATGATATTAGAAGATTTTTGGGATTAACGGATTTCTTCAGAAGTATGCTGAAAAGGCAAAACCGTTAACCCGATTAACTCGAAGAGTTGTAAATTTTGAATGGTCAGATGGACAGCGAAAATCTTTTGACACTTAGAAGAACCGTCTGACTAATCAACCAACGTTAGAAATGCATTGTCCGAATTCCAAGACTGAAGTACACACAGATGCAAGTGTATCAGATGTGACTGGAATAGTTCTACAAAAGGGTGAAGATGATAAATGGTACCTAGTTTATTGCGTCAGTAAACAAACAACTGAAGGTGAGCAAAAGTATCACTGAAGTAAATTAGAACTTATGGTTATCGTCTGGACATTAGACAGATTATGCCAGTTTCTGATAGGAATGGAATTCACCATAGTAACCAGTGGCCAGGCTTTGGTATACATGAATGCAAAGTAATCTAGTAATCCTCAGATAGCGAGATAGTTTAATTTAATTCAAGAATACAATTTTGATGTGAAGCATAGACCTGGTACATACCTTTGTCATCAGACCCAAACGAATTTGCGGTACTCACTCCCAGCTATTTCCTCATAGGAAGACCTTTAGCTTCTATTGCAGAACAAGAGGTAAATTCCAAGCCAGATAACTACTTATCTCAGTGGAAATTATTGAGTAAATTCGTGCAAAATATATGGAAGAAACGGAAATTTGATTATCTAAATAATCTTCAAGCACGGAATAAATGTAAATTTGAAAAGGAAAATGTTAAACCAAATTCTATGGTTTTGTTAAAGGACGATCACTCACCACCTTGTCACTGGTCGTATACAAGAGATAATTAAAGGAGATGACAAGGTCAGAGTAGTAGTTGTAAAAACTCCTCATGGAACTGTTAAAAAAAGCAATTTCTAAGATATATTTAATGCCAATGGAAAATAATCAGTAATAGATTTATTTTGTATGTGTGTCTGAAATCTGTACTGTATTCATTATGTTCAATTGTTGTTTGTTTGATAATATTATTTTGTTTGTTTCTTGAAATGTAACATTTCAACGTGGGGCAAGATGTTGCAGCCGATCTTTTGGCAAGCTGCCAAATGACGTACACCTGACGTCGTTAAGCAGGAGTCACGTGACTCCTGCTTAGCGATGAAATTAAATTCTCTTTCCGTTTTGTTGTACGGAATATGTTCGCCCTGACAAAGGCTTGAAATAAAATGCAATTTCGTAAAAGATTGAATACAGTCCATTCTAAACGATTGATCATAGACAAAACACAAACAGATTTCAATTGACATTAGTCTCTCTCTCTCACCCTTTATATATACACTGCTGGCCACTGTAAATGCAACACCCTGAAGGAAACATGCATTAGAAGAGGTGAGATATGCAAATAATTAGAATTTCAGAGCAGACGCACATCACGCGCGCCTGTGGCGCCACTGCAAAGCGCTATTTAAGGCTTGGAGATTTCGACGATTTCAAGTTCAGCAATTGTGTTTTTCTTGTGGTTTTTTCAAGAAAACGATCAATTATACCTCGTCGAAAACAGCGATCATCTTTTGATCAAGTATCCGAGTTCGACAGAGGAAGGATAGTGGCCTACCGAGATTGTGGATTATCTTTCAGGGAAATCGGTAGTCGTGTTGGACGAAACCAAAGAACTGTAATGCGGATATGTGATCGTTGGATACAGGAGGGTACGACGGACCGGCGTGTTCGATCGCATCCACCTCAGCGCACCACTTCACGTGATGACAGGCAAATTGTGCGCATTGCAGTGACGGATCGCTCGGTCACATCACGAACCATAGCACAGCACATGCAGTCTGCAACGCATCATCCAGTGTCTGCGCGTACCATTCAACGCCGTTTACAGCAGAGTGGTCTGTCTGCAAGACGTCCATTGCTTTGTCTACCCTTGACGCAGAACCACAGACGTCTCCGCCGCCAATGGTGCGATGACAGAAGGATGTGGACGGCAGAATGGAATGAAATTGTCTTTACTGACGAGTCACGCTTCTGTCTGCAACACCACGATGGTCGAATTCGAGTCTGGAGACACCGTGAAGAGAGGATGCTGAACAGCTGCCTTATGCACCGCCACACTGGTCCTGCACCGGGTATTATGGTATGGGGCGGTATTGGATATCACTCTCGCACACCTCTAGTACGCATTGCCGGTACTTTAAACAGCCAGCGCTACATCTCCGAGGTGTTGGAGCCAGTTGTCCTTCCTTACCTTCAGGGCTTGCCCACAGCCATATTTCAACAGGATAATGCGCGACCATACGTGGCATGCATTGTCCAACGGTTCTTCGTCAATCGCCAGATTGAATTGCTTCCCTGGCCGCCTCGCACTCCGGATCTTTCGCCGATAGAAAACATGTGGTCCATGGTTGCTCTACGATTGACCCAGATTCCATCCCCAGCTGCCACAGCAGATCAACTTTGGCAACGTGTGGAAGCTGCTTGGTCTGCTGTACCCCAAGAACTCATCCAAAGTCTCTTTGAATCAATGCCGAGGCGTGTGGCAGCGGTGATCTCCAACAATGGCGGCTACTCTGGCTACTGATTTTGGCAGGAACCACACTTCACAGAAGTCTATAAATTTAATCATTTGATACTTGGTCAACATGTTATCTACAAAATAAATTTTGTTGTGATATCTCTTGTCTTTCTTGGTGTTGCAATTTGGGTGGCCAGCAGTGTATATATATGTGTGTGTGTGTGTGTGTGTATACAGGGGGATTTTTTTAAAACTGACAGTACTCCGAAATACTGGCGCTGCTGTTGACTACATAATCATGAATTTGTATTTTGATGTCTTACTTGCCTTTTATGCGAATTCTCGGGTGCGCCGACAAGAAAAGCGCAATATCTTCCCCTATCGGCGACATTTGAAACTATTTTTTTCACGGAAATTCTTTCCCATGCCGTACTCATTCCCTCTATC